>CM021100.1:93705036-94305036 GCA_007115665.2 Sequoiadendron giganteum
CCTCTCCCTCTCTCCCTCTCCCTCTCCCTCTCTCCTTCCCACTCTCCTCCCTCTCCCCCACTCTATACCATTAACCCTTAGGTCTATGTGTGTAAAAATTGGATATCCGATTTGGGAAACTTCGATGTGTAGAGCCAAATCTTACCATTGCAAAACATGTTTTACAAATCAGATATCCGATTCAGATATCGGATTTGTGGATCATAGAAAAACCCCACGTGGGCCATTTTTGTGCATTCCAACGGACCCTACATTTTGTTTGCAGCACTTTGCAGGCAAAAAATGCACGGTTTCAGATAGGTAGAGACAAAGATCAACTTTTTGGAGCATCTTGTACTCAAATTTTTCATAAGGAATGATTTTTTAGTATCTTTTATGAGGTATAATGGGGAGCAACAATCGTCAGAAGCAAAAGTGTAAGAGAAAGCTTACAAAAGAACAAATATCAAAATATAGACAAAGAGATAGAGAAGGTCATAGGAGGAAAAGACAAGGTATGTTAAATATTGGTGAACCTAAGCCCTATGGTATTTCAAGTGAAGAGGAAATTGAATATGTTAAAGGTGCAAATTTAGAACATGATATTGAAATTGGGAATGAAAATGTTCAAATTGATATTGAAAATTTTCAAGGTGAAAATGTTGGAATTGAAGATGTTGAACATGGTATTGAAATTGGGAATGAAAATATTGAAATTGATAATGAAAATGTTGGAATTGAAGATGTTGAACATGATATTGAAATTGGGAATGAAATTATTCAAATTGATATTGAAAATTTTCAAGGTGAAAATGTTCAAAATGAAGATGTTGAACATAATATTGAAGCAAGTGTAAATTATGTTTCACCAGATTACACGAGAAATGAAGAACCTTGTGTGGAAGAGAGACATATTGCAAATTCAAGACCTTCAAGGACCCCTAAATGGTTAGTTGAAATTGATGATAACATTATAAACAATTTTGAAGGCAAGAGGTCAACAAGAACTATTCGGTTGTGGGCTAGAATACTTTTCAACCAATATTTTAGCGATAAGACATTGACTGAGTAATGCCAAATTTTTGTACAATTGCTAAAGATGCAAAAGATGAGACCTTTACTAGCCAAATTGAAGATTCGTGTGAACAAGAGGACAAAAAAATTCTATTATTGTCAAAAATCTTTTTGATTCTCTCAAGTCTATTAGAGAAAATAACAAGGAAAAAGATAAGAGAGTTGCTCGAAGAGTCATTACAACTGCCCTAGTAAGCCATCAATTGAGAAAGGCTCGCTTTATGAGACAAAATTGTATTGATTTTGACTTAAATCATAAAAATTTGGATAGAGCACTTGCAAGAAGAGAAAGAATAGATGATCCTCTTCAAAATGATACATGCGTTTTTTCCAAGAGGCTTCCACGTGTTGATAAGAAGCTAACCGATAATGTGAAGTGGGAAATTCAACACTTTTGGCACGATAACTCTAGAGTATCACCCAATGCAAAGGATGTTTTAAAGTTAAGAATTGGCAGTCGAGATCGTACACCGCATCCTAAACATTTCTTGGAATCAAGACAAACAATGTTGTTCAACAAATTTATTCAAACACATCCAAATATGGAAATATCACAAAGAAATTTTGAAGGTTTGAAGCCATTTTATTGTATGCCTCTTAAGATTCATAATACTTGTTGTTGCAAATACCATGTGGAGTTTTGAATGTACCATGAACTATTATGCTATATCCGTTCTACTTTGCATACTAATGAAATGTTGCAAGAGTGTGGTGCAATACATCTTCCGAAATCATCAAGGGACTTTCTAGATCTATTTTTATGTTCTAGGGATGATGGTTCCTTTTTCTATAGAAATGATTGTTTAAATGCGAAGTGCTCACAATGTGGTGGCTTGTCAAAGTTTGTTCAATGTTTTCATGAGGGTTCCAAACATGAATTTGGAAAGAATCTTGTTGAGAAAAAGAGATATGAGATAGTAAAATATACTTTGCAGAGTGGAGGTGAAGGTTCTAGATGCGAGTTGGTTACCAAAGAATGCAGTGTTGCTGATTTTATTTCAGATTTTAAGGACAATCTTTTCTATAAATATGCAAGGCATAGTCATAGGTCTCGGTGGTTGGATCAACAATTCAGGATATGTAAGGACTCTTTTCCGATTGGAACTATTATATCAATTGTTGATTTTATTGAAAAATACACATTGCAACCACAAAATGAGGTACAATCTCAGTATTACAATTCCATTCAGATTGCTATTTTTTTCCACATAACGTTTAGACATGCACCTGATAGTACAGATTAGGATCAAAAGATAATCAGAGGGTATCATTTTTATATGAGTGATAATAGATCTCACTCGTCCGAGTATGTCCAACATTGTTTCAAGAATGTTTTTGAGTTCTTGCAGAAGCATGATATAGCACTGGGCCGACATCTCATTTGGTCAGATAACTGCATAGGTCAATTCAAGAATGCTCGTATGTTTTATTGGTTGAGTAGAATGCATGTAGAAAGGGGTGTACCTAATATTTGGATTTTTTTTTAAGCTTGGCATGGGAAAGGGGAGCATGCTAGAGTAGGTGCATGTGTAAAGAGAGCTCTAGTTAAGGAGAAATTGAAGATTTCAAGAGAAAAATTCAATGATGCACGTTCTATTATTGATTGGTGTAGTTCAGCATTGTCACAAGGAGGGACACTTGATCCAACAGTGCACAAATTTTTTTGGTTGGTTGAGGAGGGTACAATGGGAGGCAGATCGAATTGTCATACAATCAAAGATTCTTCAAAGATGCATTCATTTCAAAGCTCAGATGCAAGCACATGGACCATTTGGACACGATAGTTGGCTTGTTTTTGTCAGAGTTGTATTCAGTGCGAGTCAAGTGAGTGGGTGGATACATGGGTTCCACAATATCTAACTCCTTTATCTCAAACTATATCCATGAAAAATTACACAATGGAAAGTTCACTTGATTATGACCGGCTTTAAGATCTACTACATCTAGGACATGTTTTTGCAGTTGTTGCACTGCAAGGGAATGAAGAGAGATCAGAATATTGGTTGGCTCGATCTGTGCAGGTAAATCACAAGCTAACACAATCGATGGAAGATGATGATGGGTTCGTGTATCCTACAGGTTCAGTTGTGGTTGCAGGAACTTGGTTGCGAGCATACATGATTAGAAAGAATGGTATACCTGCATTTGAAGACTACGAGAAACACAAAACCATTCTCATGTATTCACACCTTGTTATAGCAACAAATGTTAAGCTGTTGAAGAATCATGCCAAACCAAAGACAAAACAACTATGGACACTTAGTAATGTTGATCACGAAGAAATATTGGATACTCTTCAGCAAAGAGATGACCCTTCGAGCACACTTGAATAGCATATTCAAGAATGGAAGGTACAATGCTTAAGCATCCTTTTTGTTCTGACAATATAGATTTATCATTTGACAAATTTTGCGATATTCCTGGCATGATTGATCATGGACCTACTACAACAATAGCCAACTGTAATCCTTTCAAAGAGGTATGTGACATATTACAATAATATAGATTGGTTATTCAAAGCATCTTTTATAGTTTGCATTAACAATTCATCATCATTCAGGTTGTTTCGATTAATATAGATTTGTTAGTCTAAGCATCTTTTTTGTTGTGACAATATAGATTTATCATTTGACAATTTTTGCGATATTCCTGACATGATTGATCGTGGACCTGTTGCAACAATAGGCAACTTTGATCCTTTCAAAGAGGTATGTGAAAACTTATAATAATATAGATTGGTTATTCTAAGCATATTTTCTATTGTATGTAGTTTAACTGCTATCTTGATGGTTTGTACAGGTGTTTGTCACTCCAAAACGCCAACATACTACTCTTGTGGAAGACAAAGCCCTAAATGGCTCAAATAGGCAAATTTTGAAATGTGAAAGAATGTAAAAAGGTCATAACTATGTATAGGCATAATCTATATCTAGTGATGTTTTTTGAAATACAAGTCAAATGTTTGGCATTGTATAAAAGGTATGTTTAAAATGTATAAAGCTTTTTGTACTTAATTGAGCTACAACTGAAGGTTTTCTTCTTGGTTCTTTCCTGTCGGTATGCTCATTTGAACTAGATTCTGTAATATATCCTATTTATATATAACAAATCATAGTGACTTGCCACTTTTTTGAAAAACAAAAATGTAAAAAGTTCATGTGAATTTGATTTCCCATGTAATTGGTTCAAGTTGATTGGGTAAGATTTTTCTGATGCAAGAGCTAGGACTTGTAGAATCTTGATCCAACCTTAAATCTTTCTGCCCCCACATTTCATTGACATTAGCACTTTGGACTCTTAAGGGAAATCGTCGGTCCAATGCAACTCAGAGTGATTCAGCGTATTTGGGTGCAAAAGAGGACCATACCTAGCATAAACATACCCATCTAGACGTGTTGGAATAGTCCATTTGGTCGTATGAGTTCGAGTATGAAAATCTCACCACTTTGCAACTTTATACTGCTTGCATCTGATGACTTTTCCCTCGACTGAAAACTCATCACCACGGGAAAACGCCTTCAAGATAGCCAAAACCGAGAGAGGTTATTGTAGATGGTCCCAACATGATCCCATATCATTAGACATAGAGTCTATAAGCATCATGGTTTGCGAGGAATAGTTTGTCAAAGATTGTTGTCTTTTAGCACTTTGGACTCTTAAGGGAAATTGTCGGTCCAATGCAACTAGGAGTGATTCGACGTATTTGGGTGCAAAAGAGGACCATAAATAGCATAAACGTACCCATCTAGACGTGTTGGAGCAGTCCATTTGGTCGTACGAGTTCGAATATGAAAGTTGCACCACTTTGCAACTTTACACTGCTTGCATTTGGCAACTTTTCCCTCAACTAAAAACTCATCACCACGATAAAATGCCTTCGAGATAGCCAAAAATGAGAGAGGTTATTGTAGATGGTCCCAACATGATACCATATCATCAGACGAAGAGTCTATAAGTATCATATTTTCTGAGGAATAGTCCGTCAAAGATTGCTGCCTTTTAGCACTTTGGACTCTTAAGGGAAATTATCGGTCCAATGCAGCTCAGAGTGATTCGGCATATTTGGGTGCAAAAGAGGACCATACCTAGCGTAAACGTACCCATCCAGACATTTTGGAACAATTCATTTGTTCGTACAAGTTCAAGTATGAAAGTTGCACCACTTTGCAACTTTTCCCTCAACTGAAAACTCATCACCACGGGAAAATGCCTTCGAGATAGCCAAAAACGAGAGAGGTTATTGTAGATGGTCCTAACATGATCCCATATCATCAAACAAAGATTCTGTAAGCATCACAGTTTCCAAGGAATAGTCCATCAAAGATTTTTGCCTTTTAGCACTTTGGACTCTTAAGGGAAATCGTCGGTCCAATGCAGCTAGGAGTGATTCAGCGTATTTGGGTGCAAAAGAGGACCATACCTAGCATAAATGTACCCATCTGGACATGTTGGAATATTCTTTTTGGTCATACGAGTTCGAATATGAAAGTTTCACCACTTTGCAACTTTACACTGCTTACATTTGGCAACTTTTCCCTCAACTGAAAACTCATCACCATAGGAAAACGCCTTCGAGATAGCCAAAACTGAGAGAGGTTATTGGAGATGGTCCCAAAAAAATCCCATATCATCAAACGAAGAGTCTGTAAGCATCATGATTTACGAGGAATAGTCTATCAAAGATTGTTTCATTTTAGCACTTTGGAATCTTAAGGGAAATCGTCGGTCCAATGCAGCTCAGAGTGATTCGGCATATTTGGGGGAAATAGAGGACCATAACTAGTGTAAATGTACCCATCTAGATGTTTTGGAACAGTCCGTTTGGTCGTACAAGTTCGAGTATGAAAGTTGCACCACTTTGCAACTTTACATTGCTTGCATCTAGCAACTTTTCCCTTAACTGAAAACTCATCAGCATGGGAAAAAACCTTCGAGATAGCAAAAAAAAAGAGAGGTTATTGTAGATGGTCCCAACACAATCCCATATCATCAGACGAAGAGTCTGTAAGCATCACGGTTTCTGAGGAATAGTCCGTCAAAGATTTCTGTATTTTAGCACTTTGGACTCTTAAGGGAAATTGTCGGTCCAATGCAACTTGAAGTGATTCAACGTATTTGGGTGCAAAAGAGGACCATACCTAGCGTAAACGTATCCATTCAGACATTTTGGAAGAGTCTATTTGGTCGTACGAGTTCGAGAATGAAAGCTGCACCACTTTACAACTTTACACCTCATGAGAGATTTAGGGATGTCCTCTTCAGATCACTCTATTCTGAATAAGTTTACGGAGCTACCAATGTTAAATCCAAGTTGACTGACTTCGAGAAAATTTGATTCCTTGAATGTAAGACTCCCAAGATGAAGGAAGACCATTAAGAGCCAACATGGTCAAATCTTGTCATCAACAATATGACCAATGGTAGAGAGTTGATCTCTCAATTCAAAAATCTTCATGAAGTAGGTAATGAAAAATTCTCCTTCCGCCATACTAACATGATGAAGTTGTTGCTTCAAGGCTAGAGCACGACTTATGTTGTTGATCTCATACATCTCCTCCAAAGTCTTAAGCATTTCTCTCATTGTCTTCAACTTAGAGATGATAGGAACAATATTGTCCTTCATGGAATCAACTAACATCTTCTTCGCCTTCATATATTTCTTCCTCCATTGAACTTTCTCTTCCTCATCCGTAGGTTTGGAAAATTTTCTCTCCACACTCAACCAATTCATTTTCCTCCAAAGTGAGCATAATTCTGAATCTCCATGAAGTGAAGTTTGATGCTCCTTCGAGTCTATCTTCAATTTTAAGACCATTCACCATCTTAGACTAAGATAGAGATAGACAAAAAAAAGAAGGGAATAGAGGTATCACTGTAATAACTGGTCCCAACACGATCTTTTTCAAACCCACTTTGATACCATGTTAGTGTTTTAATGATCAAATAATACAACTGAAAGCACTAAAAAAATGCAACACATAAGACAATAAACACAGCAAGAAATCTGCTTACAACGCAGGCCTAGCTCATGGCTGAATTTGATACAATGAATAATAGCACCTCTCCTAAATGAAAAGATACAATTGAATATGCTTCTCCTTGAAATCGGCCTGCTACTGCAAGATGAAGCATTGTTTCTCAAGTGCAAACTTTTGCTTGGAATGTGAATTATGCTGAATGAACTTGATTGAGGAAATGAACAAACATCACCTTGTATTTATACAAAATAAGGTGACTCTTAAAGGAGGTCGGCCTCTCTTGAAAATAATAAATTACAAAATAATATCAAGGAAGGTCAGCCTCATCCATTTAAATAAAATGAACTTATAAATTAAATAGCCATAAGCTATCATTTAATTTATTACAACTTAATGTGATCGCTATCATGTATGAAAAATGTGGTAGCATAGACAAGGCAGTGGACTATTTGAAAAAAACCTTCAAAAAAATGTGGTCTCATAGAATTCAATGACAAACAAATGGAATTGACAACTGCTCATAGTTTTTAGTTATGCAATGTGAAATAATGATTTGAGTTTGAAAGATGTAATGCAATGTAATCAGCAATATAAATATAAACTACATAATATAACCATTATTTTTTATGCTATTGTACATTGATATTTAACCATTGCTCAAGATAAAATTTTCAAAGAGTTTAATCATGCACATGAGGAAAAAATTAAATTTCGATTGTCAACTTCTATATATCAAATCATCCAATAATCAAGTGTATGTCCATTTACAAAAATGGCATCGACGCCAATTCAAACCAAGTTTTACAAAATGTGGCATATGCCATCTCAATATGTATTCAAAATTTACATGCCAAAATTTCTATCTCATCCTAAACTACTGGTGGATCATCAAAATGGAGCCTCTTTGAAGCACTCATTGGCTCTGAAGGTAGCTACATAAGAAAAATTCAAACCACAATTGAGATTAGTTATACTATATAATTTAAAATCGAATAATTAACATCAAAATCAATATACATTGAATTTTAATTGAACTCTAAAATTGAAATCTTGATTACTTGAACTATACGTCTCTTCAAAGGGTCAAGAGTCCTATAATATACCAAACCAACATTTGAAATTCCAATCTATATATGTGAACAAAAAAACAAAATTGATCCAAGTTAGCATACGATTATTGGTAATAGGAACATATTTACCAAACACAAAATAAAATAAACACATACCTCTTTAGGTTGATCTTTTTATTTATCTCCTTTAGGTGTTTCGACAACTCCTCCTTGAGGTATTTCAACACCTACTCTTTGAGGTGTTCCAATACCTACTCCTTTAAGCAGTGTGTCCTTTGTCAACAAATCTGTATAGCTCATAATTGCATGTACATAAAATTGATAAGTACATATGAAACTACCAATCTATGTCGATGTATGTATAATCAATATAAGATCTTAAAAATCTTAATTCAATCCAATTTGAGTTCAATTACCTTCCCCTTATCTAACTTTGCACCTCCATAGTTTGGACGAGCCATAGTCTGGACGAGACTGCACCTCACTTGCACTAGGTATTTGCTACAAGAGGAAAATAAGATAAGCATATAAGTTATTATATAATTTCATTAATGACAATTCAAATGATAAGCAATTATATAATATAAAATGTAAACGAGTGAGTGCGAAAATATATACTGTGTGTGTGTCCAAGCCAAATTAAATGGCCCTAAGGGTGCTATCAGTCACCCATGTGAGCTCCTCCTCAGACATCAACTGTTAAATAGACCATGTAAATAAATATTAGTACTTGATACTATCTCTTATTAATATTCATTTAAAAACAAATGCATGTTATGAAATTATAACTTAAATCTTACCTATGTCACTATTCCAGCATCCCCCTCTCTAGCAGGAGAGGACTCTGTAGGGTGCACTCCACTCCCCTTCGACTGATCTATAATGTCCAAATCATGGAGGTCATAATCAGAAGTGTCCAAGGGATGCTCAACGGGTTGTACAAGAGGACCCAAGCATATCTGGTGGCACATAATGAAAGTATGTGGCACACAAATATATGTGGAATTGAGGAGGAGGATGCACCAGCACTCGAGCCTTCGCCAACATCACCAAAATGTGGCTGAGCTACTGTAGAAGCATGCAAAACCAAATGACCACTCAAAGAGTGAATAGCCTGAATAGTTTGTGGCTGCATCCTGAAAAATCTCTGGATGATAAATTGGAGGTGGCGAAGGAAGGGGAGGAAGGGGAGGAAGGGGAAAATTTGGGCATGGGACTACCCTAACTACCCCTAGTCTATTCTGGGGCATACCTCCACCGATGCCCTGGAAGGGTTTAATGTCAAATTAATTGACATGATGCCCTAACACAAACTCAACATATAATTTTTTAATAAAGTAAAATAGTATATCGGAATTATTGTTCGGTGGTTTATCAAAAACCATACACCAACAATCCCAAAAGTTAGCTACAATATCCCTATGAATGCACCATTTTATTAGAAAGTTTTGTTTTATTCACATTCACTGGAAAATCGGTGCAGGGGTCAATGAATAAAGAGGCTATTTGGGCTTTGGTTATTTGGAGATATTTCACATCATCGTAAGACAATCCACATCCATAATATTACCTCATGTCTTCTCGCCATAAATGAAAGGAATTATGTTGGGTAGAGAGGGTTTCTATATTTTTTATTATTTTCTTCAATGTGTTTGTCATATCTCTCAATCAAGGGATTTTCTTATAAACTTCACAAATGCCCCTCAATTTCCCCAATTTTTCACCAATTAAGTCTTCAATTGGTGGCTACGGAAGTGGTGGAGCATTTGGCTGTGGAGGTGGTGGAGCGTTTGGCATTTGTGGATTTTCATTCTTAGCCATAATACCTGATTAAAATTAAAAACTAATTAATCTAAATGAAATTACACAATATAAATGAAATTATTGTAAAAAAACTCTAGTTTAAATAAAAATCCCAAAAAAATCCTACTTTTTCACATTAATCCATAACAAACTCTAACTTCTGATTAAAATACATCAACAACACTAGTTTTTAATCAAAATCCATTTAGATAAGTTAATTTTTAATAAAAATTCAATGTAAACTCTAGTTTTTGATAAAAATCAATAGAAAAACCTATTTTTGATCAAAATCAATAGAAAACCCTATTTTTGATAAAAAATTCATAAAACTACTTCAAATTAAGAGAATCTACTTGAAAAATCGATTAAAACATTTAAAAAACCAAATACTTACCTTTGAAATCGGATATATGATAGAAGCGGATATCGGATTTTCCCTTTTCCTTGTACGCCAATGTGCAAACAGTGAAAAATGAAGTTATAAGAATCGGTTGGCTTTTATATAATATTTTTACAAATCGGATATCTGATCCAAATCGGATATTCGATTTGTAGAAACTAGGTTTGGGTTTTGGTTCGACTAAGTGTACTGACACCCAAACCTAGAAAATTCAACTCGACATTTTTCGTGCTTTTGAGTCGATCCAAAACATGATTTTTTTCTCATTGCCACTTTTTGGCCCATCATGATCCTGCACATACCCATAAGGTATAGGGTTTAAGGGTTTAAGGCTTAAGGGTTTAAGGATTTAAGGTTTAAGGGATTAAGGGTTAAGGGTTAAGGGTTCAAGGGTTGAGGGATTAGGGTTTAAGGTATAGTGTCAAGGGTAGAGGGTTTAGGGATAGGGTTTAGGGTTTAAGTTTTAAGGGTTGAGGCTTTAGGGATAAGGTTGAGGGTCGAGGGTTAAGAGATTAGGATTTACGGGATGACGGTTTTAGGCTTTAAGGTTTAAGGTTCAAGGGTTTAGGGTTTAAGGGTTGATAGCTTAAGGGATTAAGGTTTAAGGGTTGAGAAATAAGAGATTAGGGTTTAAGGTATAGGGTTGATGAATTAGGGTTAAGGGTTTCATATATAAGGTAGAGGGGTTGAGGGTTGATGGTTTAAGGGTTGAGGGTTGAGGCTTTAGGGATAAGGTTTAGGGTTGAGGGTTTAAGGCTTTAATTTGTAAGGGTAAAGGTTTTAGGGTTTAAAGGTTGAGGGCTTGTGGTAATAGAAAAATTATCCCTTCTTCTTTTCCCTTGCTTGTTTGGGTCCTCCTTGTGAACTAGGCTTAATGGTGCCTTGATTTAGTGTTATAATGTGTTTAACACATTCACATTAGGTCTTGGGCCCTTGTGAACTAATAAACATTAATGGTACCTTGCTAAAGTGTTGTAGAATGTTGTAACACATTTTCAAACTTTTCTATTTTTTTAATTTAATTACACCTAATAAACCTTAATCATGCCTTATCTAGAGTGATGTAAAGTGTTGTAACACACTTTCACCTTTTTCTAGGGTTGTCATTAATAATTTGGCTTTCTTATACTTTAGTTGGCCTTAAATTTCATCCACAAGCCTCATTTAATGTATCTTTTTGAGGATAATCCTGACACAAATTTCATCATCCAATCATAATTCAGGTGTTTTAGGTTGAATGACCCCATATTTAGTGATTTGGGACTCATTCGCCACCATAGGTGAATGAGTCCCACCTAGATTTTTGGGTCCTAAACCTAGTTTCACACATTTCTAAGCATTTTTAAATTTGGACCCATACATTATGCCTGATGAGACTCATTCGCCACCTTGGGCAAATGAGTCTTGTGTGGCCCAAAATGAAAATTAATTCAAATTCTTGGTGGAATTTTATCATCCTAGATATGATGTTGGATTTTAGTGTTGTAATTTCGGGAATTCTTGTATAATTAAGTATAAATACAAGTTTCTTTCACTCATTTTCATCCTAACACCCCAAGCATTCAAGTATTCATCCTAATAGCAAGTTGGAGTTCACAAGAGAATTCAAGTGTCTTCAAGGGAAGATTATCAAGAATTCTAGAGCATTGTTCAAGCATCAACCATCATGTCAGAGACTTCATGTAGGGTGATCCCACAATATTGGTTTACAATTTTTGGCCAAACTATACATTAAACTAATTTT
Source organism: Sequoiadendron giganteum (assembly GCA_007115665.2). Lineage (NCBI taxonomy): Eukaryota > Viridiplantae > Streptophyta > Pinopsida > Cupressales > Cupressaceae > Sequoiadendron > Sequoiadendron giganteum. The sequence goes on from CM021100.1 coordinate 93,717,085, forward strand.
CTTAAACTAAATCTTCACTTTCAAGAACCTATAGCTACTAAACTATGAGGAATTTGAAGACGATGCAAACTAGTGATTTGTGACATTTTTTTTGTAGATTCTAAATATATATATTATTTAAAATAGAAATTTTATATTGCATTTCTTTTTCCATCTCCTTCAAGAACTAGTTTTTAACAGTAAACACCATTTTTAAAGAGTGATGCTCACTGTAAACAACATAATTTTTTTCTATGAGGATAAAATTATATTTTTTTCAAATTTAGCTTTGTAACTATGATATCTAACATGCTCATTTGGTTTCATAGTGTTTTATTGAATTATATTTTATTAATCAAGTTTTGAAGTCAAACCAATTACAATTTAGAAATAGGTAGACCGTAAACAACACAACTTTTTTGTATGTATCGAAATTCATTTTTTTTCTTTTTCACTAGATCAAGGGCATCAATACCTAGAACAAACATATTTTTCAATTTTTTTTGATAATCTACTATTTTTTCACATGTGTAGAACATAGAGCTAACAATTGTGATGTAGGGTTTATGATTCAAGCAAGTATTTCATTCAAGATCTATGACCTTCAAGCAAGAGTCAAGATCTACATCCATTGGAGCCATCTCACACATGTTTGTTGCACTTCATTGATAGATTTTAGTGAGTTGCAACATCATATCTTTTTCATTCATCATTTTCCATTACTATTTCAAGGTTTGATTACCAAAGCGGGGTTTGACCAAGGAAAACCCCTATCCACTAACAAAACAACATTTTCCCTCTCCTTTTTGTGTGATTTGCAGGTCTAGGTTGCAAATTTTATAAGGAGAAAGATTGGAGAGGAGTTGACAAGTCATTCAAATTTTTAAAAGTTGTCATGAAGCCTTGAAGAACATTCGAGAACACAAGTACATGTCAATTTATAGAGATTCGGATCTGAAAACTTGTTGAAGCATATTGAGTAGACCAAGGAAACTAGATTCAGACTTTGAATCTTTAGAAAACCCTAACTAGATGGATTCTCAACTTCTGGCGAATGAGTCCTAGTTTTAGTCAAAATTTAGATTTTTGTAGATTCGAATACCCATTTGGCAAATTCCCATTACCGCACATGAACCTCGATTCTGGACTGATTATCCCAGCTTGGTGAATGAGCCCCACTCAGCTTTAAAGATATAATTTCTAATGTTTTAGACCTCCATCCATCCATCTTCAGATTCCCAGGTGCACACATTTTGTTTTGTAGCTTTATGTTCTATTTCATTTACTTTTCTAGGCCATTTTGTGAAGCATTGCATCATATAAGGGTTTAGTGTTACAAATTGAATTGCATTTGTCTTTCCAAGTTCTTACTTGGTGGTGAACCCCTCATTAGTCTATAATTAGCCCCTAAGACAACCCTATTGCAAGATCTATTTCTCCTTTGCACTGATATCTCTAGGGTTACCCTTGAATGTAGGAGGTTCAAAGTGGGTATGCTCTATGTCCTAAGTCATATGATAGCATCTAAACCCCATTTTCCATATACCACGTTTTGGTGAACCTGCATTTAGAACATCATAATTCTGATTTGGAGTGCATCATCATCCTATATTGGGCTTGCATTAACATTGCATTAGGATTTGCATTGGTTAATTTGTATTCTAGGGTTTCAAATTTTGCATTAGTGAAAGCTCATATAGCTTGCATTTTTGCATCTCATTTCATTGAAAATCAAACAAAATTTTCATTTGCATTTAGTTTTCAAATCATAAAAGCAATTGAAATTTTTTGAAATTTTTGAAAAAAAATCACTACTGGGACTCATTCACTTCCTTTGGTGAATCAATCCATGTGCACATTCTGCATTGCATTTTTCAGAATTCAAAGCTCTGATTCTGAGCTTATGTTTTCTGTTATTACCTCTCTATTTCAATTTATAGATCTTTTGTTTCACTCAATTCATTTCATCTAGTTTAAATTCATCTTGTGCATAGCTTAAGTTCAAAATTGCATCATGAATATGTTGTTTGGAAAATTGTGGATGTCCTTGAAATCCTTAGTGGATGTGTCAAGTTGTGCTTTTGGAAATGACCCTAATGAAATTGAACTCACTCATGCTCCTTCAACTCCTAATTCATGTCCTCCTCATGATGTTGACATCATCAAAAAAGATGATGACAACATGAATAAGTTCCTAAATGAGTGCCTTGCTCATATAGGCCTAGTCCTCTTCCTTGATACTACATGCTTTGAAATATTCTATTTGCGATGGGATATTTGTTACTTTGAAAACAAGATGTGAACCCATCATTGTCTATTTGGAAATTGTTTCTTCGAATTTTCTCCTCTATAAGAAAGCCTGATTTGACAAAAAATTATCATCCTAGTTGATAAGATATTCTGGATTTATCCTTCATCATGCTTATTTCTTCTTAATCATTTTGTATGTCAATTTGATCCATGGCAGATTTTGTATCTTCTTGTTTCATTTGATCAATATTAGCTTTTGTATCCTCTTGTTTGACTTGATCAATAGTATCTTTTGTATCGTCTTGTTTGACTTGAACCATAGTGGCTTCTTTATGTTCTTCCTTGATGTTATCCATTTCATTTATTTGATTATCTATGTGTCCAACGGAGGCAAGTGGACATCTCATCTTGGGAAATAGAAATGTTTGGAGTTTGGATAGAATTGAGTGCAATTTTTTTATCATGGATGGTATAAAGGTTGATGAGAGGATCATTTTGGATTTATTGATCAATGGTAGGATCTTGATCAAAGATAGGTTTATATTGGATGACATGATTGGGAATATGATCTTGATCAAATATTTGTTTAACTTGGACATCATGATCATCTATAGGGGATTTTTGGGTAGACTTAAGGATTTTGGATTATGATCAAGGATTGGATTATCATGGATGCTATGAATAGGGTATTTATCAAGGATTGATTTAACTTGTATATCACAATGATGTATAGGGCCAATTTGGGTAACTTGATCTTGATTTGTCTTGGAGTTTATTTCATTATGCTTTGTAATTTTATCTTAACATGTATCCAATGATTTAGGCAATGGAATGTGATTTTGGACAATAATAGAATTTTCTTTAATGGACTTAGGATTTTGGCATGACAATAATGGAGTTCTGATAGGAAGATCTTTTGTAGGATTGGTAGGCAATGGAGGACTTGATGGTGAAAGATGAATGGATGGTGTAGAAATAGCAATATGATGGGATTGTCTAACTTTTTTTCCCATTAAAGTTGAGCTTTATTTTTTATGATTCCTAGAATATCATCGATAAATATGCTTCTATTGGATGGATTTATAAATTGGGATGGAATGCATGGGACTAGCTTAGTGCATGAAGGAATGCAAGAGGAGGTGGAGGCTATAATGATAGGGCTCTATGATATGGTTTAATATTGAGGAAGACTTTGGATGGAATATTGCTTTCCCTTGTCAAGGTTAGGATAAGGATGACTAATTGATATATTTTGGGGGTTAATGGTATGGATTGTGTTAACTAACTCTTAATAGTGAGGGTAGATGGATGGATGACTAGATCTTATGGATTTTTAGTAAGAAGGGTAGATGGGTGGTTGACTTGGGACTGTGATTGATTTGCATTGAAGATTTATATTGAGGGTTGGTTGATATTCATATTAACTACAAAGAATATCAAGGTAAATTGAAGACATGGTCATGAGTTTTGATGGTTTGAATGGATAAGAAGTTTTTTAGATTTTATGATTTTTCTTACTGTTTTTGGGTTTTATTGATTTGGGGATGGATGCAAGCTAAGAATGAGAATTTAAATTGACAATGAGACTAGACTATGTCTCTTTAGATTTTTTGGATTTTTGAATTTGGACCTTGAAAAAGGATTTTAGGAAAACAATGATGAACCAAGGTAGCAAATCAGAATGTCAAAACCTCAAGAAGGACAAGAACCAAGGTAATGGTGATGATTGGATAAAAGTGAACCTAAACTAGACTCATGAGTTTAAGGCTCAACTTGAGGATAAGATAGATGAAATATGACAAGGTCAAGACACCCAAAATATGTGACTATGGTTTGATTAACGGCTTGATAATTTTCCTAATTTCAAAGCTCAAAGGTGACTATGAATGATCTAAGATGGAAAATGCAAAACTAGGAGATGCAAGCTAAAATAGGGAAATAGGAAATGCACACTGAAAGAATAAGGTAAAGTAAACAAGTCTCAGGTTTGAAAGTATGGTCACCGTTTGAGATGGATCTGAAAGTTGGATGTACAGGTATAACCTCCAAATTTTGAATTAAGATGTGGTGGACAACCCAATAGATGTAGTGCATGATCTAACAAATGTGATGTAGAACCAGTCGATTGTGGTGCATAGGAAAATGTGGGTTTCTAGCTTCCCTAGGGTTTTTGATAGTTGCAGTTTTATGTATGACAATTGTGGTGTAGTTTTTGACAGTTGTGGTTCAATGTCTGACAAATGCAATGTTTTAGTTTTTGAACTAAAATTAATATTTTTAGTGATTTTTTATTTTGGGAAATTTTTAAATTTGATCATAAAACACAAAAAACACTCAAAAGATAGATTTGGTTGACTCTTTGAATCTTTGGATAATCAAGTATTTTGCATTTTTTCTTCCATAAAACTTGTTAGGCCTTGGTTCACAAATAATTCAAGAAAGCACAACCTTGCTAGTAGTAACGATTTATCTACTATAGTCCAGGCTTACTACACCTTTTGGTGTTTTAAATATGAAAACAAGGAGTGGGTAACTAGAGTATGCCAAGGTCATGGACCACCTTAACATCTCTCTCTTGAAAAGGACAAGGCCAAAAACAAGAGACAATGGGTCACCTCAACCAAGAACCGTACATGGTAAGTAACTACTTGTGATGATGCTATCATAATGAACCACAAATAGCAAACAACCAAAAGGTAATAGCCTTCTAAAATAATAGTTCATAGTGAAGGTAGTTTGAAGAACACCATGACCTAGTAGTGATGGGAGATTAGAGTCTCTAACCCCCATTTGAAATCACTCAAGACTATAATGCCCACCCCCTAGGGCACAAGTGGATTGAGCTCACCTTTCATTTTTTCCTTTTTATATAACATATTGGAGGTACATACACTAGAGGTCATCCCTAGGGTGAAACTCCATAGGTAGTCCCCTATTGAAATAAAAAAGGGAAAGCTTGTGTATTGCTATTTCTCATCACCCAAGAATCACACAAAGCGCAAGGGGAGAGGATACTTTAGACAATAGGGTGTTGCTATTTCTCATCACCCAAGAATCACACATAGCTCAAAGGGTGAGGATGCTTTAGATAAATACGCTTTTGGTAACTGACTCACATGCGTGCAAGTGCACAAAACATGGAAGACACTTTTTTTTTCTAAGCACCAATTCCAAATGTTCCTAATTTAAAAATCACAAAAACACAACGCAACCTACAAGAAATTGGATTAGTATCTTAGTTCAAAATATTCTCCTAACATTTTCCACACATCTGGAACTCAAATATCAATAACCATAAAATCTCTACCCTAATGAATGCAAAAAGAAGAAAAATGAAAAACTCAATTTTACATTGTCGTTTTCCTTGATAGTCAAATGCGGTGTAGGAAGGGTCAAATGTAGTGTAGTATATAATGATTTTGGTGCACAAATGTGTCACATAATTTTACAATTGTAGCATAGTATCAAAAGAATGTAGTGCACATTTCTAGACTTAAAACACACAAAAATTGACCAAAGGAAACAAATCTAATCATGCAAATGATGTAAGCTCACTATCAAGATGTTAGAAAAACAACCAAAACCATCTAAAATGGTCAGAAGTAATAATAATAAATTAATTGTGAAATTTGAAAAATCACAGTCAAATGCAATGCCAAAAACGATGAATGTGGTGTAGAAAGCCTTGCATGTGTCACACAATAGATGTGACTTTCTAGATTATGAATGTGATTTTACAATAGATGACTATGATTCCAGATCTGATGAATATTTTTTAGGACTTAATGATTACGACGTTTGACTATATGATTATGGTGCTGCATAGAATGATTGTATCTCACCTCTTGAAACTCAAAATTCTCAATAATTTCACAAAATCTGGTTAGTTCACATCATATTCACCAATTTGTAAGACTAGAGAAATTGGGGGAAAAGCATGAATCATTGATAGCAACCACAAAAATACCCAAATTCAATCCGTAGTGACCCTAATCTAATATTGAAGCATAGAATGACAATATAAATCAAATAATAAAGCAATAAAACTTGAATTCCTACATCAAAATTGATTCTCCTCAATTTCTCTTCTCAATTTTGCTTGTTTTCTTTGAGATATGTAATGTGAAATATTTTGCAATAAGCTCGATGTAGATGTAAAATAAAAAGATCTCAAGATAGATGATAGCAAAATATTAAATATTGTGGTTCCTCATTATAGATGAATGATATGATAGCAAAATATTGAAGATTATTGTTAACCTTGAAATGCAATTGATAGCTTTCTTTTATAGAAATCCTAATTCAAATGAATGGTGGTGATTGAATGATGATGTATAATGATCAATGGATGAGTTTAGATGAGAAGAAAAGAGATAAGGATGGGAAGAAGGGACTGCGATCCAAGGAATTAAGTGAGAAGTAGGGCTTGGATAAGAGTGAATAAATTAAATAATTGCAATGACTATTTAATTTAGGAGAGGAAAAATTAATAATTAATGTGAGAACCAACAAACTTCAAGAATGAAAAGAAAACACAATGAAAACATTGTTGCACAAAACCAACTTGTTAATTAGATGAAAGAGCTATACATAATATAGGAGAGAGTCAAGTAGTTAGGCTCCATGAATTGAGGATAGAACTCCTCAATCAAGTTTGTCAATCTCCATGATTTAAGGATAGGACTCCTCAATCAAGAAATCAATCTCCATAACTACTGCCTAAGTGTATGATTAAAACTATACACTAAAACCCCCCCTTAAGCATAACTTAGGTGAGCACAAAAAATCATGGAAATTTGAGTCCCGACAACTAGGCCTGATAAGGTACTCATTTACAATGCAAACTCTCAAATAAGGTGGAGAAAGATAGAAAACCCAATGAGAAAAAACTATCCTCCAAAAAGAGAGTAATAACAAAAATTTTACAAAATAAGAGAAGTAATACAATAGATCTTGCAATCACTCATAGAGCATGTCCTTTTGACTTTTCTTTTTCCTTTTTAGCATTTGTAGATGATGAAGATCCAGAATTTACAATATTACTTTCCTCAATGATTTGAGTAAGATCGTTTATTTGTTTCCTCATACAATCAAGTTCGGTATACCCCAATTTCTTACAAAAGGAACATTTGACATATTTCTTAGTATTTTCCTCCTTCTGTGATTTTCTCCTTTGTATTTCTTTATCTTTCATTTCTTCATTTTTGTTTGTCAATCCTTCAGATTTTACACTTTCTACTACTAAAGCATGTGGCTTGTTGGATACTATGGCCCCCATCTGGATGAGTTTATCTTGTTCTCTGACTAAATCAACAATAAAGTCATCTATATTTGGTATAGACCAATTAGAACCCAAGGCCCTTTTTCTAGAGTAGAATGTTGACACAAAAATTGAATAAGAAGATCCCAATTTGGAAAGAGTTGATAAGATGAGTTGATTATCTTTCTTCTCAATTTCACATTCCTTAAGTTGTTGGTGAAGTGACTTAAATTTGGTGAAATATTCTTGTAATGTTGAGTAATCACTTGGACTTAAGCTGATTAATTCATTTTCTAGCTCATGGCCTTAAATATCATCAACTTTCCCAAATAACTTTTCAAGAGTTAACCATACTTCATGTGGGGTTTTCAATGCTTCCACATGAAATAGAAGTTTTGTTGAAAGACATAAACACAAGAATCCAAAAGCTTGGTCACACTTATTGAACCACTTTTCCTTGTCCTTGGCAACATTTGGTTCTTTTTTAATACCCATTGTAACTCTATACAAACCTTTGTTCTTGAGTGTAAGTTGTACATGATGCTTCCACTCATGGTAGTTAAAAGGTGTAAGAGGTTTAATTACATGATTGGACTCCATGCTTGTTTAGGTTTACAAATTTTAGGATTTTGAGAAAATAAATTTTGGAGTATCACAACTCTCTCTAATATACCCCCCTTTTTAATATTTTTGATTTTTCCCCCTCTTTGGCACTTTATTTTAGTGCATGTATTGCATACAATAATGAAGGCGAAAAAAGGCACTTTATATATAGTGTGAAATCACCAACATTTGAATTTTTTTGAAAAAATAAGTACTTTGAAATAGCACTTTTAAATTTTCACTTTTTGCAATTTTAACACTAATAAAACTTGCATTTAAAATACAGAAAAAATCAAATATTTTAAAAGAAGATTGAGAGACATATAGAGAAAAATTAAGCCCTCATGGACTGCAAAAACCAGGGGCTAAATACCACATATGACCACAACAAAAATATAAAATCCCACCTCCCCAGCATAGAATCATGCCTCTTATTGACTGAATTCACAGCACATAAATCTAATTTTCAATAGAGATATTAGATATGTCAAATTAGGATTTAAAGCATACAAATCATACATCCAATTTTGGGCTGCTATTGGTGCAACACGTAGCACAATTTGAACTCCTCGTTAAGTTCCAATCTGCTTGAGTTCACACGCCTTGATTGGTGCGATCTGTGTTCAGATTGGCACGACTTATGTGTAGATTGGTATGGCCTCTCTATGGCAGGCCATGTGAATGCAAGGTTGTCGTTTGATTATATCAAGAATCGCAGTCAAAGACCACAACACAATCACGGCTTATCAACCTTCATAACACAGCTTTTCCCACCACTTTCGATCTTTTTGCGCAAGAAAATCGTGCCAGCAACATGACCAGATCATGCCTCCAATGGACACTCCGTTAGCTTCCAGTAACATGTAGGAGGGCGTGGACTTTGGTCTGCAAAAAAACAAGGAAATGGATGGTGGTCAATGCCAATAGTGGCTCCTTTCAAACAAATCGTGCCTTCAGCCAGCGTTGGTCAAGACGCCACAGGGGCCTTCCAAACAGAAATTCACGCCTCATCTAGAGATCTCTCCTTGCGCCATTCTGCAACACCTTCCCTTGATGTGTCTGCCAAATAGATTGGAAACGTCAGCCCGAGCAGGGTATCAGATCGCCCTTTTCAACAACTTTGAGCAGATGCAGATTTAATCGAGCCTCTGGTGGATGCGCCTCGACCCTCCTTCCACCGTCGCTGATTTGAATGCAGATCTGAACGCCTTAAAACAGGAGAAATAAGGCAGACTAAAAAAACACGTCTCCCACAGTCGACCTCCTTAATGCTTGCCAAGAGTTGAAATGATTTTAACAAGATGACTTATCAAAATACAACGAATTTGATTCATTTTACGGTCTGCTAATACCCTTGTCCAGCTTTGGTACTATGATTAAAACTAGTATACATATATTAATTAATAATATATATAAAGAACGCTCAAAGTTATGAATACAAAATATTGTTTATTATAATATTAATTAATAAAATATATGAAAAATTAATAATATATATAAAAAACTATTTAAGCATACATAGTTTAGTTTGTAATTTTAATCGAAAAAGTATTTAAATTAAAAATTATTTATTGGGAAGTTTTTAATTTAAATTTTTTTCCAAAAATAGAAAAAAAAATCACTTTATGTGCTTGTTATTCTTTTAAGTAGCACTTACTTCCACTTGCCTGTCATTTTCAATGAAGCTTCAAAAAGTTTACGAATATTCCTTTGTTGCTTTCACTGTATAACGCTTTCAGTGTAATTATATACTAACAATTAAAAATAATTATTTAATTATAAAAGAAAAGAGGCATATAAAATATTAAATAATTGGGAACAATTATTTAATAATAGATGGAGGGTAATGGTAAATAATTAAATAATTACAAACAATTATTTAATTATAGAGAAGGGGAAATAATAAATAATTAAATAAACAAGAATCTATTTAATTATAGAAGAAAAAGGGAAATGAAAAATTAAATAATTTAAAATAATTATTTAATTATAAAAGAAATGAAAAAAAAAAAATGAATAATTAAATAAATATAGTAATTAGTGATGCAATTAAGATTTACTTAATTAATCAAAATAGAAGAATAAGGATAAAATGAATTAATTAAATAATATAAAATTATTTAATTAATAGAAGAATATGACATTAAGAAATAATTAAATAATTATGCAGAAAAGAAGACAAATTAGTGAGAAAATGTTGCTCGAGACATTTTTCATCTAAAGGAGAATATTAAAATTAAAAGAAATTCATGCCTCGAAAACACAACCAATAAGCCACAAAAATAAAAGGAACAAAAATAAATATTTTTTCATTTGAAACCTGATGACCAAAATCCTCCTCCATCTAGAATAACCACAACTGCATAATTGTGTTTCTAAGCTTGATCCTTTTGTTGGACTCATGAGTGTACCTCTCTACCACCCTTTTTTTCTTTGTAAATATTGAATTATTTTCTTTCAATTAATTCCAAATTAAATAAAATATATTCATAAAAAATGTCATTATTTTTAAATAAACGTAAGTTACTATATTAAATAATATCATTGTTCATACATCAAAGTCCAATTATAATAATAGCAATTTGTCATCAAGTGTTGGATCCACATCAAATATTGCAAGTCATTAATGTACAAACCTAGATATTAATCCTAAATTGAGTACACATCGGTTATACTCGAGATCATAATCAGGTTAACTATACTAAACATAATTTTCTAGACAAGGCGCATATTTTTCCATGATAGATTGTCCTTCACACCAATATTTTTTTATAAAAATAGACATCATAACAAACTATTTCTTTTATTTTTATAAAATTTAATAACAAAATAACATGACATTATCATTGACCACAACATATCAACAATTAAAAACATATATATCATAACATTAAATATTCTCATTATTATTATTTTTAACATTGCTTAACATGACACACAAGAAAACTTGCATTAAAAGCTTTCCCATATGCTACAACATTTTATTTGGCATTCCATCAACCTCCGCCTCTCTGGAAAAATTTGGTTCACAAAAGGAAAAGGAAAAGCATATAAAATAAATTAAAAGTAAGCTGAAGAGAGCAGGAAACTGAATTATCTTCTTCAAACTTGCTGGCTTCCTTCAATATTGTTTCCAAGTTCCCCAACAACACTGAACGACATATATTACAAACAAACTATGTATTAAAAACTACCAGACCAAACCTTAATACCCTTGAACGTCTGAAACACATTACATACAAAGAAACTTCAGTACTAACATTCTTCGCCAGTACATATTCCTCTGCTTCTTCCAATTACTCCATAATATCTTAGTAATTTCTTCTCTTATACGCCACCTCCTCTTTGCCCTTGCAATGGGTATCACCTTCACTCTTCTCATGTGATATCCTCCTTGTCTACCTTTCCTTTTTCTTATCTGATTATATCCCCCCTTCTCAAACAATCTGCCAACAAAGCTGTAGATTTTTTCACACAGAACCTTTATTCTATGACTCCTCACCAAGTCCATCATTCTCTTCATCTTAAAATGAGCCAAAATCTTGGAAAACATCCTCCTGCAAGGTGACCTCCTTTTTCTCAGTCTGACAGGCTTAATATTATTCCTAATATGCTGCCTCTCATTCATGTCAGACTTAATATTATTCCTAATATACTGCCTCTCATTCATCCTTCTTATGATTGATGGGTGCTGCACTACAAACTTTTTCCCACCAGCTCTTATCTGGTAAGCCTCAGGCAATACTACATCTCTATAATTATTATCATATTGTTGCAGCTTATGATATTTATACATACCTTCACTTTGGTAATTTGTTGCTGTCGATCTGGTTTTCTTTCTTGCAGCCTGGGATCCACCCAGATTTAGCCCATTGCTATGTTTAGCTGGCTTCAGCAATTCCGATTCATCATTTATTCTCCTTCTGATTGATGGGTGCTTTTCTACAAACTTTTTTCCACCAGCCTTTATCTGGTAAGTCTCAGGCAATACTACATCTCTATAGCTATTATCATAGTGTTGCAGCTTATGATACTTGTGCATACCTCTACTTTGGTGATTTGCTGCTGTAGACCTGTTTTTCTTTCTTGCAGCTTGGGGTGCACCCAGATTTGGTACGTTCTTATATCTAGCTGGCTTCAGTATTTCTGATTCATCATCAGAATAGATTGTATTCATATAAAATGTGTAATGACTCATTTTCTCCATAGTTGAGCAGGCGACAACAAAAAGCTTTATTGAATGGAGTTGTGAGTATTGTTAGTAGTGATGCGGAGAATAAAGAAGACCACCTTATAAAGATGTCTCTGCCGGACGTGGCCTGCAGGCAAAATATTTATTCTGCTTGCTGGCAGTCAGCATGCAAAGGACAGAGGATTTTTTTATTTTCTTCTGTTGTAGTATTATAGGCTCTTTAATGATACCCGAAATGGTGAGTGAAGACTGAATGTGGATTGTTTGGCTTTAGTCTTTGAACTCATTCTTTGAAACTGAGATGGGTTGGTTTGGCATATATTAGTAATTTAAGCGTTCAGAAGAGTTTTATATTGTGTTTTGAAATGTGGTGTTTGACATGTATCGAACTCGACATTTATTAGCATTCAGAGACCAGATCAGATTTTGTTGAACATAACCTTTGGTTGCTTTCTTTATGATTTTCTTCAGCATATTCGGCCGCGTGAGAAAGAACATGAGGAACACAAGCTTTCAGAAACATTTTTTTATTACCTGTTAGTTTTGTTTCAATTAAATTTGAAACTATGATTTATTGACAGTTGTAACTGTCTATCTTAGAATTGATATTTATACTTGTTTATTTAAGACATAGATATGTAAATAAATAAATTTGATCTATAATTATTATTCTTATTTAAAGGTTATTTTCTTTGAGAATTATTTTATTTGTATGTATAAATATATTAATTTGAATTGTATTTACAAGAAAATTAATAGTTTAATAATGTATAATAAAAAAATATTTTATTCATTTAAGAGTTATTTTATTTAATAATTATTTATTTATTAATACATAATTTTTATTTTTTATTTAAGATTTTCTTTTTATTATTCGCATGAAGTATTAAGGCCCACTCCTTTTGTATTATATATTAAACTCAAAAAATTATAAATTGAAAATCTTTTTTAAAGAGTAGGAAGGAAGCAAAGTTCAATAACACTTAAAATATGTAAATCACCAAAATAAATTTAAGAAAACTACATAATAAATATTATAACTAGCAATTGCATGCAATGGCATGCAACGATGAGCCGATAGGCGGAGGAGAAGTCCAAATGGCAAGGATTTGTACATGCATAGAAGGAATTAGAGAGGGGGATGCTAAGAAAAATCAGAGAGATAACATAGCAGTTGAAGACGAATGCACAATTGCTATTGTGACTATATAGAACAATATGCAGAAGAAAATGGTGCCTTGAAATAATATGTAAGTGCATAAAAAGAAAATTTAAAGAATTTGGGAGTAGTTTATTGACAACCAATAGATAAAATTTATGCAAACAATAGCCATTAAGGGAAGATAAATTTGAATTGAGTTTTTCAATACAACTACGCACAAGAGAATATTTTGAAGTTATTTGAAATCCTAAAAATATTCCATGATAATCAAGAACAACCATAGTCAATTTTATAAACGAAGAGCAACATTTCTATCAAATAGAAGTGTGAAGCATTAAACAAATATAAACAACCCATATTGGCAATCACTGGTTGTAGGTTGCTTCTTTGATGATATGATCATTATGTCCATTATAATATTCTTCTTATTGCTGAATTTATTTGTCTTGAGTATGTTCTATAAAAATCAAAGGAAAATGTGAAGTTTAGTGCGATGAACATGTGTCATTGTTAGACAATATCTAAATTAGGAAACATAAACAGTTCTATAATTTATAACAAATAATATGTAATGCAGCTATAATAGAAGAAATCAAATAAAAAAGATGTAGGCATACCTTGTGCACATAGTGGGATGCAGTATCTTTACGATTATAAGTCTCATATAATTTTTTTCTGGTACCTAAGAATTTTGTTGAGTTGAAATCAATGTTATACATTTTTAAAAGTATATACATTTGTATCATTTATGACAAAGAATTTGAAATGTAGTTGTGAAATAAGAGATGGAATAAATGACATATAACCTTACCTTGTATATAAATGGAATGTAGTTGAAGCTTATATACCATGCAAAACATGCCATCACGAAGCTATTTAGCATTGTGGAGATCTATAATTACAACTGAGAATGTTTGCAATCTAAAATGGTTACAATTAGATATAGTTACACACAGATGGTTCGAAGGCAAGAGCAATGGCAGTGGCATCATTGACTGAAGATCGCATCAATTTTGGGCTATGTGGGTGTAAGAAGCCTAAAACCTGGGTTGAGACATTTTAGTATGATCTATACAAGAATTGCAAAATTAAATAAAAATGCTATATGGTCAACCAAAGAAGAGGAAGGAATTCAGGTTTGTCATTGGAGGAGAGGAGAAGCATAATGCAAGAATTGAACAACAATTTCTCTTGGTAATCACCATAGAAGCAAAACTCTGGCTAGCTTGGCGGGAGTGGTTGCAACTCCACTGTGGAGGGAACGACAAGGAAGCAATGAGTCAACTTACATATGGAATCAAACAATTAGAAATGGTGGAAATTCTATATGCATTGAAATGAAGAGGGAAACAAGAAGTGATATAGTTACCGAAAAGAACAAAAACATTTCATCATGTTGGCTATGCGCACAGTTGTGGAGGAAACATTCATAACACCATAACACAGAGATTTTTGCATGGAAACCCTATTAGGGGAAAAACCACGGTGGAGGTTAATCCACAATTTGAGTACTCAAATAAAGTCTTACAAAGGGAATGCACTTGCATTCATGCACACTGCCTAGAGCTCACTGCTCAAAAGGGAAGGATCACTGCCTTACAAAATTTAGATTAAAACCATCTCAAGGGTGAATTGAGATAGTAGCATCTATTTATGCCAAGTTACAGTTTCGGTGAAGCTCATAGATTTGATTATGGATCTTCTTTATGATTTTGCTCTTCACTCTGCTCTGCTCTGCTCTTTTTTGTTCTTCGCATCACTCATAGAAAAATTCGCACTACTACTCTACAGAATTTTGCATCATATTCACGTTTCATATATTTTCTACCTTTACACACTTCTCTACCTTTGATACACTCCAAAATGATAGAACCAATCTCATATATATATCCACTATCAAGGATTTGATCATTCTTATGTCGGCTTCATAAACATTAAGTTCTTCTCAATAGTCAGTCAGATCCACCACTAATTATTTATGCGCATCCTCCAAAGTTGGTTAAGACAAAGAGAGGACCCAAAAAAAAATAATCGAGCATGAAAAAATTTAATTAATTACTCCTTATACATCCGCGATTACTATATTTGACGGGTCGGCCTTCAAGCACAAATAATCAACAAATAAGTGTACCGGATCTCCTAGATCATGTACCAATGAATGTGTATCAGTATACTTCACAAATAACCATCAACAAACATCAAAAAATCTTCTTCAGAGACCCACAACCCAAAATAATATTCTGGTGAGATGTTCAGATCAACTTTTGTGCTTATAACTGGATGCCC
Organism: Sequoiadendron giganteum; assembly: GCA_007115665.2. NCBI lineage: Eukaryota > Viridiplantae > Streptophyta > Pinopsida > Cupressales > Cupressaceae > Sequoiadendron > Sequoiadendron giganteum. The sequence continues at coordinate 93,732,817 of CM021100.1, forward strand.
TATTCTTCACTCTGTTCTATCAATGTAAACCAAAACTATATTTTAGATTGAATGTATGACTTTGGTTGCCATCAATGAAAACACTAACAATCCATACGCCAACAATCTCCCCCTTTGGCATTAATGGCAACACTTAGTAAAAAATGACTAAGTGTTGGAATCATTATAAGTATGATGCCAAGCTTTGTTGCACTTTCTCTTCCTAATATTTATAAAGCATTTTTCACTTCATTCTCTCCCCCTTTGACATCAATGAAAAAGCATAGAAACCATATGACAAAAAGACAAAACATGGGTTCAAAATCTTCAAAACTTTTGATTATATATGCTGACAATTCTCCCCCTTAGACCAAAACTTCAAAAATTTGAAAACAATTGACTGTTGCTTTAGAAAATTATCTTATGATTTTTCTTAATTTCCAGAAGGAATTTCTTCCAAGAATCTATTGATATCCCAATGATAATGATCAAACTATTGTTCTTGTATGTTTTATTGACAATTTCAGTTAAAGATTATTGTAATTGCTTCTTCCAGTTTCTCACCTTTCTTTAATATCTCTACCATCTGCTCCAATTTGTATTCGGTTTGATCCTTCACCTTCCAAAAAGTATCAACAAGTGTGTTCTTGTGTTCTTGGTGAGTTGGATTTTGGTGTGTTCAGACCATAACTTTGGAATTATTTTTCTGATGGTGCCATCCTGATCCTGCAACATTTCAAAGCTTTTACCAATACCATTCAACTCTGTTTCAATCTGTTCCAATTTCTCTTTGTAATTACTAACTACATGGGGCCAACAGATGCAATAGCTATAGATGTTGTTAGCTAAATTTATGCACTGCCTCAACGCATTCATTTCCTTCTTTAGTTTGGTAAGTGATATTTTGAACTGCTCCTTCAAATGAGAAATGACTTCACCTTGTTCTTTGTCTTTATCCCTAGAGCTTATTATTTCTTTACTGCATTCAATCATCTCCTTAGGTAGAATGTTTTGCAAACATTCCAATTTGATCTTGCAATGCTCAACATGAGCATTTAATACACTCAGGATCATATATTGATCGTATGATGGTCTAACAAACCATAGTCTAGTAATCTTCTACATTCCACCTTCTTCCTGAATAAGCTGTTGTAACATTTCCTTTGACAAATCATCTTCTTCCTTACTGGATTTTTCTAGTTCTGATTCATTTTTCTTAGTTTCTTCATTAGACTCTTCATCTAGAATATCCACAATTTCCTTTTCTTTACCCTTTCCTTCAATTATGGGAACTTTACATTCCAGAGGGTTGTATTCAACAACTTCTTTTTCTCTTTTCCGCCTTTTATCCATGCCACCAAAAGAGGAACCAACTTTAGTTGTTCTTACCAGAAGGGAAACATTTACTAAACCACACTTTCCAAGCACACTTTTAAAGAAATTTGCAAATTCTATATCCCAATAAGCCAAGCTCCTAGAATATGAGTAAATTTGTCTGCATATTGGTTTGTTTGCTTTCCATACCACATTGTCGATCTTTGGCAAACAATTCAAAAAATACATTACTAAGCATATGATCAAAATATCGAACTTGAAGGGGTAGCATGTTTCTTTTGTTAGTTGCACATTCTCCATTAGCTGATCCTTTATCAAACCACACAGGTCAAAGTCTTGACCTTCGATTATCATCTTGTGAGAAATATAGACTGTGTTAGCCGAGGTCGCTCCTTCTTAGTTTTTGAAAAAGACTTCATATGAAATTCCATGTGCAATATATTTTGTAATTCAGGATTCTTGAGTGTCGCAATAATCAATGCCCTCTAATCTCCAATTATTCCGGTTAGGGTTTCAACTTCCTTGGTTCGGATGGATTTCTTCCTTGGTATATCTCTGACTTTGCAAAATCCAATCAAGTTCTCAATTACCTCCTTTGAAATGATGTAAGGTTTGTCCAAAATTAAAATATCATTATGTAATCTGCTCAAGATGAATTTGACAAATTTGGTGTCTCTAAAGTACAAAAATTCATTCCAAATATCCAAATTTCCATGTTTGGCTTCACTCAATTGCTTCAATTCGTTGGGTAATAACAAATTCCTCATGGACCTAATCTTTGCACTATTATATTCGTCCAAAATGATTGAATTCTTGATTTGTTCCATTTTTCTTTCGCACTTAGGTTTAACAACCGCACACCAAATTATATGAAGATTTTGAAGATAATTGAAATACCTAGTAGATTTTGATTTTCGATGGCGAATCAACTTCTCTACTTCAAAGTTCTTCTAGCGAGTTCTCTCCTTCTTTACTTCTTCGATGCAAAGTGACAAATGAAAATTCCAACTTGACTTTTATAGTTCACACACGTGCAATAAATGCATTTTCCCTAAGTTTTCTAGGTGCTCTATTTTCTTAGACAGTGAGAGAAGAATTCTCTTGCGGACCTATGAATTCTCTGAATTTCCTTGTGAAAGTTTTCCAAAACCTCTGCACATCATAAATACACCTTTTTGACCATTCTTCACATTTCGGAGCCATCCACAGACAGGGGAGGAGATATTTTCTTGAGAAACTCCCCCTAGGCCAGTGGCCTAAAATCAATTTTTGAAAGAATTATCGAAAGAAATTTCTAGTGTAGAACCATTTCCAGTATTAGAATCATTCTTCCTTACCCATGTCTTCTTCATCTCATCTCCTATCTCATCTGTAGTTACTTTTCCTTTTCCTTTATCATTTCCCTGTAGATTTCTACCTTTGTATACTGGACCTCTTCTATCCATAGTTTTGTTTTTGCAAAATCTTGCAATGTGACCATATCTATTGCAATTGTAACATAAATTATTTCTTTGTCCAAACCAATCATTCCATCAATTTCCTCTTGACATGCATTGATTAGAAATATGTCCAAATCTTCCACATGTGTAGTAACATTCAACATTCTTTCTACTGACAGAGTAGTTTAACACATTTCTGCATTGACTTGATTTATGACCAAGCTTTTTTCATTTAAAACACTGACCAGAAAATGATGAATCTCTTGATTTCATATTAATTCTACATTGAGTAGCCATGCGGCCAAATTTTTTGCAAGAAAAACAGTATCCATTAAATTTTTGAGCATTAGGTTGTCTTACCAGATACCTTCCACCTTTGTTTATTAGGTTTCCTTGTTTGAAATTCTTTTGTTCAGGTCTGGAACTTTCTCCTTTTTCATATCCAAGACCTCTCTTATCATTTCCACTCTTCTTTCCTTGAGTCATCTCATCAAGCTTTACTAAACTAATCTTAAACTTTTCTTTGTACTCATTTACAGTAGTAACTTCATTCATAAGAGTAACAATCTGCTTACCAAGTTCTTCTTCATTGTTTCTGGATTGTAGCAGTCCACTTTCCATTTGGGTGAATTCTCCATTTATTCTTTTGCATTCGTCAAATTTCTCTTTTAAGGACTGAGCAAGATTCACTTCATTCTCCTCCCTTTCTTCAATCTCTTTAGTTAGCTTCATCACCATAGATTCCATCTCATGTTTTAGAGTAGCATTGTTTCTTGTAAGTTTTTCACATTCTTCTATTATTTCCTTCAAGGTTTGATTCAGGTGAGCATCATCCATGTTTTCACTCTCTTTTTGTTGTATCTAGTTATAGAGATCCTTCCTTTTCTCCCTGGATTTAACAATCTGATGCTTCAATGGCTGAATGAATTTCTTAGCATCCCTGAGATTTTCTTTCAATTCTTGTACTTCTTCTTTAGACTAATCAAGGTCATCAAGTGCCACCAAAAGTTGTTGTTGAAGATTACCAAAGTCCATTACATTCCAAGATCCACCTCAAGCTGCTGAAATTCTTTCAAGGAACCAAAAGCTTTGATACCAATTGTTGGACTCAAGGGGACACTGAGAGGGGGGGGGGGGTGAACCAATTTTCAACAAATCTTAACTTTTATTACTTTGAAACTTAAACCATTTTGTCATTACATTAAAAGAAATATGCAAGAATTAAAAGGAAAAAATTATAACACCATAACACAAATATTTTTGCATGGAAACCTTGTTAGGGGAAAAACCATGGTGGAGGTTAACCCACAATCTGAGTACTCAAATAAAGCTTTACAAAAGGGGATGCACTTGCATTCAGGCACACTACCTAGAGCTCACTACTCAAAAGGGAAGGATCACTTCCTTACAAAATTCAGATTAAAACCATCTAAAAGGTGAACTGAGATAGTAGCATCTATTTATTCCAAGCTACAGTTCCGGTGAAGCTCATTGATTTGATTCTAGATCTTCTTTCTGATTCTGCACTTCACTCTGCTCTGCTCTACCCTTTTCTATTCTTTGCATCACTCATAGACAAATTTAAACTACTACTCTGTAGAATTTTGCATCATATTCATGTTTCATATATTTTCTACCTTTACACACTTCTCCACCTCTGATACACTTCAAAATGATAGAACCGATCTCATATATATATCCGCTATCAAGGATTTGATCATTCTTATGTTAGCTTCATAAACATTAAGTTCTTCTCAATAGTCAGCCAGATCCACCACTAATTCTTTATGTGCATCCTCCAAATTTGATTAAGACAAAGAGAGGACCCAAACAAAACATAATCAAGCATGAAAATATTTAATTAATTACTCCTTATACATCTGTGATTACTATATTTGACGGGTTAGCCTTCAAGCACAGATAATCAACAAATAAGTGCACTAGATCTCCTAGATCGCGTACCACTGAATGCGTATCAGTATACTTCACAAATAAGCATTAGAAAACATCAAAAAACCTTCTTTAGAGATCCATAACCCAAAATAATAGTTCGGTGAGATGTTCAGATCAGCTTTTGTGCTTATAATTGAATGCCTTGTTCTTCACTCTATTATGTCGATGTAAACCAAAACTGTATTGTAGATCAGATGCATGACTTAGGTTGCCATCAATGACAACACTTACAAGCCATTGTCAAGGGGAGTTGTGTTCGGCTGCCCCGTGTGATCGGGGGAATGGGGATCCGAATGGATTTTGGGTTGTCTTGATCCCATGCTAGGCCAATGTAGTTGGGAAGTGCACAACAACATATTGAGGTAGTTGAGGTGGTTTAGCACCCCTAGCATATATGATATACTTGAAAATACCCAATGATCCATTGACCAGACCAGCTACCACCAAAAGATTTGTTGTTAACATTACTTGTTCACCAATTGCAAGTAAGAGCTCTACTTGAATTTTCTCATCATCTCCATAATCAAGTGTGTTTTGTTGAGTAGTTTCAGCAATACTAATTGCAACGAGAACATTTAACTGTTTAAGCATTTTTCTGTTGTACAAGGTGACCAAACTATTTGTTGGGAATAAGTGAATAGCTACATCAAACTCTTTCTTTTGTTGAGTTGAAAGCATGGTGTTTGTTCGATTCATAAGAGTTTGCTAATCATATTGAGATGCCTTAAAATTTTAAATATTCAAAAGGAGTCTATGGAACTCTTGTTATGCATCAGACTCTCAATTTTGGCAGAAGACTATGTCGAGCGTAAAAACAACATTAAAAGTGTGCCAAAGAGCCAACATTATGGAGCGAGAAGCGTAGATAGGCCTACCCAAAACAAGTGGCAACTATGCGAGGTCACCCACTAGTATAACAGAGGCACCACCAAATGGTTGCATATGTCTAGCAGGAAATGCTTACGACAACCGACTATCTATTTTGAGTAACAACTTGGGTCCTAGGAAGCTCATTTCATCAATTAAGATGAACTTAATGTATTTAAAGTCCTCTTGAAATATGGTCAATGGTTGTCCTTGCAACAGATTCATATCTCTAATTGGTATCCAAAGACTTGTATGCACTGTAGGTACATAGTTATAGAGAAAGGTATTGAAGTGGATCCTGCCAAGGTCAAGGATATTATGGAGATGCCGCCACCTAGAAACATCAGTCAACTATAGTCTCTACAGGGAAGGCTTCAGTCAATATGAAGGCTCATTTCTCAACTAGTAGATAAGAGTCATTCATTCAATCACTTGCTACATAAGAATGTCTCTTTCAAATGGGATGAAAAATGTGAAACTAATTTCAATTAGCTAAAGCAATATTTGATGTCTCCACCAATACTGGTGTCACCTACAGAAGGAAATCAATTATTACTTTATATAGCAACAATTGAGATTTCATTAGGTGCTCTATTGGCACAGGAAGATCCTGCAAGAAAGGAACATGTTATTTATTATATCAGCAGAACTTTGAATGGTTATGAGATCAATTACACCTTCATTGAGAAATATTTTTTGGTGGTAGTATTTGCTACTCAACAACTACACCATTATATGCTAACTCACATAGTTAAACTCGTAGATAAGATCGATCCACTGAACTACTTACTCAACAAAATTGCTTTAATAGGAAGGCTAGCCAAATGGGTCATGATCTTGAGAGAGTTTGATATCTAGTATGTAGATCAAAGAGCCATCAAGGGACAAGTGATAGCTGATCAGTTAGCTGAAGCACCTCTACAAGATGATCATCCAATGAGCATTGAATTTCCTGATGCAGATGTTCTTACCATCACACCACAACAATGGATGTTATATTTTGATGGATCCTACACACAACATGGATTAGGTGTTAGAATCTTATTTGTCACACCTCAAGGACATACCATTCCAAAGTCCTACAAACTCAACTTTCCTTGTACAAATAATGTAGTTGAATATGAGGCATTATTTATTGGCATCAAAGTAGCAATTGAATGGAATATCACAGAGCTGCAGGTTTATGGAGATTCACAACTGGTCATTAATCAAGTAAATGACGATTATCAGACAAAGGATGAAAAGTTCCTGCCATATAAGAAAATGGTGGATGATTTCAAAAATTACTTTATCGAGATCAAATTTGAACAGATACTAAGGGCGGAAAACAAAGTTGTTGATGCAATGGAAACAATTGCTTCTCTCTTGCAGATATCAAAAAATCGAATATGTTATGAGTTTATGGTGGAACAAGTGTCTAATCTTGCCTACAAAAATCCTGAACCCCAAGTGATATGCCATATCATTGACCCTGAAACCTCCATCTATGGGAAGATATATGTTGACTTGAAAGACAATACCCTTCCTCCCGATCTTTCCCAAAACCAAAAATGAAACTTCATTCACCAAGCTACATGACATACCTTGATTGCCAACATACTTTACCATCGAGGTCTTGATGGTACTCTCCTACGGTGTCTAGAATGTAATGAGTCTTAAATAGCCTTGCATGAGATTCATGAAGGTATATGTGGAACTCACTCAAGTGGTATAACTCTAGCAAAGAAACTCCTTTGTTTGGGGTATTACTAGTCGAATATGGAGGAGTCTTTTTAGTATGTAAAGAAATGCCAAATATATCAAATCCATGGTAACCTTATACATGCACCAGCATAGGAACTGTAATACCCCTCCGTTTTGTCCTTTTGATCGAACAGTGTTATGCCCTTTTATGTTGTAGTTTTTGTTAGTACCTTGACTATGGTACTCGGCTGCTATTTGATCGCTATCTATAAAGCGACATTAATGTTATCTTTTGATGTGATGGTATTTTAATATGATGTTATCTTTATGTCATGTTTTGAATTAACATAAATGGATATTCAAATTTATGATGTCTATGCTTTGGATTATATTAGCATGTTAGATTTGTCAGTTAGCTACATTGTGTTGGTGAAGGGGACGGTATTGCATCACTCGCTTGCAAGCGCCCTACGATTTCGTGATTTCCTCTTCACGGTGTGCCTTATTTATGACATATTTATGCATGTGGATATACTCTTTGTTCACAGGTTGATAGGTACAGAACATTGAATCCACCTGGTTTCACAGGTTTGAGCGTGTCCAATGCCCAAAGGTATTCGATTGGGACATAGTAGCTAGGTTTTTTGTGCCAAGTCGTCACCCTAGCCCTAGTGTTTCGTCAGGTGTTGTCGAGTTGTGTTGCTTTGAATATTGTTCCCTCTCTTCGTTATTTAATTTCAAGTTAGAAAAAGGTAATTAAATGGTCTTTTGTATTTAAGTTATTCATTAAATTAATTTGGTTTTTATGTTGGAAGATGTCATTTAATTAATTAATTAAAATAATTTAATTAATAAAATGATTTAATCTTGGATTAGCTTCATTTTATTGAATTAATTAAATTAATTAATTGAATTAAGTTACTTGTTTGAATTGATTGATATTTTAATTGGAAATTGGAATTAAAATTGAAAATAAAAGAAAATGTTTAAAAAGTCAATTTAGAAAAATTTGAATTCAAAAATTGGAAAAATGAGATATTTTCTATTTATGTTTTTTGAAATTGATGAGGGTGGTTGCACTAATATTTTGGTGATATTTTGGTGATATTTTGGAATTTTCTCTATTATTGAATTTTTGTCTTCACAATTTGAGAGGATGAAGTTTTGAAAATTGAAATAGAAAGAGGAGGAATTGTTGGATTTTGTGGGTTTTGGGATTTAAACTGTAAAAATCTATGGAACTAGATTTGGAAGCAAGGTTGGAAGCTAAGCATCATCTGGACCTCCTCAAATTCAAAATACCAGGTTCATTTCTTTAGTTCTAATTGTTTGTAAATACAGTTATAAATGTTTGTGTGTGTGGAATGCGTGATGGAAAATTCAAAACCAGATCTAAGTTGAAAACTTCATGTTAAATTTGGTATCAAATTTTAAACCATGTTGAATATGAATTTGGTTTGCAAAAAATCCTGTTTAAAAATGGAATTCTTTTCCAGAATTTATTTGCCCAATTAGATGTTTGATTTGAGTATTTTTGCAAAAAGAAAACTTATATAATATATGTATTTATGGATATATATGCATATATATATATATATATATATATATATATATATATATATACATGTATGTATATGTATGTATATATATATATATATATATATATATATATATATATACATGTATGTATATGTATATATATATATATATATATATATATACATACATATATGTATACATGTATGTATATATATATACATATACATACATGTATATATATACATATATATGTATGTATATATATGTATGTATATATGTATATATATATATATATATGCATATACACATTCTGTTAAAAAATTTATTGTTGTTGAAAACTAAAATAAAAAAGGGCAGATTTCTTGTTTTTAAATCCACAGTCGAAGAAAGAAAAAAAATGAATTTTACGTTTTTTTTTGGTAAGGGTTTTTAAATATTAATTTTTTTTTGGGGGAGGTCGTTTGGGGCTCACCCCCACTGCACCCCCCATGGGAGGCGAGTGGGGGGAGCCGCACCCAACGCGCTCCGCTCTCCCCTCCACAGCTGCGCCCATAAGGGACGACTGTGTTTACACACAGTCGGCCCCATTAATGGGGGTCAGCTGTGTGTAAACACATCCGCCCATGGTGTATGGTGCACATGGATAGAGGTAAGTGGGGTTGTTTTTTTTGGTTTAGTTTTATTTTATTTTTAATTTTATATATATTTTATTTTATATTATATTTTAGTATTATATATTTATAATATTAAATATTTATATTTAATATTATAATATATAATATTATAATATTAGTATTTAATATAATATATTATAATATTAGTATTTAATATAATATATTAATATGTATTATTATATTATATAATATTAATATTTAATATTTTTTTTATAATATTAAAGTATTAATAATCAAATAATTAAATATGTGTATTATTTGATATACACATTTATGAGAGAATTATTTTGGTAATTGGATTAAATAATTTTAAATATTTCACTATGACATTTTGTAAAAATATTGATTTAAATCAATGATTATGTTTTAAATGTCCATGTGAGAATTAGAATATGTAGTTTCAATCAAATTATCAGTCAAAATTTTAAATGCATTTTTGAAAGGTTAAACTTAGAATTGACAAGAAATGTGTTAAGCATCATGATTATTTAATAATTTATTTTGCAATAAACCTATCGTAATTTCTAAACGTTATATTCTAAAACGTAGAAAGATAAATGATTACTTGTTACCATTGAAACAATTAGTGAAATTAAACATTTGATTTGAATTTTATCTTTCATTTTAAAGAGCAGATATTTAATTCAATTTTCTTCAGGCTATTAAGTACTGAATGGAAATAAAAGATGTGGATCTAGGAAATCCGAAGTAGAGTTAATTCTGATTAAACTGTTTGTTTAAAAAGTAATCTCTTATGTTATCGCCTTGAGGGAAAAAAAATGGTCAGAAGGGTTGTTAAGTCTTCCATATGGGCATCTTATGTTATGTGGGTTGTCGTGTCATGTTTGTCAACCTATTGTGAGTTCCTTGGGTAGTGCATGGTGTCTAGTCAGCGTTTACCCGATTTCCATGAACGGGGATGTTTTGTGTCTCCTGTGGAAGGAGTGGATTATGGGATCCGTGTCTCCTTGTAAGGAGTGACCTTGTTATGTGGTTTGTTGCCTCCAGTGTTGGAGTGAGTTTCATTTTATATCGCCTCTTGAGAAAGGAGTGGTTGTGTTATCTGGTTGTTTGCACTTTGTTACCCTTGGTGATTGAATGGTATGTGTGTTGTCAAGTAGAAGAGTGGCTTCCATAGGGACCAGAGCCCATAAGAGGTAAGATTGGGTAACCTTTGAAAGGAGTTTAGTCAAGTGAAACTAAATCAATACTTAGAATATTAGGACTAACTTCTCACTAATCAAGATAAGTTGGCCTCACTCATAGACACAAGGGCTCGTTTAGACTTGGGATGAGTGGGAAGGCCTGGAATGGTAAGGTCATCTATCCTATTTGTACGTAAGCTATTTGATCCCACATTAGTAAGTATGAGGGCTAGGGGATCAGTAGAGCCACTAGGTTAGCCGGAGCCTATGAAGATCCGCTTGGGTAACTTATGATGAGTTGTGTGATGACACTCTTTCTAGGACAACAGTTGGTACTTGCTTATTGTGGGTATGGTTTCCGTAACATACCTAATGTGACCACAGTTGGTATTTGATTCTGTGTGTATGGTTCTCGTAACATACTTGATCTGCTTTATATCTGGAAGCAATGTAACCATGTTGAGTTGTACTTGTGATGCACTTGTGTTGTACGTGTGTTGTACTTGTGTTGTACTTGTGTTGTACTTGTGAGGTACATGTGATTGGTTAATTCAGTTTGGTTCAGTTATGATTTAGCCTATGTCTAGAGGTGTTGGTCTTGGGTAGGATTCCTTGTTACTATCTCCTAGCATGGGGGGTGGACCTTTGGGTTCCACTTGGTTGGGTGGCATGCACCTTAATCCATTGGGCCTTCTTCATATTCATGTGGGCTAGACTTCCAGTTGGAGAGCTCGTGGGATTCAGTTTTAGTTCTTGCCTTTTATCTTTTCAGTTGTTCTTGTAATTTATTACCCCTCTATTGTTATCGAGGTGGAAGTTGTAATTGTAATTATGTTTATTGGACTTACCTCATTCGGGGAATGAGAGTTGTAATCTTATTGTTAAAATGGATTAATGAAATTGTAAATTATCTTATTTGGAATGTATGTGTTATTTCATTAAGTAAATAATTATCATGGTTTATATTCATGTTTTTTGTTGAGGTTCTATATAACCTTTGTCTCGTAACCTTAGAGGTCGTTGGCATTAGTTAGTGAACTTTCTTATTATTTTTACTTAAACAAAAAAAAAATAGCCTATTTAAGTAGTTTTTTGCAACTTCCTCTAGGGTTGTGTGGTAGGGCATTACACATGATATTAGACCCTAGGTTTAAACACTAGGTACTCTAGGATTATGATGGAACCATTAAGCTTTTAGTTGTGTACCTTGCCTAATACCTTGAAGTGTCTGTGCAGGATTATGCCTCCCAGACGCGAAAGAGGTAGAGGGCATGGACGTGGCTGTATAGGTGATCGTGGTGGGAGTCAACATGACTCTCCTCCTCATGTATCAGTTGTTCCAAATTAGGAAGAACCTCAAGCATCTCAGAATGCACTTGGGGTCAGGGATCGTCAGCAGGATCCAACAGGGATTAAGGCTACACGTAGAGCGCTTGAGGAGGCTTTGGCACTCCTTGGTCCGAGGCAGGTAGAGGTTCAGGTTAATCTGGTTGTGAGGGAAGTTCCTCCCTAGTCTGAGTCACACATGAGGGACCTACTCAGGGAACATCCTCCATTATATGATGGATCAGTTACGGGTTTAGAAGCCGAGACGTGGCTGATAGACTTGGATAGGTGTTTTTCCATGCATCAGTATGGTAGTAACACCAAAGCTCGTTATGCTATCATGCAGCTAAGAGGGTTTGCATCCACCTAGTGGAGGCTAGAGGAGTAGAAGCTCCATATTGATATACACTCAGTATCTTGATCGGAGATCTTCTTAGAGAGGTTTACGGCTTGATTCTTATCTGAGCATTGGCATCAGTGTCAAGGCGACGAGTTTCATGCCTTGAGCTAGATGGCCTTATCTGTTGAGAAATATGAGCAACACTTTTATGAGCTCAAATAGTATGCAAGGATTGGTGATGATGAGGGTATGTTAGTGCACCATTTTTTCAGGGGCTTAAATGCTCGTCTTAGCGGTGGTGTGAGGGTTTTCAAACCCAAGAACATGGAAGTGGCAGTAGAGAAAGCACACCTTATTGAGGAGAACCTAAGTATGGAACTTGGAGGTCACATAGGAGTCCAGGTTGGTAGCAATTCAGCAGTAGGATCTAGTGCTCGAGGAGGATAGCCTCAGGGAGGTGCACCTTCTCGATCTCAGTAGGGACCATCTCAAAGTGGTCAGTAGCAGGAGAGTGTGCTTGGGAAGCATAAGGACTCCCATCCATGTCAGGATGATGGTGGTTCTTCACCTAGGAGGAACCGAAACTGGTGGCGCAACAAGCACAATCGGCAGGAGCAGCCAGCCTAGAGTTCACAGTCTATGGCTGATTGGGGTAGTATGCAGCAGACTACTACACTTGTAGGAGATAGAGGGTTTGGTCATAACACGAGGTGTTACTCTTGTGGCCAGCAAGGCCACCTTGCTAGGAACTATCCGCATCAGAACACTTCTGGTTTTGTTCAAGGCCCAGCAGTTTCAGAGCCGACAGTAGGGGATATAGGTAGATCTCATCGAGCTTATGCTGCGGTTGATGACTGTCAACTTGGGTATCAGGGAGCTATTGTTGAGACTTCTAGAGTTGGTCATCCAGTGCAGTATGCTCGTCCTCAGGGGTCGAGGTTTTGATTTATATGCAGTTTGTATGAGGGAGTTATATCCCTACTGGTTTGCAAGCTTCCAGAAGTAAGCCTAACCCTAGGGGGGGAGGATGTAATACCCCACCGTTTTGTCCTTTTGATCGAACAGTGTTATGCCCTTTTATGTTGTACTTTCTGTTAGTACCTTGACTATGGTACTCGGCTGCTATTTGATCGCTATCTATAAAGCGACGTTAATGTTATCTTTTGATGTGATGGTATTTTAATATGATGTTATCTTTATGTCATGTTTTGAATTAACATAAATGGATATTCAAATTTATGATGTCTATGCTTTGGATTATATTAGCACGTTAGATTTGTCAGTTAGCTACATTGTTTTGGTGAAGGGGATGGTATTGCATCACTCGCTTGTGAGCGCCCTGCGATTCCGTGATTTCCTTTTCACGGTGTACCTTATTTATGACATATTTATGCATGTGGATATACTCTTTGTTCGCAGGTTGACAGGTATAGAACATCAACACCACCTAGTTTTACAAGTTTGAGTGTGTCCAATGCCCAACGGTATTCGATTGGGAGATAGTAGCTAGGATTTTCGTGCCAAGTCATCACCCTAGCCCTAGTGTGTCGTCAGGTGTTGTCGGGTTATGTTGCTTTGAATATTGTTCCCTCTCTTCATTATTTAATTTCAAGTTAGAAAAAGGTAATTAAATGGTTTTTTGTATTTAAGTTATTCATTAAATTAATTTGGTTTTTATGTTGGAAGATGTCATTTAATTAATTAATTAATTTAATTTAATTAATAAAATGATTTAATCTTGGATTAGCTTCATTTTATTGAATTAATTAAATTAATTAATTGAATTAAGTTACTTGTTTGAATTGATTGATATTTTAATTGGAAATTGGAATTAAAATTGAAAATAAAAGAAAATGTTTAAAAAGTCAATTTAGAAAAATTTGAATTCAAAAATTGGAAAAATGAGATATTTTCTATTTCTGTTTTCTGAAATTGATGAGGGTGATTGCACTGATATTTTGGTGATATTTTGGAAGTTTCTCTATTATTGAATTTTTGTCTTCACAATTTGAGAGGATGAAGTTTTGAAAATTGAAATAGAAAGAGGAGGAATTGTTGGATTTTGTGGGTTTTGGGATTTAAGCTGTAAAAATCTGTTGAACTGGGATTGGAAGCAAGGTTGGAAGCTAAGCATCATCTGGACCTCCTCAAATTCAAAATACTAGGTTCATTTCTTTAGTTCTAATTGTTTGTAAATACAGTTATAAATGTTTGTGTGTTTGGAATGCATGATGGAAAATTCAAAACCAGATCTAAGTTGAAAACTTCATGTTAAATTTGGTATCAAATTTTAAACCATGTTGAATATGAATTTGGTTTGCAAAAAATCTTGTTTAGAAATGAAATTCTTCAAACAAATGGAAATATGTCTGTTTATAATTCTTTTCCAAAATTTATTTGCCCAATTAGATGTTTGATTTGAGTATTTTTGCAAAAAGAAAACTTATATAATATATGTATTTATGGATATATATGCATATATATATATATATATATATATATATATATATATATATATATATATATATATATATATATATATTGAAGAATATATGTACATATATATATGCATATACACATTCTTTTAAAACAATTATTGTTGTTGAAAACCGAAATAAAAAAGGGCAGATTTCTTTTTTTTAAATCCGCAGTCGAAGAAAGAAAAAACTGAATTTTACGGTTTTTTTGGTAAGGGTTTTTAAATATTAAAAATTGTTTGGGGGAGGTCGCTGGGGGCTCACCCCCACCGTGCCTAGCGCACTCCCCTCTCCCCTCCACAACCATGCCCATAAGGGACAACTGTGTTTACACACAGTCACCCCCATTAATGGGGGTTGGTTGTGTGTAAACACAGTCGCCCATGGTGTATGGTGCACGCGGACCGAGGTAAGTGGGGTTGTTTTTTTATTTATTTATTTATTTTATTTTTATTTTTATATATATTTTATTTTATTTTATATTTTAGTATTATATATTTATAATATTAAATATTTATATTTAATATTATAATATATAATATTAGTATATTAGTATAATATAATATATTAATATGTATTATTATATTATATAATAGTAAAATATTAATATAATATATATTAATATTTAATATTATATTTTATAATATTAAAGTATCAATAATTAAATAATTAAATATGTGTATTATTTGATATACACATTTATGAGAGAATTATTTTGGTAATTGGATTAAATAATTTTAAATATTTCACTATGACATTTTGTAAAAATATTGATTTAAATCAATGATTATGTTTTAAATGTCCATGTGAGAATTAGAATATGTAGTTTCAATCAAATTATCAGTCAAAATTTTAAATGCATTTTTGAAAGGTTAAACTTAGAATTGACAAGAAATGTGTTTAGCATCGTAATTATTTAATAATTTATTTTGCAATAAACCTATCATAATTTCTAAACATTATATTCTAAAACATAGAAAGATAAATGATTACTTTTTACCATTGAAACAATTAGTGAAATTAAACATTTGATTTGAATTTTATCTTTCATTTTAAAGAGATGATATTTAATTCAGTTTTCTTAAGGCTATTAAGTACTGAATGCAAATGAAAGATGTGGATCTAGGAAATCCAAAGTAGAGTTAATTCTGATTAAACTATTTGTTTAAAAAGTAATCTCTTATGTTATCGCCTTGAGGGAAAAAAATGGTCAGAAGGGTTGTTAAGTCTTCCAGATGGGGATCTTATGTTATGTGGGTTGTTATGTCATGTTTGTCAACCTATTGTGAGTTCCTTGGGTAGTGCATGGTGTCTAGTCAGTGTTTACCCGATTTCCACGAACGGGGATGTTTTGTGTCTCCTGTGGAAGGAGTGGATTATGGGATCCACATCTCCTTGTAAGGAGTGACCTTGTTATGTGGTTTGTTGCCTCCAGTGTTGGAGTGAGTTTCATTTTATATCACCTCCTGAGAAAGGAGTGGTCATGTTATCTAGTTGTTTTCAATTTGTTACCCTTGGTGATTGGATGGTATGTGTGTTGTCAAGTAGAAGAGTGGCTTTCATAGGGGCCAGAGCCTAGAAGAGGTAAGATTGGGTAACCTTCGGAAGGAGTTTAATCAAGTGAAACTAAATCAATACTTAGAAGATTAGGACTAGCTTCTCACTAATCAAGATAAGTTGGCCTCACTCACAGACACAAGGGCTCGTTTAGACTTGGGATGAGTGGGAAGGCCTGGAATGGTAAGGTCATCTATCCTATATGTACGTAAGGTATTTGATCCCGCATTAGTAAGTATGAGGGCCAGGGGATCGATAGAGTCCACTAGGTTAGCCTGAGCCTATGAAGATCTACTTGGGTAACTTATGACGAGCTGTGTGATGACACTTTGTCTAGGACAACAGTTGGTACTTGTTTATTGTGGGTATGGTTTCCTTAACATACCTAATGTGACCACAGTTGGTATTTGATTTTATGTGTATGGTTCTCATAACATACTTGATCTGCTTTATATCTGGAAGCAATGTCCATGTTGAGTTGTACTTGTGATGCACTTGTGTTGTACGTGTGTTGTACTTGTGTTGTACTTGTGAGGTACATGTGAGGTACATGTGATTGGTTGATTCAGTTTGGTTCAGTTATGATTTAGCCTATGTCTAGAGGTGTTGGTCTTGGTTAGGATTCCTTGCTACTATCTCCTAGCATGGGGGATGGGCCTTTGGGTTCTACTTGGTTGGGTGGTGTGCACCTTAATCCGTTGGGCCTTCTTCATGTTTGTGTGGGTGAGACTTCCAGTTGGAGAGCTCGTGGGATTCAATTTCAGTTCTTGCCTTTTATCTTTTCATTTGTTCTTGTAATTTATTACCCCTCTATTGTTATCGAGGTGGAAGTTGTAATTGTAATTATGTTTATTGGACTTACCTCATTCGGGGAATGAGAGTTGTAATCTTATTGTTAAAATGGATTAATGCAATTGTAAATTATCTTATTTGGAATGTATGTGTTATTTCATTAAGTAAATAATTGTCATGGTTTATATTCATATTTTTTGTTGAGGTTCTATATAACCTCTATCTTGTAACCTTAGAGGTTGTTGGCATTAGTTAGTGAACTTTCTTATTATTTGTACTTAAACAAACAAAAATTAGCCTGTTTAAGTAGTTGGTTGCAACTTCCTCTAGGGTTTTGTGGCGGGGCATTACAGGAACTATAACCCTTTGCATCAACATGGCCTTTTTATCAGTGGAGACTGGATTTGGTATGTAAAATTCACCCTTCTTCATCCAATGGACACAAATTTATCATTATAGCCACAAAGTACTTTACAAAGTGGATTGAAGTTGTACCCCTAACCATGATCATAGGAAAACAAATTTCATTCTTTATCTTAAATTACCTTATCTGTCGGTATGGTATTCCTCAGTCCATTATCACCGATAATGGTAGACCTTTTAAGAATCGAGATGTCCAAGAACTGTGTGAGCGGTTTCATATCTAGCACCATTTTTAAACACCGTACTATCCTCAAGGAAACAGCCAAGAACAAGCCTCGAACAAAACTAGTATGAAAATATTAAAGAAAATGGTCAATGATGTTGGACGTGATTGGCACATTCAAATGAATCTTGCTTTGTGGGTATACCAAACTAGTATTAGAACACCTATAGGAGCTACACCATATGCCTTGGTCTATAGATCAGAGGCCATTCTACCTATTGAGGTTGAAATACCATCACTTTGTGTGTCACTAAAAGGGATCATTTCAGATGAGGACTATCGAGTGTCTAGACTTTAGGAGTTGGAACTATTAGATGAGCATTGTCAGCAAGTTGTGGATCACTTGAAAGCATATCAATAGAGGATGTCCAGAAGCTACAATCACAAAATCAAACCAATGGAATTTCAGGTTGGTGACTTGGTATTAAAGGAAAACCCTCACAATCAACAGGACCATGAAAAGAAGGGTAAGTTTGAACCAAATTGGCTAGGTCCCTTCGTCATCATATCAGTCTATGGATTAGGAGTTTATCAATTGTCTACACTTGAAGGGGATTTTTTCGATGAACCTATCAATAGTATCCATCTCATAAACTTTTATACTTGAATTATCCAATGCATAGATTTTTTTTTGCAAAAATACAAAAAAATAAAAATAAAATAAAAAATCATAAAATTAGAAAAAGTGCAATAAAATAGTGAAAACCTGGTAACAAGCACTATTTTTGATAGACTAGTTGTTCCATCTATTTTAGCACATCTTGGCCATTCGATTTTCCCATCATTCTTCTTATCATTGAAGAACCTCATGTACATATCCTGGCAATGTGGTCGTGTCTCATCCTAGCTTGGGGGAAAAATATTGAACTCACTGGGGGCAATAAACTATGGGCTTAAACAAACTGAAAAATAATAGTATGAAAAATTTAGCAAATACAATGATCATAGGGAAACTCAACATTGAACAATCAACAATCATCAAAAGATCAAACTATCCAAATCAAATAGCTTAAATCAATCAATCAAATGAAATCTAAATGGATGATATTCTTTTGAATCCTGATTTTATCGCTTTAATTTGAATGTTCAAATGTTGTACTTTGATTTTTGTTATCACATCTTTGGAGCAACTCAATGATGTATTGAACTAGAGAAGCAACAAAGGAGTTATTATTTTTCTTTTTCTGTTGTCTGTGAGTTAATCATTATTCCTATATGAATTGTTGTGAGATGTGCTCTACCAAGTATCATTGATGACATTCAAAATTTGTATTGGAAAATGATTGATTCTTGTTTTTTTATGCAAGAAATGCTCAAGTCATCTCAGTTTAATTATACCAAGATGCGTGTGTTAACTTGCAATATCAAAAATCATGAAATTAGTACTTAGGTCATCATAGTCTAGATTATACCATCGATGCTTGTACTCATTTTCAACATTTCAAAGGGTCAATGATGATAAAAAGCATGCTAAATGGATTGTTAAGATGACAAATTTTGTATATGTAGATTTGCATACTTAAATTAGATTGAATTCATATTAGCTTTGCATCTGCAAAATAGATTGTTTTGAGGTTGGAAAAGATTTCAAAAACAATGTTATCTCTATCATTTAATGGATTCAGTATACTTGACATTAACAAAAATATTATCATTCTCATGTAGTTGCATAATCATTTGCATGGAACATATTATAATGCAATATACATTTGATCATATATTTGTATTGTCATATCATTCATTCATTTATACATCACATCATATATTTGCATCAGAAAATATCAAAAAAAAATTGCATTACATATATTTTGCATCATCATAAATTCATTTCATATCACATTCACATCATTCATAATAGATATAAAATCATTATCCAAGCATCACATATCAATTGCATTATCACATTCATCTCATGGGATATAAATATTAATATCATTTTCTAATTGCATCCATACATCATAATTTCACCAGTGCATATTCATAACATCATCATCATATAAGCATCACGTGACATATAGAATATGGATACTAAATGCATATATCATAGGCAACCATCATGAAATCATATAGAGCACATATAGATCAAGAATCTGCCACATATCATATAAATCTCAAAAATCATAATGTCAAGTATATAATGATGTCTAAATAAATGTCAAGAGATACAATATAAAAATATGGTAGTATCATAATGTCTCACCAAAATCGGTGTATACATCAAATGTCTCAAAATACATCAAGTACGATCAAATGGAGCTATGAGGCGCTCTCCCTAGACCTCGTTGGTCTTGTTAGGCCTCCTATAGCACCACCCGATGGACCTACATTGGGTGCATCTGTACCTAGGTCCGGACCAGGATCTTTGTGTGGTGGTTATGTCACACCCATGCTGGTGGTCCGAGAGTGGTTGTGTGTTGATCTGGACTTGGCATAGCTGACTCTCTGCTCTACGGGCACAACTGCATGGTATTGACCTCTATAAAACTCGACCTCTTTGGCAACCCATGTGACCTCTCTCATCATGTCACATGTGGTGGTGCCCTCTACCACTCTCTATAGTCTATCGACTAAGGCCACTACTTGCTCGCCCTGTTGTCTAGCCACATCTCTCTTTGTTGTTAGTGTGGCTATCTGAGTCTGTGCCTGTGCAGCTTGTGCTTGTGCCTGTGCTAACAATTTCTACACTAGTGCTAATAGACCCTATAGTGTCTTAACCTGCACCTGTAAAGAAGCTATTTGTGCTTGATGCTACTATGAGGGTAGTCCAATCTGCACATGCTTTTATGTCATAGCCACCAAAGACCTCCTCTATCGAGGCACCATGATATCCCTAACATCAAATTCTACATTGCTACAACCCCCATCTCCACCATCTTCGTTGTCATCATCTCCATCATCATCATTGCTCTTTGCCTCCTCCTCTGCCATCTCCTCCTCCACCTATGACCATGTATGACTACCCTCTCCTCCTCATCTAGGCTAGAGATCCGTGGGAATTGATGTAAAAAGAGATATTGTGCATACTCCTTGGATATCAAAGCATCAATGACCTCTAGATGATAATCCCAAATAATTAGCTGTAAACCCTAGTACTCCTCAATTGTAGCATCATATGATAGGGTGGGCCCCCACTCTGTAGCATCAATTTGTCACCATGCATAATGAGCGACACCCTATGGCATACCCTATAACCGGCCATATTATCACATCACAATCCTCAACAAAAATCTCTCAATAACAAACTAGGTCCTCCCGATTAGGTACATCAACTAGCACAAATACGACATCTTCGCATCATCCTCTACTCACAGCTCAACCAATGTAGGGCCTCCATACAACTATCTCAATATTGTCCAGTATACACCTCTAGTACTCTGGTTTTCCTAGCCTATGTCAAACAATTGGACCTATGTAGCCATGAACATAAGCTCTCCCAATAGGCCGATGTCTATCTGTAATGGGACACGTGATGGTTATATGCTCCCATGCCCATATCTGTAACAAGGTGACTCTAGTTGACAAACTGTATCCTCTAAGATAAACCACCTGGTGTAAATCATGATATAAATTGGCAAGCATGCAACAACCTGAAGCATATTTGGTACCCTGTAAGATCATCCGCTCCAAGATATGACCCACGATCGGGACATAAGAAACCCCCAATGAATCCAACAAGCACGAATGGCAGTGTCACATATACATCAACCATCTCTCTTTAAGGAATCTCGTAACCACATATCCGATCATCCTCAAATACTCTGCCCAAAGCATCGGTCCCTCCCTACTCAGTCTGATCATATAATACCAACTCTCCAAAAATAGGTATCCTTATAATGCGGTACACATCCTCCGAGGTCATTGTCATCTTGCCTATAGGTACATGAAAGGTGTTATGCTCACTATGCCACCTCTATGCTAGGGTTGTCAAGAGTCCCCTATTAATCCTAATCTAGGGCATTTATAACAAAGAGGATAATCCATAACGTGCAATAATAGCTGTCTCAGGTTGCGTCAGCTAGGGTATCAAATCCCATGTCCTAGGAAAATGCTCATGAATCTATAGATTCATCAAGGGCTCCTATCATCACAAAATATCATAAATTAGTAATCTTGTCAATCAATCAAAATCAATTAGCCTATCAATCTAATTAGCTCTAGTGAGACTTTGATCAAATCTTGTGAGCATCAATCTATCATTCCACCTTGCCTATCATGAAATTAATCAATCAATCCATCATTGCACCTTGCCTATAATGAGATCAATCAATCAATCAAACTATAATTGATCCTCGCCTATCATGAGGTCAATTATCATCAATCAATCATTGAATCTTGCCTACCATGAGATCAATAATCATCTAAATTTATCAAAATCAAATCAACGGTTGATGTGATCAAAGAACATTAAAATCAAGGAGTTTACTGAAAATTACATCTTTCTGACTCGGATGCACTAAAATAGTCTATCAAAGCGCTAAAAAATTCAATGCGCCATTTAAATTCATCAATGTGCTAATTCAGGTTATCAATGCGCTATTTCATTCATTGAATGTGCTAATCTAGGCCATCAATGCACTATTCCTATCTATGCACTACAAAATCCATTCTATGCGCTAATTCAACATATGCGCTACTTCCTATTAGGGATGCGCTAAAAATCTACTTCAATGCGCAAAAATAGTGAATGCACTAAAATAGTAATCGAATGCGCTACATCGGGCATTGAAAGTGCTAAAACTATGAAAACAAAATTCAAATGAGAAAAATGCAAGAAAAATGAATTGCACAAATCACGAGGAATTTTATCGGGGTACGTACCGGAGGTCCATACATTGTCGGGTGGTTGTGACGTCACACGTGCTTGAATCGATGTGTGTGGTAGGGAATCACCATCTTGCTCAAAAGTTGCTAAGTTTCTCAATCACTCTCCAAACTTCAAATTACAAATCCACAAATGAATTTCAAAATCACCTTTTTAAACTTTTAAAGGCTAATTAAGTGGGATTTTTATGGGATTGATTTATTTTATTTCCAAAAGGGCTTACTTCATTAATTCATCACAGGGGTAGTTTCAACACCATTTGTAAGGAGATAAATCGCTTCAATATCAAATCATCATCAACTCATCATAAAATCATTAAAAAAATCCTAAAAATTCAAAAATTCATCGATTTATCTCCCAAGGGGGCATATATCCGTTATCACTCGAAAATCAATGTCTGGGGCATATCAGAATTTTTTGTCAATACTAGTAGCAAAATTGATTCTTTGAAGCAATGTGTAAACACATCACTTCAAAGAGGGACAAAATGTATACACCTAAAAATGGTTTGGATAAATCTAATTAATTAAATATAATTATTTGATTAATTAACCTTTAATTCATCTATCTATAAATAAATAAAAATATTTATTTATATAGTTCACATTCTATTTTCTTCTATCTTAATTAAATTAAAAAAATCAATATTTTTTTTAATTATCATCCCCTTTTATTAAATAAAAAAAATTCAATTATTTTATTTAATAATATATCTTTCCTCCAAAATTGAATAATTCAAATTTCCAATTGAGCACATGTCTACAACTTTTCTCTCAACAAAGTTGAAAGTTTTAAATTGTATTCAATTATGCTTTATCTTTCCAACCAATTTTGGAACAAACTTTAAACACTTGGCTTCATTCATCCACATTTTCTTTCTAGTCACTTGGTAGAATGTTTTCTAAGAGAAACATTCCCCTTCTCCTTCTCCAACTTCTTCATCTTCTACCATTGATTTATCCAAATCAAATCTGAACCGTTTCTTGTTGCCACATCATAATTTGCCTTTAAAAATCTATAAAAGCAACCTCTTGCTACAAGAAATGGATCCCATTTTTAATGCAATCTTACTCTACAGGAATCATATTAGAGAAATTTAGCATACAACATTTGAGAAATCAACAATATAGAATCATATAACAATCATATTAGACTACAATCATGGTTTTCATATCAGTTGCATCTTAGTTTACAATAGTTAATCATATCATATCATTATCAGTATCACCATATCGTATAGCTTTCATTATCAATCATTTTATCACAACATATCATATAGTTTATCATTCTCATTCTCTAGGTTGTCATTTTAACAATCACACTACACGCAATCTGAGAGCCACTTTGGTTTAATAAATCCTTGGAGTTAGAGAGAAATGGAACAATTTTAGAGATTTGATTATGCTTCAATTAGATTAAATTTGTCATTTGAATTCTCTAATAGTGTTTCATTAAGGTGTGTTTCTATTATTTCACTTTCACATAGTTTCCACACACAATATGAATTTTGTTTGTAACTAATTTCATATACATACATGTTCACATATAAAAAAAAAAATTAAAGACTATGAAATAGAGCATTTTTCCTCAAAAAGTGCATCTAACTTCAAATACATATATATCAGTATAGATTTTGTTTTGTAAGTATATATATGTGTTGCATTCCTTGCATGCATAATAGGAAGTACTATATATGAATGTTGGTTGCATCTAATTTCACATATGATTTCGATTTTTTTTTATTTTTTACAAAAACAACTTGAAAACCCCGAGCCTGGGACAATTACTTCACACAAGAACATGTACAACATGTTTTAGTTAACAACATAAATTTTAATAAATATACAATGTTTCTCTCAAATAGGAAAACTGCAACTATCAATTTAAACATATATACCACTTCTTCTATCAAATGTTTCAGAAATTTTTGGATGAATGGACACAGGGCCAAGCCATTCCAAGTAGCAAATAATTTTTTGGGAAAGGAATGTACATTTGGACTATATATGAATGTTGTTTGTGCCTAATTTCACATGGAAACATGTCTGCACATAGGGAAAATAAAATGAAACACAACGAAAAAAAACTTCCTCACCACCCCACCATATTGCACCATGGAGCCTCAGAGACCTGTCTCAGCAAACCTCGAGGAAGAACATATATTGTCTAATACTATATCAATGTTGAGATAAATGTTTAATATTACACTTAATATACAACCTATCATACATATGAATATTGTGTGCATACAATTTCATAAACATGCATATCTGCATATAGGAAATGTAAAATGAAACACAAAAAAAGAAGGCCTACTCTCCACTCTACCATATTGGGTCATGGAGCCTCATAGGCTCTCACAAAATCCTTGAGCAAGAACATACATTATGCACCATTATGATCAATGGTGAGGTCAATGTTTTATATTACACTTAATATACAACCCATCATTCTAAGAATTCCTTAGGAAATATAAAATAAAACACAAGAAAAGAAGGCCTACTCTCCACCCTACCATATTGGGTCATGGAGCTTGATAGGCTCTCACCAAACCCCCCGAGCAAGAACATACATTATCTACCACTGTGTTCAATGGTTAGATCATTGTTTCATATTACACTTAATAAACAGCCTATCATTCTAAGAATTCCTTTTTGAGGCTAAAAGAAGTAATAACCAAAATGGTGCATCTAACTTCAAATACATATATATCAATTTGGATGCATATGTAGAAATCTATTGCTTGCATATATATAGACACCAAAAGTATGTGTAGAAATGTATGTATGTGGAATTATATGTAGATAATATACATGTATAGATAGATGCAAACTTATATATATAAACATATTTGCACATAGGGAAAATAAAATGAAACACAGCAAAAGAAGGCCTGGTCTCCACCCTACCATATTGGGTCATGGATCCTCATAGGCTCTCACCAAAATCCTGAGAAAAAACATACATTATCCACCACTATGATCAATGGTGAGGTCAATGTTTCATATTACACTTAATATACAACCTATCATTCTAAGAAATAGCCAAGCAAGGATGAATTAAGATGATTCTTTGTTGCAATTATTTGGCCTCTCATTCTAAGAACATCTTCCAACAAGTGGCTCCCAATCAAAAAAGTGGATTAAATTGGTAATCTCAAAAGAATAAATATACAAAGGAGTATATATGAATGTTTCATGCATCTAATATCACATACATACATATCTGCACATAGGGAAAATAATATGAAATTCACTATGGTGGCTCGGAGCTCTCATTGCAAGTAAAGCCCGAGAATGACTCTCAACAATGCTTTATCAAAAATTGTGCAAATTGTTTTATTGCTTCACTATGTTTTCTCAAGTTTGAAATGGGAAGTGTTATTACAACCATTGGCACTACATGGAAAAAATACATCAATTAATATTGAAGTTCCAAGCCCTACCAACCGGCATTCAATTTCAGTGGCCTTATCTATCGACGTGTCAAACACATTCATTTTTTTGTTTAAATTCACCACCTTTTTCCTAACCGAGGCCAGACGCCGATAGTTTTAAAAACTAGGAAGGTTGGCAGAATTCACGGCCAAATTGTTCCCACACAAGATCAAGAGATTTAGAACTCTTTTGTTTTCTTTCATTTTATTTTTCCTACATGTACATATCTATGTATGTGAAATTAGATGCAAAAAACATTCATATATACAGACAATATTCATATCCAACATGCAACCCATTTAGTTTGTTTTTTTCATGGGTTTGTTACTATGAATTCTTCTACTTTGTGGTTTTTTTTCTCTCTGATAAACAATATTCATATCCAGCATGCAACCCATTTTTTTTTTGCATGGGTTTGTTACTATGAATTCTTCTATTTTGTGCGCTTTTTTGTCTAGGTCGCTATTGAAACCAATATTGTTTCATTTATGGTTTTCGTATTGTGGCGCTGGTTGCAATGCAATAAAATAGTTTATGTTATACAGTTTATGTTATTTTCCACAACACATCATTTGGTTGGTTGTTTTGTGAGAACATAATTTTTTTTTGAAATCCTCTACAAAGAGTTTTCCAAATGTGTTCAATGGTTAGATGAATGTTTCATATTACACTTAATATACAACCTATCATTCTAGGAATTCCTTTTTGAGGCTCAAAGAAGTAACAACCAAAAAGGTGCATCTAACCTCAAATACATATATATTGGTCTATATGTATATTGTCTACATCTAATTCTACATGCATACATTTTTACACATACTTTTGTATGTATATATATCCAAGCAAAAAATTCCTACATATGCATCCAGCACATGCAATGCATATATATGCAGTTGCAAGAAAAATCTATACCAATATATATGTATCTAAAGTTAGATGCACCCTTTTAGTTATTATTTATTTGAGAATCAAAAAGGAATTCTTAGAATGATAGGCTATATATTAATTGTAATATGAAACTTTGATCTAACCATTGAACACAGTGGAGAGCAGGCTTTCTTTTGTTGTGTTTCATTTTATATTTCCTATGGAATTCTTGGAATGATAGGATTTATATTAACTGTAATATGAAACATTGATCTAACCATTGAACATAGTGGTGGATAATATATGTTCGTGCTCGGGGGTTTGGTGAGCAGCTCAAAAAAATAACAACTATCCTTCCAAAATAATAAGCATAGGAAGGAGTTGATACCTACGCATTGTTGATTGTTGTTCATTAGCTTCAAAAAATATTATTTCATTTATGATTTCCATGTAGTGGTGATGGTTGCAAAGCAATAAAATAGTCTACATTTACACTTACAAAGAAAAATCTATACAAATATATATGCATTTAAAGTTATATGTAGATAACACACATATATATCCATAAGTGGACTTGTTAATACATAAATCATCATGAAAGCAGAGGAAATAAATGTCACTTACCACAGCTTGTCATGACAACATTGTTTGATGTATGGTGTTCATATAGCACCAACAGTCGCAATAATATTTAGCATTCTAAACTTACCAAAGCAATTGAATAGATTATGTTATTTTCAATAAGGCATTGTTGACTGTTGTTTTGTAGCTTGAGTTGTTATCAACACTATGATCCACCACTGTGACAAGGGTTTTTGCAAACAACATACATAGATATCCACACCTAAACTTGTCAATACATGTGATAACATATATAGATAAGTTTAAATGTAGATATATATGTATGTTGCCTGAGCACAAGAAATAAACATCACTTGGCACAACTTGGCACAACAACATTGTTTCATGTATGGGTTCCATATATTGGTGATGGTTGCAATAATATCTCGCATTTAAAACTTACCAAGGTAATTGAGCAGTTTATGTTATTTTTAATAAGACATTCTTCATTTTTGGTCTATATCTTTAGCTACACAACATACAGAAATATCCACACCTATACTTTTCAATACATGTGAGAACATATATATGTAAGTCAAAATGTAGTTACATGTATCAACAAGTATAAATGTAGATATATATGTATGTTGTGTGCATCTTAGCTTAGATACATATATATGTGCACAATTTATTTCTTGTATGCTTATATCGATGTAATAGACCATTTCCTCCTTTGTCAAGTGTTTTTTTATTTCTTTGAGCAACATCAATTTTGCTAAGCAAGTTCAACTCTAGGTATTTGATATTGTAACCATTTTCACTATTTTCATTGTTTTAAGAATTCCTATGAAATGAAAATATTATTACATGTATGGTTTGTATGTAGTGGTGATGGTTGCAATAACACCTACCATCTAAAACTTACCAAAGCAATAAAATAGATTATGTTATTTTCAATTAGGCATTGTTGATTGTTGTTCAGTAGCATCAACTGCTATCAGGACTATGAGCAACCACTATGGCAAAGTTTTTTGCACATAACACACATAGATATCCACACCCAAACTTGTCAATACATGTAAGCACACACACACATATATATATATATAAATGTAAATGTAGATATATATCTATGTTGGGTGCATCTAATTTCATATACACAATATGTGTAGACACTTTTTCTATGTATATATATGCAAGCAAGAGATATCTAAGTATGCATGGAAGGCATGGAGTGCATATATATACACTTAATAAACAAAATCTTGATAGATATATATGCATATGAATTTAGATGCAGAGAGCATACATATTTACCCATATGTAAAATTGTTAATACATGCAAGTACATATATATACTTGCATGTATTTATAAATATAGTGGCAAAGAGAAATAGATACATATCTACATACAAGAACACATATATCAAAAGGTATAAAACAAACATATAGCTATTTCTAAGTGATATATATATACTTACATGTAGGAACAAGTTTAAACATAGACATATATGTATGTTGTGTTTGAATTAATTTAGATATAATTATATTTGTAGATTTTTTTGTATGTGTATATCCAAGCAATAGATATCTAGATATGTGCACATATATTTTGTTTGTATAGATGTATATGCATGCTACATATGGCTTAAATGATCAATGGTACTTGTGAAGATAACTATACAATATAATGGTTTCCATGTAGTGGCGATGGTTGCAATAACACCTACCATTTAAAACTTAGCAAAGCAATAAAATAGTTTATGTTATTTTCAATTAGGCATTGTTGACTATTGTTCTATAGCATTAGTTTCTATCAGGAGTACGAGCAACCACTGTGATAAGAATTTTTGCACATAACACACATAGATATCCACATCCAAACTTGTCAATACATGTAATCACATATATTTAAGTTTAAATGGAGATATATATCTATGTTGGGTACATCTAATTTCATATACACACATATGCGTAGACACTTTTTTTGTGTGTATATATATGCAAGCAAGAGATATCTAAGTATGCATGGAAGGCATGAAGTGCATATATAGACACTTACTAAATAAAATCTTGAAAGATATATATGCATATTAAGTTAGACGCAAAGAACATACATATTTACCGATACGTAAACTTGTTAATACATGCAAGTACATATATATACTTGCATGTATTTATAAATATAGCAGCACAGAGAAATAGATATGTATTTTCATACAAGCACACATACATTAAAAGGTATAAAACAAGCATATAGCTATTTCTGTGTGATATATATATATATATATATATATATATACACATGTAGGAACAAGTTTAAATGTATACATATATGTATGTTGTGTGTGGCTTACTTTAGATATACATATATTTACAGATTTTTTCCCTATATGTGTATATCCAGGCAATAGATATCTAGATATGTGCACATATATATTTTTTGTATAGATGTATATGCATGCTATAGATGGCTTAAATGATCAATGTTACTTGTCAAGATAGCTATACAATATACAGATTATTAATGCTCATAATGATACAAGAAACAATACGTTTTATTAGGATGGGTTTATTAACCTAGACTCAAGCAAAAACACAAAAGTATTGCATAGTCGGTAGAGGACAGTCATCATTGAACATTATATAGGAAATATAGTAACAAGAATGAACTTATGTAACTCTAATAAAATCAAAGATAACCATATGTGACATGGATTTATGAATGGAGAGTCGGGACCAATAAATTCAACATTCAACCACCATCACAAGATTATAAAGCACATATATGAGATGATCAACAACATTCAAAAGAATACAGGAAAATTGGTAATACTCATATATATGACAAATAGAGAAGATGTATATGAATGTTATAGATGCCTTAAATGATCAACGATAGTTGTGAAGATAACTATACAATATACAGATTATCAATGCTCATAATGATACAATAAACAATATTACACACATCTATATCAGCATGTTGTATGCACTCACAAAATTCAATTGCATGCATATATGTTTATGTATATGCATATGTAGATGTATATATGCATACAAAGATGTCCACAAGTATACATAAGAACAATTATAAATACTAATACATGTGTTGAACAAAGTGACATAAGTTTATAACCAAACAACATAAAACAAAATGAGGAACATACACTAAAAGGGGAACAAGACTATAAGTGACATAAACGATACAAAACAAAAGAAGTTTAACTTTTTTTGTTAAAAATTATAAATTATAATGAGTTGTCTCAATATATAACCAATTCTACAAGCAACAGATCAACATGAATAGAAAGAAAAGGTGTTATGATGTGACAAGATGCCAAGAAAGGGAAAAGAAAACAAATGTCTAGCCAACCCAAACTACAAAAATTTTAGCTATTGATTAGCTCTGCAGAGACCTATCCAACAGAGGATATTATAGAAAAATCTGAGTGCAACAACTTGCACTCATCTGAAAATTTAATTCTTGCAACTTTAACTATTGTTGTTTAAGCCTTGTTTATGAATTATAGGTCTATGTTTTAATAAGAACAGTGAAAATAAAAGAAGTGTAGATGAAACCATTGATGACATACTAAGGATTCATTGCAGAAAAAGACCCATATTGCAACATATAAAGCTCTTTTGCTGACATCTACAATAAGCTTGTTGCACCCTCATCAAAAGTAGCAGCCCAAATCGCACCTGTGTGGTCTTCCATATTTAGCTGAAAAAAATATCAGAAGTCAGAATTAGACATGGTTGTCTAGCATTTAGGTTGGTACCACATATTATTGGAAAAATATTCATACTTTTTCTTGTATTGTCTACCATTGGCCTGCAAGGGACATGCAGTGTGTTGGTGTTTAAAATAACAACCCAGCTAGACTTTGAAACTCTCTAAGAGGTAGCCAACCTCTATTTTAAAGAACAACTAAGGCTAGTGGCCAACTGACAAGATTCAATCAAAGACTGACATCTCCTACACTTCTAGCTCTGCAGGACCAAGGTGGGTAAACCTAAACAATGCTCAAAACTTAATTCACTCATACACTGACATTGTTTTACAAAGCAGATAATTCCCAATGAAACAACACTAAGGGAAGCATTGACAACTTTAAATTTGGCTAAATTCTCAGCAGCTCAACCCTCTCTCAGCCATTAGAAAGCAGGACACACAATAAGATAGTAAGATTAGAATGATTTTGCATTTAATTTTTTTTTTGAGATGCACAAAATTGCATAATAGATCAGTTCCAATTCTGGGCCATGGAGTCAAACACACAAAATGAATTCTCCAGCAAACAGTCTTCAACTAGTGGACTTAACTGGCTAATGCTTTGCATTAACTGTTAGTGCCTTGCACCAGCAATCCTTCTCTTGATATCAATTAGATTCTTCTTATCAAATCCCATCAGCACACCTGAAATCACAATCACCTACTCAAAGCATTTTAACCATTTCCTTGAAACAGAACAATGAACAAACAAAACAATCTCATGAAACTTGAGATGATAAACTAAAAGACACTTTGTATTATTGAATTTATATAACTGAAAGTGTACAAAATTTGAGACAATCTGATGACATTCATGAATGTGGAAACACCTTCATGGTGTTAATTGCATAAACTGGCTATATTTACTCTTGAATTCATAGAATTACAGCTTACAGACTCAAACAATGACTTAGAAAATACAAATCTCTATCTACCCAGCCCAATACAAAAACTCGAAACCCTTTACAATGAGAAGAGAAGAGAAGAAATAGAAGAATGGAGGAAACAAAAGAAGCCCTAAAATTGATTCAGAATTGCCACTTGGAATCTTCATTCACCGTTGATCATCAATTCTGAAAAAGAATCTCTCATCTCTCTTCCTCTACAGCAACAAACATATTCCCCCAAAACAACATTTCATCATCATTGCCCAGCAACAGAAAATCAGCCCATGTGGAGATTCTTCAAATTCACCTAGCTAGAAAATATCTTCTCCATTTCCCTGTAACAAACTTCAATCTGTTTTCAAAATAGCATGTGCTCAATTCGTTCTTCAACAAAAAAATACCATGTGTCCACCTATAATCATCACTTGTAGCTGAAAGAAAACTCTACTCCTGTGAAAGAAATCATTTTCCTCTATTTTCCCTCTTTGCTGCATTTTACTCTGTATATTTACTCACTGCTATATTTATTTTATCTACCATCAGTAAATAAAATATTCCACTTACATTAATTTCCATGCAAAGTATTTTAAATACTTTACCCAATAGCAAAGTATTTATCATTTTACATTTTACCCCAACATAGTAGAACGTAAAATATTTAATTTCATTCACCCATTCCTGTGCTATAATGTTTCAAATTCCCATTTAAAACACTCGCCCACTTTAAATGAAATAACTAATAAATTATTCCCCCATGCCTTTTATCATTTCACTTAAAATTATTTACTTAGCATCCGAAAGAAAAGAAACGGGCCCCACCCCCATTTAAAAAATTATCTAATACCAACCCGAGCAAAACATTTAATATTAAATGTTTCATTTTAATTTATTACCCCATTTAATATTTCGGGCTCCTCCAAACATGCCTTCCCTAATACCCCAAGCAAGAATTTTAAATTTTGAACCTAATTCTCCATGGGAAAGTGCCTTTGCTAGGATCACCACCCATGTGGCTCCCTCTCACCAACCTCATGAGTATTTGTGATGGCATCATCTTTCCCTTGCGAGGTTCGCGAACTGTGGTGGAAATTTCTCCACGTTTGTCTCGTGCCTTTGGCCGTTGATTACCTTTCAAGCCCTAAATCCTTTTGTTCATTTCTCTTGACCATGGTAGCCAAGTTTCCCATTTCTAATGTCTGCAACTACTCAGCAATGGCGGCCCATTTAGACCTTGTGCCCAAGCCTCCTTACTAGCACCCTCCATCGGCTCTGATGGATGTCCATACTCTCCATAGAGCTTCCTTCCAGGGGCGGGCTTCGTCTCACTGGTCGTGCCTCATACATGGTCTCCTCCTTGCTGGCGTGGACCTTCTGCTGCTCCCTTGATCGTTTGCTACAGGTCGCGCCCCTCCAGTTCTCCTCCCATACACGCGGGCATCATCCTTTTCTGGCTATTTCCACTCACACATTGATGGATCTCTGTTAACTGTTCCAAGGCTCCCATATATTGGTGTATTCCCATGGTGTAGGTTGCGTGCCTCCTGCTATTTTCCAACATGGTGCGCCCTTTGAAGTTTCTCTTAATGTTTCAAACCTGCTCAGTTATGAGCTTGGCGCATTTCTCTCTAGGAGATCATCATTTGCATTGGCTTTAAAGTTTCTAAATAATTTTGAACAAATTCATGCTATGCACGGCCTGCATTATGGCACCCCATTAGTAGCATAAGTATTTCAAGATCTCCCTGTAATGTGCGCACTTCCTTGTGGTTTATTTTGTGCATAACCAACAATCATGACATTGCTTGAGACAACACACCCATGCCCCTTGTGTCTTCACATGTATCAAGCCATTTTGCAGTGATATTTTCTCTATATCCACATAAATACACTATTCATAATAATGTTCAGTTACAATTTTGCCAGATTTTCCTCACATAGTGGCATCAAGACAATGTTAGCTTGTAATAAAAATTTGTATTTGAAGGGCCATGTATCTGCTTCCAACAATGGTGCCAGGTTAAACTATATCTTAGCTTCATCCTAGAATGATTCAAATGCAATGCCATCTCTTCCTATCATGTAAAACATTAATTTTTTATTGCCTCTGATTCCCCATTTATAGTTTTCAAATTTTTGATCACAACTTTTAAAGGTATCCCTTCAATATCATAAGGATGTTCAAGCAACCAAGCAAAATCGAATAGTGCTCTGATTCCATTAAGTGGCAACCCAAATGCATTTATCCCTTACACCAATTAAACTTTCTTTCACAACTCTTATTCTATTTTGATTGTTCCCTTTATGATATGCCTACCCAAGTGTTCACATTGCTGGCTTTGAAATCATAGTTCAATATGAGCTTTTTCTACTTTGACTCATATTATTACCATAGTAATGGTATGAATGCCTTTACATGCTGATAACTTTGTGAAGCATGTCGGGTCCCCATGTGGGCCCGACTAAAAAAAAAATCATTTTCAAACAAGATTCAACCCTCAAATAGTTTGATACTGCCTTTTGAATACTTCTAAAGTTGAAAAACGAACTGGGTCTACATCAAAATCAATTTTCTGACACTTTTGGAAACAGTGCAAAACTGGCCAAGTTGGCTCAGGAATCACTCTGGGGAACCATTCAAATGACCTTGTGAAGCAATGAGAACTTGCAAGCATATATTCATTTGATCCAAAAGTATAGTGCAAAAGACGGCTCAGAAAAATGTATCATGAGGAACCGGATATTAATCGAAAAAGTTGCCCAATTAGGCTTTTCTGAAATAGCAATAGTTCTGAACCAACACAAACTGATCCAATTGCCAATTTGTAAAAATAGTGAACCAACTCCTGGAGAGCTGCCATCAGACATGCAAGTTCATTGAGGTACCCTGAGCACGTGTGCAAAAGGAATTTTCTTGAAACATCACTGATCAAAAGTTATTGGCAGTCGAAGTTGGCCTTTCAGAAAGGCCATCAGGAATGCAGTTGCAAAATAGAACAGACTGCATTTGGTTTCGATCTACTAAAAATAGCAAATCAGATCATGGGGTTCTAAAAACTGACACTCGAGATCATTTTGATATGGGGAATATGGAACGACATTTTTTTTGTCATGACAGTGAATTGGTTGCAAAAACCAAGCTTAAACAGGAGGCAACTTCGCAAAACAAACAGTCTGCAAACAACAGAACAGTGTCAAAACCCACCAACTTCACTTTTCGAAACCCTGACAAAACTTATCTTTGGAAGATAAAAATTGACATGTCTACTCATATATGTCTACTGAGTATGTTTGTAAATGGGTTTTGCACGACAAACAATAGGCTTTAAAGTACAAGCCTCCATAGTGGGTCAATCAGATAGACTTGTCAGGTGCACTTCTGAAAGTGCAAAAGCAAATTTTTTGAAATAGGCATCTCAAATTTGCAAAATTTGAGAGTGCCAACACAGTGTAACAAAATGCACCCGTTTTAATATCTTTCATTATTGCCTTGACAATAGCCTGCAAAGTTTCTAGAAAGGTAAGACAATGGTCCAAGATATATCCAATAGCGACTTTGTCATTGGCCAAAGCAACTTTTCGAGGAACTAGTCGTGAGGGTTCAATGGCAGGCAACTCAACATGCTCTCATTGCATCAAGGCCTATGCTTTCAGGATGTTAGGATTTATGTATAGAGCAGTCCTTGTGGATGTATTTACAACAGATCCATTGAAATATCCAACACAATCATTTCTAACAAAAAGTATGACAACAAAACCGAGAGTGCACAACCTTTCCAACTCGTCACCTTTTTCTTCCCAATTGTGACCCCACAAATTAAAGTCAATGTAAGAGGATGAAAAATCATTAAGTTTCACAATTCTTCGAACCATTTTAGTTTGATCCTTTCTTTGAATAGTTGATATGTTTCCTACATGCACCACAACCCCAATAATATCAATCAAAGTGTTATTGCTACAATTTTCAATTTCATTTATTGGGCTGAATTTAAATGCTTTATCTAGCACAAAGGTCTCATCATCACAACACTTCAATATCGAGTTTTGATCTAAAGTAATTTCCATGTGGTTGTTCAACTTATTAAATTTCTTATCTGTCTATTTGACTGATCCTTTTGACACACAATAAGTGTGTCCCACCTGAACCCTATCATAATGCAATTATGATGTGTCATTAAAGAAAGTGATTTATATTTTTGTTCCCTCACTGTCAATAATTTCAAAGCTGAATACTTGGCCATCATGTCCTTGTTTATTGTAATGGTACATATCCCCTTTAGTCGTTACCCAACCTTTTATTTTCCATCTGGTTTGGTAAATATTCAAGTCTTTAACAGGATTGATATTTGTAGGAGCACTATGTTCTGTTGGGGATGTATGAATCCCAAATTTTGAGGCTCGTTTGGATGGGGAAGGTGACTCTGATGCCATCATTTATTCTTCTTGATCTTTAAACAGATATCTAGGTGTTCCAATTAACTAACAATCTAACATTTTGACATCTAAGGACAATACTAAAATTATCCTAGAACCAAACCAAGGTCAAATATTAAAATTGGTGGGACCCACAAATACGAAAGCACACACCAACAAGTCCAAGTAGTGCAAAACAATAACCAAGCTTGATTCTCAAAGGTTTCTACACACATAGTTTGTCAAGCATAAGATGGAACCTATTTTCAATGTCCCTGCAAACAAAATATCATTGTATCTTGCAGGTTAAGTGCCTATCTACATGTGGGTTCCATCAGAGAGGAAAAATTTGTAACGGTCGACCAAGCTTTGATCACCACCTATTTTTCGAAAAGACATTAGCTAAAGAACCGGGGATGGAATAACATCTCCAACATTTATAGATCGGATTGCTTGCCTTGGCAAGGCTAGCCGCACATTTGACTCCTACAAGGAATTTTTTACTCAGCTAAACCAAAGCAATGAGATGTTCAAGACTATGACAACACTTTAGAAGAGAAAGGGGTGAAAAAGGCAACACAAAATGAATCAATTATTGGGATCCAACATGCAAATATATAGATAATTATGCATGGTTATAGGATCACAACAACTTCAAAATTACATGTATAATAGATGAATATGAAAGGAGGGAAAGGTCAAGCAAGAAGCAAACAAATTTATATTTTTTGTTGAATACAAACAAGGAAGAACCTAGAAATGTTGACACATCTCAAAATTCCAACCCTTTTTTCTAACACATAGGCCACTCCCTGTAGACACATAAAAATGACCTAGGCCCACAAGCTCTTCCTCTAACCCTAATTAGGACATTTTAGCTATGTCCCTGACTCACTCTCAGCTATTAATTAGATAATTCATATTTATTTAATTAATTCATATCTGTTTATTCCTCATGATTATTAAATAAATAATATTGTAATTATTTATTTAATGTGTCACTAATTGTCTAAATATCCTCCTCTAATTAAATAAATTTCTTAATTTATTTCTCCCTTTATGTCTTCCTAATTATTAAATAAATAAGTTTATTTATTTATTTAATTATGTCACTAATTAAAGTCCTCTTCTTCCTAAAATTAAATAAATTTTATTTATTTAATTTGGTCCACTCTCCTAAACTTTGAATTAAATCTTTATATTTAATTTAAAAGGTTCCATTTGTCACATTCCTCTAATAATTAAATAATATCTTTATTATTTAATTCCCACCTAATTTAAATAACTCTTATTATTTAATTTCTTCTAAAATCTTATTTATTTAAAATAAGTCTCAACACCTAAATTAAATAATTTTATTATTTAATTTCTCCTCTTTTATTGTGCTCATTTTAAATAAATATTATTTATTTAAAATAAATCCCCCTTTATAATTTCCCTCTTTAGTAAATAATTTAATTTAAATTATTTACTGTCACATGACCCCACCCCTTTTTTAATTAAAATAGTTTTTAATTCAAAAAGTCAACATCCCCTCCTGATTTAAATAGTTTTAAATAATTATTTAATTCTCCAACGACTCTATTTTTCGTGCCCAGAATCTTTTGCCACATGCACTGTTAGCTATTGATTTGATTTTCTAGAAATCAATCTTGACCCTTTATTTTGAATCTAACCTAATGTTGCCCTAACCCTAATTGTGGGTTGCTATATGGAATCTCGTCCATTGATTCTAGGGCACTTGCTAACTTTCAATCTTGGTCATTCACACAAAATTGCATCTTCTATAAAAGAGCAATTTTGGTCTCTTATTTTGATTTTTACATCTTGCATTTTCATGTTTTGTTCATCTTGCTTTCCATTATTTGCATCTTCACATTTCACACTTTTAGCATTGTTAAGTTTCATTTGGCATAGCATTTTAGATTTCTTTTGAGAATTTTTAGATGCTTACTAGTTGCAGTAGGGCATAGTTTGCATCTAGGTCATTTCAAATCCTTCAATATTTGCTTAGGGCTTGTCATTTCTATTGGCTTGCTCTTCACAAATCTGAGGGCAAACAAATCATATTCAACAAATTAAGAAGGTGTAATGGAGGTTAGTCATGGAGGATGAAGACAATCTATAAGATTGTTCATCTACTCCTTTGCACTCCATTACTTACTTTGGGTTTTTATGTTTTGCATGTAATATTGCTAAACCATAGAAATTTCCCTTTGTTACATTGGTGAACCTGATATATATTGACAAAGTTGAGGACTTTTGGAGTTGAATCTTTTTGTTGCAGGTGTTGTTGGTTTTTTATTACAAGTTTTGCACCATTTTGGAGATAAAACCCTAGTTTTCAAAGATTCAACCATATCTTTCAAACGGCGACATATTTTCAAACAAATATTTTTTTGCAAGTTGGAGACAATATCAAGAGCTTCTCATCCAAAAACCAGATTTTTTGGAGCTGTTTTCAATTTTGTATAATTTGTTTGGTTATTTTCATGAAAAATCAATTATGAGAGCACATTAGCAAATTTTTCAGATTTATTTATAGTTTCGGAAAGCTCTCTTAATTTCAATAGGGGTCTATTTTTTATGTTTTTAATTTTCTTGCAGAATAGTTTGACAAAAATTAGATCTTTAAAAATTAGGGTTTTACAAAGATTGACTTATATCTCACACAATTTTGCAGATATGTTCACAAAAAAAAAAAATTAGGTTTGGAATGACGCCAGACACCTTCAGTAAAAAAATAAAGTTTTTTGAAGCTGTTTTCAATTTTTAATAATTTTTTAATGATTTTTCATAAAAAATTAATTTTGGATGCAAAACAGTGAAGTTTTCGGATTTCTTTACATTTCTGGAAAACTCTTTAAATTTTAGGAAGGTTTTATTTTCTATGTTTTTACTGTTGATGCAAAACTAGTTCCAAAAATAATATTTATGTTGACTAGCTAACCCTCTTATATTAGTGATCAATAATAGAAGTATCCTCTCCCCTTGCGCACTTGTGCAATCCTGGGTGTAAGAGAAACTATTATTGACTCTAGGAATTGGGCTTGCCCTAGTTCAATTAGGGTTAGGGCAAACACTTTTTTTCTACATGGTAGTTTAAAGATTTTGGGGTTACTGATTTTTTGTTTGCAGCTTGTGGCGAGGAGTCTAACATTTTTTTCTTACTTGTTTATTTTCACAAATTTTGGACAAATTTGTATTTTACATTCATGGGTTAAAATTAACATGCATGCATACTCATTGGGCTAAAAAGAACACAATCTTGCATTACAACTCATTGGTTTAAAATGAATCTGCATTTTTATAGCATTGGGTTAAAATGAATCTTTAGTTAGCTCACACTACAAACGGTTAAAATGAACTCCATGTCTTTTTTTATGTTTGTCAACACATTTTGATTTGGGCTTAAAATGAACACCATGCGAGTGTGAGTTAGGATATTCATGTTTTCACTCTTTTGTTTTTAAACAAAGATCGATTGAACTATGAATATTCTAATTTGCTTTTGTTGAACCTTAGAAAATTGGGTCTGCTTTGGTGGGAAAAAGTACTCACCCCAAAGCGACTCAAATCGGGAACGCGCTAAAGCCAAGTGACGCCCAACTGGTATATAAATTTTAATGTTAAGGAAAGCTTAGCATTACAGAAATTCCTGCGGACCAGCAATTGACTCCCTAGTACCCTTGTGGTGCATCAAAACCTGTAGACCGTAACCTCTATAGATTGGGATGATAATGCCTCTTGCGTGGCCTTCTGAACGGGTGCCCGAAATAAATCCTTTATTTTAGCAAGCCAAAAACCTTCTATTCTTTGGTACAACAACGGTCATTGCGATGACACCCGCACCTGTGCAATTCTTAGTAGAGATGATCAATTTGCCATGGGAGTTTCATGGAGGTTGGAAGCTTGGTTGCCTTGAGAAGTGAGTGCACTATAAGGGGGAGCCTGTGGGGCCAAGCTTCTGAATTCATCCGCTAAGGATATGCGGTTAGTGGGATCCAAAAGAATATTGTCCTTGCAGCCATAAGATTTTGTTAAATGACTTCTATGTGGTTGATTTTCATATTTTTTACCACACCATGTATTTGCCAACTGTTTTGAGACAAATAAAACATCAAACTTGCAACAATCTGAAACAACTTTGCCAAATGAAACAAATCTTTGCAGATTTCATCAAGTCCTTTTTTTGTTTCTGTCAAACTAGACATTGATTTGCTCAACTTCCCTCATCATGACATTATAGATGGCATTCTTAGGATCACCATAGGTTTCCATTTGCATTTGACTAGTTGCATTGTTAGTTTTACCATCTCCTTAGACACTCACTTTGTAGATTTTAGGAATACACTCCTTACCATCTATTGTCAAGACTTTGTTTTCAAAAGTAGGTTATCATTGGACCCAATTACCCTTAGTCATTTAGTCAAAACTTTTGTGAATTGTTTCCCACTCAACAGTCTAGTGTGGAAACTTCACTTTGTCCTCTTTTTAGTCCTATTATGGTCCATTGATTTTCCAAACCTGAAACATTGCAAGCACTTTGTTTGGTCAAGTAGTCACCTCCTTAGATTTCTCA
Organism: Sequoiadendron giganteum; assembly: GCA_007115665.2. NCBI lineage: Eukaryota > Viridiplantae > Streptophyta > Pinopsida > Cupressales > Cupressaceae > Sequoiadendron > Sequoiadendron giganteum. The sequence goes on from CM021100.1 coordinate 93,773,913, forward strand.
ATAGTGAGTGCATCTTAGGCTCCATTTTAGTTGCATATCATTAGCCTCCTCATTTTAGTGTCATACCATTTGCATCCACAAATCTTTGGTCTCCTTTCAATCTCATTTGCATTTCATTCCTTATGTTCAAAAAAGCCCAAAAAACATAGTGTCATATTTAGGTCATCCTCCATCATCATCCCAAAGTTGAGCAAAAAATTTTATGGTTGAAACTAGATTAGAAAAAAAGAAAAGACTCATGGATTCTTTTGGTCAAGACCCCAATGTTCCCAATTTCACCAATGACATGAATTTATTCCCTAGTAACATGAACACTCCTTCTGACATGGGAAATTCTACAATCAATCCTTTTAGTGAGATATGGATTCCACACAATCCCTTTGAACAATTTGTCCGTAGGGACCAAAATGGACAAGTTTTTGAAGAAGACATACAAGCTGCTGCCCAAAACCCAGAAGTGGCCTCTTTTGTGGAAGAATTAGTCCTAAATGACTCATCCAAATATTTAGCCATGCTACTTGACCAAGGGGCTAAGTTACCAAAAGGATTTGACCTCAACACTATTAGAGCAACATCTCCAAATCACCAATCACACAATACTTCCATGGGAGCCTCTCCACAAAACACCATTAACACCATCAATACTACCTCCCTTGGTCATGCTACTACCACAACCAATGCAACTACCACAACTAATGCAGCTACCACAACCAACACAACATCCATTGGAGGATCATCTACCCAAAACTACACCACATCACAACCCATCCCCCAACAAACAACCACTACTCCTTCACAAACATTTGGACCAACAATGGGTGCAACTACCTCAAACCTCTTTAGAACTTCATATAATTCCATGGGTACATCAACAAACCTGTTAGGAGGTCCCTCAAATACTATGGCAACTAACTCATTGAATCCTTTTGGGAGAAATAAATGAAGAATTACCATTCAAGGACCCCAACCCAATTATTCACAGGTTAATACCAACATTCCTTTGAGACAAAACACCAACACTAATCAAGGCCATAATTTATTTGGACAAGGCAATCAAGGCACCCAATCTTTTTCTCCATTTGGACATCAACATACTCAAAGTCAACAAGGCCCACAAATTCAATCCAACATGGCAAGATCTCAAATCCCCACATATGCTACTCAAGTGCATACACAACGACGTAACCCCAATCAATACACTCATTTTCAAAAACCACACAATCAAAACACTCACTTTGCTCACCAACAACACACTCAAAATCAACACATCTCACCACAACAAGTGGGTAACCAATCCATACCTCTCACCAAAATGTGTGATGCTACCAACAACCCCATTGTGGAAGCACTCACACTCCAACTGGCTGCTCTTCAAACACAAGTGGAGACCTTGCAACAATCCAACAAAAAAAATTACATGTCACATGACTTGTGTCCTTATCCATTCGACACCACCTTGTATATGCCACCCTTTCCTCATGGATATGTGGTACCTCATTTTCCTAAGTACAAAGGAAAAACAAACCCTATTGAACACATAAGAGAATTCACCATGAGTTGCATTGACATTGCATATGACCAAACCTATCTCATGAGACTCTTTTCAAGAAGCCTTGTAGGTCATGCATTAGAGTGGTTCTCACTACTGCCTAAAGGAATCAAAACATGGGATGAATTGGCAAACAAATTTGTTGAAAATTATGCCTATAACATTGACACAGACATTGACATTGCCTCCTTGTGCAGACTTACCCAAGAGGATGCAGGAGAGACTTTTATTCCATTCTTTCAAAGATGGGAAACCTTAGCAAGCAGATGTCTGATAGAAATACCTGGAAAGGAAAAGGTCACCATGTTTGTGCAAACTCTCCTAGGACCACTCAAATATGGCTTACAAGTCCATTGTTGCACCAGCTTTGTTGACCTTGTTGAAAAAGGTGTTCAACTTGAAAAAGCCTTAATCGCTAAAGGCGAATTGAAATATGGTGGTAAAACCATCAACGCCACCACAAATAATACCCCAAGTAGCTCAAATGACAAAATCAAATATTGGGTTAAGAACAAACATATCACCAATGACGGTGTGGTTGATGCCAAAACCGTCAATACAATAGGTCATGTACTCACCATCAAAGGAGTACAAAATCAAAACACACCTATGACTACACCAACACCAACTACAAATGCTATCCAAAGCAATCCTACTCAAACTAATCAAAGGCAGTTGCGACAACCACGAAAATTCTAGAAACGTACATACACCCCTTTGGGTGAGCCCATTGAAGTTGTCTTGAAGAAACTCCTTCAAAACAGTGTCATCACATTGGAAGACCCTAAACCATACAACCCTGGTCAATTCAAGCCCGCATGGTGGGATGATAGTGCATTTTGTGATTTCCACTGTGCCAAAGGGCACAAAACATCCTCTTGTCATCAATTGCAAAATCTGGTGCAAGACCTCATTGAGAACCACACCATCGAGCTAGGTGGTCAATCCTTCACATCTAATGCGAACCGTACTATACACAAAAACCCATTGTAGGATCATGGTAAAGCTTCCTCATCCGACACAATGAATACCAACAATCAAGCCAACTGCATCCATCCTACCTACACTAATGGTCATCCTACCTACAATTATCCCGGTGGTACCATTATTAACAATCTTCGCGTTGCTGATGAAGATGAATGTGTTAATACCATTTCCATTAAAAAATCCCCGGAATGCAATGTGACAACATGTAAAGGCAAGATCACTATCCTAGGTCCTTCAGCACATCAACCTAAGATCACCATACCTGGTCCATCCGCCAAACAGTCAACACCCAAACCGGTGTTCGACATCATTGAGCAACTGAATAAAACACCTGCTCAAATATCCATTCTTGAACTACTCCGTATTTCATCTGCACACAAAGCCATCTTAGATAAAGTCCTACAAACATCATCCGTTCCAACCAACATTGATGTCAACCACTTTAAGACCATGGTCAGATACCTGAATTCGCCTCACCACATCACCTTTTCATACAGTGACTATTCCTCGCCTAAACCATTGCATAATGATGCCCTTCACATTGAGGTTTTTGTCCACAAACACAAGGTTAGATGAGTCTTGGTAGATGGCGGAGCAAGATTGAACATTTTCTCTTTAAAATTGGTTAAGGCTCTTGATTTCTCTGATGTGTGTGTAGATGCTAGCAAGAGCATCATCATCAAGGCATACGATGATGAAGAACACGCTTCTAAAGGTGTCATTACAATTCCACTCTGGGTGGGACTAGTTATCATAGACACAACATGTCAGGTCCTAGATCGTGATCTACACTACAACATCTTACTTGGTCGACCTTGGATTCATGCTCTAAAGGCCATTCCATCCACATACCACCAATGCCTAAAATTCCCTTTTGATGGTACTGAGATCACTATCCTGAGAGATCCTGATCCATTTCAATACTGTACAAATCTGCGAGCCACCTCTGAGCATCAGGTACCCATCAATCAGGAGGCCTCCACTTCCACTTCATCCAAATATATTGACCCATCCACACTCACAAAATCATCCATTCCATCAACTTCTACCATACCATCTTCCTCGGCCTCCATCCCAAGTAAAGACCTACAGATCCAAGACCTTGGCTGTGGAGAGTTCAAATTAAATATGGCTTACTATATCACCACAATACCTAAGCTGCCAAAATTCTATGGAAGACCATGTTTCACAGTTGAGCCCAAAATAACTTTCAAGGTTCCACCAAACAGTGTTTTCACACTATGGGGCGATGTGGGTAAGGAAGTCATTGATGACATAGCTAACTAGATCTACAGAGACCCAGAAGAGTTACCCCCACTACCACTACATCTCTATAGAAAAGGCTATGAGATATGTAAGGCACTAGGTTTTGACAGCACAAGTGACCTTGGAAAGGATGAAAATGGATGGAGGGAACCTATCATAATAAAAGCAAGACCAAGGTACATGGGGCTAAGGTTTGGACAACTTGGAACTGATGATCAATGTACCTATAAATTTTCAAATAAGGACGTAACGGCAATGGAAAGTGTTGAGACAAGTGAAGAATCCCTTACTGAAACTAACTCCAATGAATGGAAATAGGGATCTGACAAAACCCTAGGTGACTATGACATTGATGAACTATTCCTGGAACCTAGCCAAATTCCCTTTGAAGAAAGATTCTGATGGGAATATAACATTGACCCTATTGACCGACATGCCAAAAAGAAGGAATGGGTAAGCATTCCTTGGAACCCACAAGAACATAAGGTGTCGTCGGCAATAGCTGAATCATCCCACCCCATTCCGGAGCCCACCCACGAGGCCAACGTATCTGAACCTACTGTGCATGCTTCTGAAATGCCATCCACTAGTCACGATGCTGATTAGTTTATCCCTTATTATGACTTTGAATTCGACTCATCTAACTCTGAGTATGGGCCATCCATTGCATCCGACACAGAGGTTGAAACTGACAACTTTTCCTTCACACTTGAGGCTTCAGTTGCCACACTTTCCACATCTTCCCCACCTTTTACCAACATCGACAATGGGATTTCATTTGTCTATCCGCAACTGATCGACTGGGACCAATAAGAGCCACCAATAATGGACATGTTTCAGAATGCTGAGGTCATAGCAAAATTCATGGGACTAAGAGAAGGCATACCATGGGGAGATCACAAAACGGGGTTTTCTATTGATCTAGATTGTGCAACTTACTTCGGGGAGACTGTGCAATCCTCCAGTCACAAAAATACAGTGAATAAGACACAAAAAGAAACGTCTTTAGGTGAAAACCGCAAGGCACCTTTTGATAGTAAAAAAGTAAAAACAAAGGACGTATCCGAAGGTGAAAACCTCCCTGAGGTGCCTAAGGATGGAGGATTGGACTTTCTCCTCGTGACACAAGAAAAATTGGCCATGCTCATTGAAGATACAATGGAAGTTAACATAGCCACACCAGAGAATCCCAAAATGATTCTCTTGGCCGCATCATTGTCAGATGAAGAAAAACCTGAATTTAAACAATTCTTCACAGACAAGAAAGTTAACTTCGCATGGTCATATGCTGACATGCCAGGCCTTGATCCTTAATTGGTTCTGCACCATCTTCCTCTTATTCCAGGAATCAAACCAGTTAAGCAAACATTGCACAAGATGCATCCACAAATTACACTACTAGTCAAAGTTGAATTAAAAAAATTACTAGATGCAGGGTTTATAAGATCAATAGACTATGCAGATTGGAGATCAAATCTTGTACCAGTGACTAAACCAACTGGGGGCATTTGCATATGCATAGACTTTAGAGACATCAATAAGGCATGTCCTAAAGATGACTTACCCCTACCAAACATAGACATGATCGTTGATCTCACAGCATGGTACGAGATGCTATCCCTCATGGATGGTTTCTCAGGATATAACCAAATCCGAATTGCAACAGAAGATCAGCATAAAATGGCATTCACCTGCCCATGGGGAACATATTGTTTGAATGTCATGCCTTTTGGCTTAAAGAATGCAGGCGCCACTTACCAAAGAGCCATGACAACAATATTTCATGAAATGATGCATATCCTAATGGAGGATTATGTAGATGACTTATTGGCCAAATCTTCGACAAGGAGGGATCATCTTAGGGTCCTAGATAAAAATTTTAAACGGCTAGAAGAATACAAGGTTCATTTGAACCCGACGAAGTGTGTCTTCAGGGTCACTTCTGGCAAGCTGTTAGGCTACATAGTTTCACAAAGAGGCATAGAGGTTGACCTAGCAAAAGTAAAAGAAATCATAGACATTCCTCCACCAAAGGGAATTAGTGAGCTGAGAACTCTACAAGGAAGATTGCAGTCAATCTGCCACTTCATTGCACAGTTTGCAGACAAGTGTCAACCATTTCAATATCTGTTACACAAAAGTATTCCTTTTGTATGGACGGACAAGTGCCACATAGCCTTTGAAAAAATTAAAGAATATCTATTAACACCACCAGTGTTAATGCCACTGATCCTGTATGTCTCCGCAACGACAAATGCACTGGGGGAATTATTGGCACAAAATGACCATCAAGAAAAAGAAAGAGCCATATACTACATCAGTCGCACACTAATTGGATATGAGCTCAACTACACAACCATTGAACAGGCATGCCTTGCAGTTGTCTTTGTAGCATAGAAACTAAGACACTATATGCTAAGTCATCAAACACATTTGATAGCAAAGATTGACCCATTAAAATATCTCCTGAGTCATGCAGCATTGACAGGTCATTTGGCAAAGTGGGTCATTATATTAAGTGAGTATGACATACAATATGTGGAGTGCAAGGCAATAAAAGGTCAAGTAATAGTAGATCAACTGGCACATGCACCAATCCAAGCCACTCATCCCCTGATAACTGATTTTCTGGATGAGTCTATCTTTCATGTAGAACCAACTTCACCATGGAAACTATACTTTGATGGGTCCCACACTGGTCACGGCTCAGGAGCAGGCATATTATTTATTACACCACAAGGGGATTCAATTCCTAAATCATTTTGGATCGCTTTTCCTTGTACAAATAATATGGTAGAATATGAGGCATTGGTCACAGGTCTCAAGATAGCAATAAAATGGAAAATTTAGACATTGCTCGTATTCAGAGATTCTCAGTTAGTCATCAATCAAGTCAATGATGACTATGACACAAAAGATGAGAAGTTGCTTCCCTATAAACGAATGGTGGATAGTTTCCTGATGTACTTCAAAATGATTGCATTTGAACAAATCCCAAGGACGCAAAATAAGGCAGCCGATGCAATGGCTACCATTGGATCTCTCTTAGACATCCCTAAGAATGTGTCACAATTTGAATTCTTAGTGGAACAACTGTTGATGCCAGCATACGATATTCCAGAGTCAGAAATGGTGTGCAAGATTGTTGGTCCCAGTTCGCCTTGGTATCAGGACATATACAACTATCTTAAGGCCCAAACCCTCCCACCCAACCTGTCTAACAACCAACGAAAATCCTTTATTCGAAAAGCAGCTAGACATACCATTGTTAGTGACACCTTATACTGTCGTGGCTTTGACAATACCCTTCTTTGCTGTCTCGACACTGATGAAGCCCAAACGACTTTACGAGAAGTACATGAGGGTATATGCGGATCTCATTCGGGTGGTCCAACCCTAGCTAGGAAAGTCACCAGACTGGGATACTACTGGCCGACATTGGAAAAAGATGCTCTTCAGTTTGTTAGAACATGTCGAAAATGCCAGGTGCATAGTGACCTGATTCATGCACCTGCATAGGAATTGAGACCAATCACTTCTCCATGGCCTTTCGCACAATGGGGACTCGACCTCGTGGGAAAGATCCATCCATCCTCTTCTAACGGCCATAAATTCATAATCACCACCACTAAGTATTTTACTAAGTGGATTGAAGCCGTCCCTCTCACTTACATCACCGGTAAACAAATATCCAAGTTTATTCTGAATTACATCATTTGCTGGTATGGTGTCCCACAATCCATCATCACAGATAACGGTAGTCCATTCAAACATCAGGATGTCCATGAACTCTATGTGCAATTCCACATCCAACACCATTTCTCCACCCCATATTACCCACAAGATAACGGTCAAGCTAAGGCGTCCAATAAAACAATCCTTCACATTCTGAAGAAGACAGTCAATGACGCTAGCCACAATTGGCACTTACAACTCAATCCTGCTTTATGGGCCTACTGAACTAGCATTCGTACCCCCACTGGAGCCACTCCATTTTCTCCTGTCTACGGATCGGAGGCCATACTGCTCATCGAGGTCGAAATTCCTTCTCTCTGGGTATCCTTAAAAGGAATGATCGACGATGAAGAGTACCGATAGTCTCGCCTGCATGAGCTAGAAATGCTACAAGAAAGATGAAAAAATGCCTTAAATCATCTGTAGGCATATCAAAATCGTCTCTGTGGAAGTTATAACAAAAGAGTAATGGTGAGAAAGTTTGAAATCGGTGACTTGGTTCTCATGCAGAACCCCAAAAATCAGGCAGACCATGAAAATCCTGGCAAGTTTGAGGCTAATTGGCTTGGTCCTTATATCATTACTGCCGCATTTGGTTCCAGAGCTTATCAGTTAGCCACACCTGATGGAGAACAGCTGATAGAACCTATCAACAGCTTACATCTAAGAAAGTTCTATGCATAGCATCAGAGAGCTTGGCTAAAACCTAAAAAATACAAAAAAATTGAAATATACAAAAAAAATAAAAAAATAGCAAAAACAGTCAAAAGAAATAATTTCATCCAATGGTGGAAACCTGGTAAACAGGCGCTTTGGATAGGTAACATGATGAAAACCTGGCAAACAGGCACCATGTGTAGTCGATCGTTGCTCTACCATCTACTGTTACTCTAATTGACCCTTTTCCACTTTCCATCATCACAACAACATGGCATTCACAACATCCGTCCTAAGTCCTATCAATTCTGATCATGGTTAGCTTTTGGTTGACATCATCCATTGCATATCCTGACCATTGCCTTACGTCTACCTATCTCCATACCATTGGACTCGGATAATCCCCAATCTGTCTAGGGGCAAGACCTTTATCGTGCAATTGCAGTGGGTGTCGCACATGATCCTGCATTCTTATAAAGTCCTGAAAAAAGTCATAAAAATCTGAAAAAGTCCTAAATAAAATCCTAAAAATCGTATAAAGTCTTTAAAAAAAGACCTAAAAATTAAAAAATATCTTGAGAAAATACAAAAACATTCAAATCAATGTCAAAATCCCAAAAACAAAGTTAGTGTAATATCTTGTCAGTCTGTTCAGTCACGTCAGTCAGTCTTTTGTCCCTGTCTGAACTACGTTGTCTTTGCACATTTGCTACGTAAGCAAGATTCATCTTTGAATCCCCGAGACATTAGGTCAATCTTTAGGTTTGTCAAAATAAAATCATGATTTCAAACTTCTGTCCTTTGGACAAAGTCTTTTGGTCGTGTCAAACTACGAGGTCTCTGAGTGCACGACGTAGGCAAGGCCATCAATCGATGAGCCCCCGAGGCCGCCCTAGGTCATTCCATTAGGGTTCATGGCACAATATTTTTACATACGTCAAAATTTCTTCAAATCACACAAATCTTTTGTCTATTCCGAGCAAGCAATCTATCAACAGTTTGTTTCATCAACAATCTTGGTCAATTCAACATATCAATAATGGCATGTAATCAAATTCTATCAAGACATTCTAACCTGGAAAAACTTTGGTTTTCTTAAGTTGTGTCCTTCTGAAGAGCAACTCTAGTCATTTATTTATGCTTTTGGATGTGTCCTTCCTAAGCATTGTCCTCATCATCTGGCATTCTGATGGATTCTCCTAACCCCGAGAATTGATCTCCTAGATATCAATGTCATTCAGGATGTATCCTTCCTAAATTTGATATCGCTCGACAATTGGCAACCTTAATCTTGAAACACTTGGCAAATACTTGGCACTTGTCTTTGGCCGTTTCATCATGTTACTAGTTTTTCAGCAAGATCCCGACAATAGGATTTAGAGGAACAACGATGTCTCATGACATTGTCTTGTCTTCTAACACTCATGTTACTAGTTTCTCAGCGATGTCCTAACTACGAGATTTAAAAAAGCAGCGATGTATCATGATGGTGGCGTTATTTTTGTTATTTTAGCAATTATGTTACTAGTTTCTCGAGGATGTCCTGGAAATAGGATTTAGAGAAGCAACGATGTTTCATGGTTTGTTCTTGTCTTTTTTCTACTTGTGGTTGGTTATGACAAAAAGACTGGGGCAATTGCATTTTTAGTATGAGTCATGATCATCCTTGTCTGCGACTGCTTGTCTTATGTGATGGTGCGACCTTGCACATCTTGATTTATGTCATATCATGATGTTTGTTGGCCATTACAATAATCTTCCAAATGATAATTAAAGAGGAACAAATATTAAAGTCCTATGGTAAATGTTGAAGGATTTGGTCTAGGAACTAACATGCATTTCATATAGGCATTGCATCCATATCATCATTCGTATTTTGTTTCACTAACATTTCTTTCTCTCCATATTCTATTCTTCTCAGTCCATTTCGAGAGCACACCTGTGTTCTTGGAACCCATCTGTCCTCCCGATGGGGCATACCGCAACCCTCCTCATCATTCTTCCTCATCTTATTTTGTACTGGGGCATATGTTTGACTTATTTTCTTTGCCACAATGCGACAAGCTGCATTATGACAAAGAGGGGCAAACGTAGACACATAAAAATGACCTAGGCCCACAAGCTCTTCCTCTAACCCTAATTAGGACATTTTAGTTATGTCCCTAACTCACTCTCAACTATTAATTAGATAATTCATATTTAATTAATTAATTCATATCTGTTTATTCCTCATGATTATTAAATAAATAATATTGTAATTATTTATTTAATGCGTCACTAATTGTCTAAATATCCTCCTCTAATTAAATAAATTTCTTAATTTATTTCTCCCTTTATGTCTTCCTAATTATTAAATAAATAAGTTTATTTATTTATTTAATTATGTCACTAATTAAAGTCCTCTTCTTCCTAAAATTAAATAAATTCATATTTATTTAATCCACCTTCCACTATAATTAAATAATTATATTTAATTATCTAATTATTCATTAGCCTCTTCTCTTATAAATTAAATAAATTTTATTTATTTAATTTGGTTTACTCTCCTAAACTTTGAATTAAATATTTATATTTAATTTAAAAGGTTCCATTTGTCACATTCCTCTAATAATTAAATAATATCTTTATTATTTAATTTTTCTAAAATCTTATTTATTTCAAATAAGTCCCAACACCTAAATTAAATAATTTTATTATTTAATTTCTCCTCTTTTATTGTGCTCATTTTAAATAAATATTATTTATTTAAAATAAATCCCCCTTTATAATTTTCCTCTTTAGTAAATAATTTAATTTAAATTATTTACTGTCACATGACCCCACCCCTTTTTTAATTAAAATAGTTTTTAATTCAAAAAGTCAACATCCCCTCCTGATTTAAATAATTTTAAATAATTATTTAATTCTCCAACGACTCTATTTTCCATGCCCAGAGTCTTTTGTCACATGCACTGTCAGCCATTGATTTGATTTTCTAGAAATCAATCTTGACCCTTTACTTCGAATCTGACCTAATGTTGCCCTAACCCTAATTGTGGGTTGCTATATGGAATCTCATCCATTGATTCTAGGGCACTTGCTAACTTTCAATCTTGGCCATTCACACAAAATTGCATCTTCTATAAAAGAGCAATTTTGGTCACATCTTTCATCTCTTATCTCTTGCATTTTTAGATAATCTTGCATTTTCATATTTTGTCATCTCACTTAGGAATTATTATCATCTTGCACTTTCATACTTTTAGCATTGTTAAGTTTCATTTGGCATAGCATTTTAGATCTCTTTTGACATAACATAGATATTTTTAGATGCTTACTAGTTGCAGTAGGGCATAGTATTGCATTTAGGTCATTTCAAATCCTTCAATATTTGCTTAGGGCTTGTCATCTTCATTGGCTTGCTCTTCTCAAATCTGAGGGAAAACTAAATCATATTCAACAAATTAAGAAGGTGTAATGGAGGTTAGTCATGGAGGATGAAGACAATCTATAAGATTGTTCATCTACTCCTTTACACTCCATTACTTACTTTGGGTTTTTATGTTCTGCATGTAATATTGCTAAACCATAGAAATTTCCCTTTGTTACACTCCCAAATGGCCAGCAAAGCAAAAGGAAAAGGAAAAATATAGAGGTCAAATATAATTTGGTTAGACCATATATTACAAGGACTAGTAATTTAAATAAATCATATTCACAATTTGTTGGATGCACATGGCAAAGAGTCAATACAATTCTCAATGGAAAAAAAGAAACAAGAAACAAACTTACGTTATTGGTGTCTAAGGACTGTTCAACAGCCTAGGGAGAACCAAAGTCCACCGACATTTTTGGGGCTGCTCTTTTAAAAGTTGAGTGTAGCAATGCCAATGGCTAACTCCAAGCTCTATGCCACAACAATATTAGGACCCAATATTCAATTAAAGCGATGAAGGCTAAAAAAGGCATCAATGTTTTATATAACACTTAACATACATCTTATCATTCCAAGAATTCCCTATTGAGGCTCAAGCAAATTATAACTATTTTCCCAAAAGAATAAATGTAGGGAGGAGTATGTATGAATGTTGCTTGCATATAATATGACATACATACATATTTGGACATAGGGAAAATAAAATGAAACACAACAAAACAAGGATGCACCCAACCATATTGGGCCATGGAGCCTGATAGGCTCTCACCAAACCATGGCAAGATCAAGAGAACGCCTGCTTTTGTTGTCTTTCATCTTATTTTCCCCATGTGTAGATATCTATGTATGTACCACAAAATAGAATAATTCACAGTAGCAAACCCATGCAAAAAAAAAACATGTGTTGCATGTTGGATATGAATATTTTCTATCACAGGGAAAAACCACAAAACAAAAGAGTTCATAGTAACAAACACATGCAAAAATAAATTTAAAAATGGGTTGCATGTTGGATATGAATATTGTCTGTATATATGAATGTTTTTTGCATCTGATTTCACATACATATATATATGTTGTCTTTCATTTTACTTTCCCTACTTTTAGATATCTATGTATGTACCACAAAACAGAAGAGTTCATAGTAGTAAATCCATCCAAAAAAAAAATGTGTTGCATGTTGGATATGAATATTGTCTGTCAAAGAGAGAAAAAACCACAAAACAGAAGAATTCATTGTAACAAACGCATGCAAAAAACAAAAATGGGTTGCATATTGGATATGAATATTGTCTATATATATGAATGGTTTTTGCATCTAATTTCACATACATAGATATCTACATGTAGGGAAAATAAAATGAAAGATAAGAAAAGAGGGATTTCTCTTGACCCTATGTGGGAACACTTTGGCCATGAATTTCATCAGCCTTCCCAGTTTTTAAAAATTCTAGCATGTGGCCTGAGATGGGGAAAAGGTGGCGAATTCATATGAAAAAATAAATATGTTTGGCACGTTGATAGACAAGGCCAGCAAAATTGAACGCCGATTGGCAGGGCTTACCACATCAACATTAATTGATGTATGGTTTCCATATAGCAGTGATGGTTGTAAAAACGCTTTCCATTTAAAACTTGAGAAAACATAGCGAAGCAATAAAACAGTTTGTGTAATTTTTGATAAGGCATTATTGGGTGTCGTTCTCTGGCTTTAGCTGCTATGAGAGATCTGAGCCACCACTATGACCAGGGATTTCGTTGGTGATCTCCTACGAAGATGCAAGTTCAATGAGTGATGGGGGTTTTGTGAAAGTGTGAGGTTATTTTGTTTTTTTTTGCATGGGTTTGTTACTTTGAATTCTTCTATTTTGTGTTTTTTTTGTCTCTAATAGTTTTATTTGCTCTTTGTTGTGGTTTGAGAAAGAAGGAAGCTGAAAGAAAGCAAGTGGGAAGAGGTGCATTTGGAAAACCCCTTTAAAGCAAGTGAGAAGAGGCGCGTTTGGAAAAAACCCTTTGTAGAGGATTTCATAAATAGTTGGTTTTTTTCCTCTATGGCATTTTTTTGCACTGGACAAAGAAGGAAGCTAAAAAAAAGCAAGTAGGAAGAGGCACATTTGGAACACCCTTTGTAGAGGATTTCGATGGAGAGAAAGAATATTTTCTTTTCTTTCATTTTATTTTCCCTACGTGCAGATATCTATGTATGTCAAATTAGATGCATAAAACATTCATATACAGACAATATTCATATCTAGCATGCAACTACCAATTGGTGAAGTTAAAATGGTTGGGTGAAGAGCAAGCCTTGTTTTATTGTATTTCATTTTATTTTCCCTATGTGCAGATATGTATGTATGTGAAATTAGATGCAGACAACATTCATATGAAGCTCCTAGTCAGAAAAATTGTTATTCAATGCATGGCAAGGTAACAAGATTAAAAAAGAGGTGATGAAGCCAAAAAATTTCAAGTGCTTGGTACAACAATAGAGAAATCCTAAGATATTAAACTTCAGTTGGTAGGGCTTGGCACAACAACATTATTCCATGCATGGTTTCTATGTAGTGATTAGGGCTATTGTTTGAGCCTCAAAAAGGAATTCTTAGTGTGTGCAGGTGATTTTCCCTATCCTAAGAAGCAAAACAAGATGAGATGCAAAAAGGAAAACACTAACGAACACTCAATATTAGGCCTAATTTGAATCCAAACAAAATAATAAAAGAGAATGAAACTTTTTACCTTGCTTGAATTGATGAGTTTCATTGGACCTTTTTGATGCTTGATTTCTGTTCTCCTTCAATGGAAAATGATCTAAAAATGGATGTAAAATGATGTATATGTGATAAGGAATGCAATGGTGCAAATGGGGAGTGTAACAAGTGTGGTAGGTGGATGCAATGAAATCTTGAATGGCTGCAATAATGGAGGATGAATTCTTGAGAGTTGAGTTGCTAAGTTGCTTGAATGCTTGAGAGTGAATAATGAAAAAGTCTTAAATGAATGAAAATGAGACCAAATCTTCCATTTTAAGGGAAAATTCTCTAGAGAATTGAATGGCTAGGATTTAGCCAACATGGAAAATATGGAGGGTTGTGATGAGTTGAGGACTCACAAGCCCTCACATCCTACCATGTGGAAGATGAGATGTGAAAGGAAGGGTGATATGGAAAGAATATATGTGAGCTAGAGAGAGGACATGTGAGGTGGAGGTACTTGCAAATACCTTTGGATTAGGGGAGAATTTCCTCAAAAAAGAAGTTATTGTCCCCATATGAGGATGATGGTGATAAGTGAGGAATTTTAAAAATTCCTCTCTTATCATCATGGGGATGAGAGAGGTTGTTGAGGGAATAAATGTGAATTTTAAATTCACATGATTGGGAGTACCTTGGGGATAAGACAAGGTCCTCTTAAAGGAGGTCCTTGTCCCATGTGACTGATGTGACCTATGAAGGGATATGGGAAAGAGCAATGCATTTAATGAATAAATGTGAATTTTAAATTCACATGGGGAAGAGGTCAATGCGTGATAAGGAAAGTACTTAAGAAAGGTTGACTTGGAGCACATACCAAAAATGGTAGGTGATTATATTAAGTTTGTGCAAACATGTGATTAGGAAGATTAATGAAAGATTAGAGACAAGTGGCCAAATATGGAGGATGTGACATTAATCTTGATTAAGGATATGCACATCCTAACAATGGATTATTTAACTAATCTAGATTAGAAGAAAATTATAGAGGATGTGACAAGGAGAAAGAAAAGAGAGAATTTAAAATTGATTTAAATTCAAAAAAGGGAAAATGACTACATTAAATAAATTGATATATTTATTTAATTTAGAGAAGAAATGATGAAAGATAAAATATTTAATTGATAAATTAAATATTTTAGACACCTTAGAGAAAGGGGAAATATTAATTAAATAAGTTATTTAATTAATATTGATGAAATAGAGGAATAAAGGGTACAAATTTAACCATATGAAAGTGGTCAAATTTGGATGTCTACATTTTTCCCCTCTTCAAAATATTGTTAAAACAACAGTGTTTCAAAGAAAAAAATAAAATGAAGATGACTGTATAGAAGAAGGCACTGGAAAATGATGCCCCAACATGGGAGAGGTTGTGTGAGCTGCCCAAATGGAGGGAAGTGAAGGGAGATGCCCCGATCTTGAAAGAAAGTGACTAAGAAGGAGGGATGGATGAAAATGGTAGGGTATGCCCCCTCGAGAGGGCGATTGGGGAAGAAAAAGGGGGCCTGAGTGACTTCTCGATATGAGGAAATCGAAGGTACCGTTGGAAAGAGCTCAAAAAACCATGAAGAATGGCTTTTGACTGGAGTCAAATGGACACACTATGTGCAAATGGTTGCCTCAGAAAGCTAGAGGATTAGTTAAATTAAAAGATGGTTAAATAAAGAGAAAAAATACCCTTAATTTAAAAAGGGGAAAAAGGAGGGAAAAGTTATAAATAGTAATTTTAGAAATTAATATTCCTCATTTGCACACCTAGCAGTTGACTGAGAGAGAGAAGAAAGGAGAAGGAGGAGATGAGGAGAGAAGATGTCGGAAGTCTATGATAGAAACATCATCCACTGGGGGGACAAGGTGCGGCTATTCTTCCACGAGCGTGCGGTTCCATGCCATGTTAGGTCCAAAACCATCTTTGTGATTTTAAGTAATTTTTGATTTATCATTGAGTTTTAATGTATTTTAAAAATATGGCTTTTGGGATGGGGGTAGTTTAGGAAAATGGGTAGAGGGTGAAAGGAAAATTTTTCCCATCAAGTAGGTAGAAGCACCTATTAGAGGAATTAGGGAAAGGGGGAAGGGGTGGTTGTGCCTCTTCAAAGGGCGGCCCTACCCCAGAAGGGGCGGTCGTGCCCCCAAAAGGGGCAGCCATGCCCCAAAAGGGGTAGTGATGCCCCTTGAGGGGCGGCCCCACCCAAAAGGGGAAACTTTGCCTTGAAGAAGGGCAATAGGAAAGAAAAGGGGAGACGAAAAATAGGAAAAAAAAAAGGGCCAAAAAATAAACGAAAGTCAGGAAAACAAAGCAAAGTTGTCCAAGGGAGAGTAGGAAAAAAAATTAGTGAGAAGAGAACCCAGGGCCAGGAAATGAAAGAAAGTGTGAGATGGCTGACATGATGTGTGATATGGATGCAATAGTTTGACAGTCTATGGACGTGTGAGAGGTGATCAAAGGTATTGGAGGCGATGAGAACAACAATGAATGGAGCAAACCATGAGGCCCTGTCCCGAGCGGAGTTGTTGCATTTTTTAGGATACCCTTCGATTAGAGCATTGGAGCTCAAAGACCTCGACTTTCCATCTCCTGATAGAGGAGATAATGGTGACCCCTGGAGGACATGTGGTAGATACCGAGGCTACCTATAGCAGGCCACCTAGTGAGCATGATGAGGTTAGAGGGTGTGGTGCTTGATCAAACCTTATGGTTCTTGTTTGGATGAGAGGAACTTCCTATGCAGAGGAAGGGGTTGGATGTGGATAGGTGCCTAGGCTTAGGGGTACCAACGTTGCCACTATACCTATGTGGATTGATTAGTGGACTACAGATAATAGATAGGAGTGGACACTTCTGCAACCTGAGCTACATGGAGATGATTCAACATATCATCAAGGGGAGAAAGGGGGAGTTTGAATGGGGTCCATGCGTCGTGGTACAGTTGTATAGGCACATGCACATTGTGTGCTATCGAGAAGGGCTCAGCGTGACATAGGTGACACTGCTATAGGTATGGGTTTGGGAGAACATTAGTGTGGCTAGGCTAGACGTGGCAAGAGTAGGATTGGAGGATGAGACACTACTAGTGGCATATTGGTATGGTTCAAAGTATGGTTGGGTATGGCATTATGAGGGTTCCATGGATCTGGATGGATGGAGGAGGTTATTAGATGACTTGGAGGAGGAGGAGGAGATAGTGTGGGGGCCATTTATGACATGACGATTTTCTAGATGGACGAGATATGAGGATAGGAAAAGAGGAAATCTCATGACCCAATCCTATATAATCATGAAGGAGCCACAAGTAGTGGAGTCACACAGGTCGAAGAGGGTGACCAAATAGTTTGGGTTGTCGTAGGACTTTCCTTGCGGAGCAGAGAGCTTCAGACGGATCACGCGAGAGTGACCATGGGGAGAGGTGATCATGCCTAAGTTTGTGAGGGAGCATTGGGAGACACCGGATCAAGATCTAGTGGCCTATCCAGGTAGGACCAAAGGGAGCACATAGGCAAGATTGACAGTCATATTTTTTGTGTAGTTTTCCTATCACCGACCCCCACGGATTACGCCAGAGGAGTTGATTATAGAGGCATTCAGGTTTGGGCTAGAGAATGAGTAGAGATTGGCAGGACAGGGGAGAGGGAGGGGGAGGGGAGAGTAGATGAGAGGGAAAGAGGCAACCAACATAGGAGGTTAGCAGGGGAGGTGATATCAGAGGAGAGGGAAGGAGGTAGCTAGAGGCGGTTGGAGTAGGAGGGCAGTAGGAGAGAGGGAAGGAGGATGGTGAGGCAGGAAGTTAGCATATGATGGGGAGGATGACGAAGAGACTGTGGAGGAGACACCAAGTGGAGATCAAGGTAGTGGAGGAGATAGATGAGGTAAAGGTGGAGGAAATGACAAGGAGGAGACCACAGAGGAGAGCCCAGATGGAGATCAAGGAGGAGGAGGAGAGAGATGAGGTAGAGGTGGAGGCGATGGGTGAGAGAGATGAGATAGAGGCAGATGTGATGGATATGAGAGAGGAGGCAGAGGTAGAGGTGATAGATATGGACGTTCATGATATTCCCCCATTGGCCATGGTACCACCTATAGCAGAGGATCCAACTATGTTGTTGAGAGAGGTCATGGTGAGGTTACAGATCACTGAGTAGAGACTGAGGGATACATAGGCTGTGAGGTGTGGATTGGAGGCTGAGGTGAGCATGCTATGAATAGAGGTAGCCTGATTGTAGGAAGAGGATGAGAGGGATTTCATGGATATAGCCTATGTGGTGTCACAATATGAGGGGGAGATACAGGCAGAGAGGGATAGTCTATGATTCAAGGTGAGTGAGCTATGAGCAGAGGCGACTCATCTAGAGGGAGAGGTGTCCAGATTGCATGAGGTAGGGGAGACAATGAGATGGGAGCAAGATAGACTAGAGGCAATGGTGACCATACTATAGGCAGGTGGACAGTGAGAGCCTAGAGGAGGGACATAGTAGGTACCAGTGGACACCCTAGTGGAGGCAGAGAGGGATATGGATGATTTGAGGTGGCAGGTGGAGGAGCTACTGAGAGAGAGGACTGAGCTGGGATGAGAGCGATATGAGCTCCATGATAGAGTCGAGATAGCAAATCAGATAGTGGGAGACATGAGGAAAATACAGGAGAGAGAGGAGGCTATGAGGGTCTAGGTATAGAACCTACAAACAAGGAGGGATACAACACAGACACAAGTGCAGACCCTATAAGATGAGAGGGATGTGGTAGTATCTCAGGTATGAGTTGCAGAGAAAGAGAGATGCAACATAGTCTCGGGCATAGGAAGCACAGGGTGAGGGTTGTGGGATAGGGGTAGAGGTGCAGAGCTGGTAGGAACAGATACAGGCCATCCAGGATGAGAGGGACAGGGCTATAGATTAGGTGTATTTGATGGGAGTAGAGGTTGAGCAGCTATGGTAAGCATAGGTTGCATGCACACAAGAGAGGAGATCCATATGCAGATTCTGGGATAGGTACAGGGCGAAGCGGGATTCAACCAAACATTAGGTTGTAGAGTGGGATGAGTATATGTGAGAGGCCAACTACTATATGTGTTCCTATTTCATAGCAGTTCTAGATCTAGGGCACTAGGTACCTACCTACATTCGAGCAAGGCCACATATGTGAACCCCATCCTAGTTAGCAAGGACACATACCCGTAGGTATAGTAGCTGGAGAGAGACCCCTCCATGTAGAGGAGTGTCGGAGTCACAATAGAGGTCGGATGTGGGCAGCTCATGGTTTAGAGGGTAGGAGAGATAGGATCCCGATGCTTGACAGGTGCAGGATGGGTGTACAATACAGAGCAGCAGAGATCAAAGTTGATCAAGAGCCTTGTACCCGTACTTTATTTGATGATATATGTGATGGATATGTATTTTGATGATATGATATACATTATTATGGACTATGTGATGCACATTGTATTTTTATTTTTTATATGATAAGTGATAGCCCTTATTGACATGATGTTATGTGTATGTGATGGATGATCATTATGATGCAATGTATGTATATGTCTACAATGATATATGTTTATTCCTATATGATTAATATGGATGATATGTATGATATCTAATGTTTATGATGCAGGATGCGATGAATGATTTATGATTTTATATTCTATGGATGTGGATCTAACAATGTGTGATACAGGTGACGATGTATGGGAGATGTTGATGATATAGACTATGCTAATGAAATGAATCTAAGATGTGTAGACTAATGAAATAAAATTAATCTAAACAACTTAAAATTATTATAACATGATAATGCACATGGGATAAAATGCAACTTAATAGGCCTAAAATGTGGGATGAAATTCATTGCAACATGAACGTGAGCGTAAATAATGGCTTGCATAATGATAGAAGCAAGCGAGATATGGACTTTATTTGCAGATCATGTTTGCTTTAGCTTATAAAGAAAAGGAGATGATGGGTGTGAAACTGCACCTATCAAGAACCATAGGTATCCTGAGGAGAAAGGAAAATGGAAGGAATCAATGTTTGCACAACCAAAATCATGAGTCATGGGTTGGAGAAAGAAGGGATGGAGGATACATGCAATGCAATGGAAGAGAAAATGAAATGCAATCCTAATGCAATTTTCCATTTTCAGAGCACTAATTTTTGCTATAGCATAAGACACTAGGTACCATGGTATGTGAAACCAAGGAGGATTATTTTCTAATGCATACACAAACTCAACAAACAAGAAGGCTATCCCAACACCCCAAAGTCGTGATGACTTTGGTCAGGCTAGGGATTGGGATAACCACAAGCACATAAGGATTCCCTAGCATAACACAAGACCTCGGGGGTCTTGGTGGGTACTACATGGGACAACCAAGAAGACAAAAACAAACAAAAAATCAAGATTTGTCCCTATGCTAACCAGTCAAAACACACCATAATATGATAGATCATGGTGGCCTTGACAAGTAATGATAAGGAGCTCAAATGATAAATAGAAGCCAAAAGTATGAAAAGATTGAAATCATATTCAAAACATCATTTTCCATAGGATCGAGAGGATGGATGGGGTTGATTAGGTATGTTAGGAAGGATACATCCTGTTGAGACCAAATATGGATACTAGACTGAAAGATGGATTATGATGCAAGAGATTCCAAAACCGATTGAATCTCATGATACGAATGGATCTCATTTGTGAAGAACCAGCTAGATAAGGACATACTTGAAAACACGACACAAGGCACAAGGCACAAGACACAAGACTAACACACCCTAAAGACCTAGGGGCTTAGGGGCTAATCAGAGATTAGCCTTGCCTATGTGATAGCACAGAGCCCTCATAGTTCAAGAAAAGACTATGGATAAAAGCGGAAAGAGGAAAATGAAGATAGATGATGAAGGAAAATGACCAGACTGACCAAAGACAAAGCCAAGAATAAAAACCAAAGAAAATCCCCGGGGGTGGATCAAATGATTGACCTTGCCTACGTGCAAGCGTAGGGGAAACATAGTTCAAAAAGGATGAAAGACCAACGATGGATAAGAGCGAAAAGGGGACAATGGGGACAGATGATGGATGATCGAAACCAGATAGACAAAATGCCCCAAGGGTAGATCAAATGATTGGCTTGCCTATGTAAAAGCATAGAGGAAATGTAGTTCGACAAGGATGAAAGACCAACAGAACATGATGGGATGTAAATGAAGACCAACACGATGAAAGAACCTAGATAGAAGCGCAAGATAGATGAGCGACAAAAGATTAGATGAGGATAAAATCTCAGGATGACAGATAGCCAATGAAGTTCATCCAATGCTCAATCAAGATATACCAAGCAACCAGATGATGAATGCGGATGGAAGGATAGGATCGGTAAGATGATGGGGATATGAGATCAAAATCGGTGGAAGCATAAAATAACTAGGATGCAAGGTAGAAAATAATTAAGCCCTTTAAGAATGGCACCTATGGCTAGGTTTTCACCAAACGTACCTATCCAAGGAACCACTAAGGGTGTTTTTCACCATAGGACGAATTATTTATCTTTACTATTTTTGGATTTTATTTTATTTTTTAATAATTTTTTACTTTTTTTGGATTTTGCAGGATTGGATACCTCAACTAACTTAAGTGTAGAACCTTTTTAGATGAATTATATTAATGGGATCCTCTAGGGGCTCTCCTTCAAGTGTAGCAAGTCGGTATGCTCCTAATCCATATTTTTCTGTGATAACATAAGGGCCCAACCAATTTGCTTCAAAATTTCCCTTCTTTTCTCGAACTTGTTGAGTGCGTTGATTCTCCTTAAGAACTAAATCACCAAAACTAAATAGGTGAGGACGGACTTTATTTTCATAGCTTCTTTTCAAAAAAAATTGATATGCCTAAAGACGGTCATATACTTTGATCCTTCTTTCCTCGAGGAGTTCCAGCTGGCTGAGTCTTGTCACCTGAGTGTCTTCATTACTGATAAGATTCTTCAAGGATATTCTCAGTGATGGGATTTTTACCTCAATCGGCAAGATGGCATCGGCACCGTAGAAAAGAGAATATGGGGTGGCACCAGTAGGAGTATGGATGGAGGTGCAATAAGCCCAAAGGGCAGGATGGATATGAAGGTGCCAATCTCGACCAGTGTTATTGAACACCTTTTTGAGGATCCTGATCAAAGTTTTGTTGGTGGCCTCTGCCTGTCCATTACCTTGAGGGTAATAGGGTGTGGACCAATGATGTTTGATGTGGAAGGTTTCACAAAGGTGTTTAATGGATTGGTTCTTGAAAGGCTTTCCATTGTTAGTGAGGATGGTGGATGGAATTCCATAGCTGTAGAGAATATGGAATAGGATAAATTTGGAAATTTGAGTACCTGTGATGTGTGAGAGTGGCATTGCTTCCACCCACTTGGTGAAGTACTCAGTTGCAGTCATAATGAAAGTATGGCCATCAGAGGATGGGGGATAGATCTTTCCAATTAGGTCAAATCCCCATTGAGAAAAGGGTCATGGTGCTATGAGAGGCTAGAGATCCTGTGTAGGAGCATGGATTAAATCTACGTATTGTTGATAGGGTAGACATTTCTTCACAAATTCACAAGAATCATGTTCTAATGTGGGCCAATAGTAACCAAACCTGAGAATTCTTTTAGCTAATTCCATACCGTTTGAATGGGCCCCACATACACCACTATGTACCTCTGTTAACACAACACAGGCTGCAGTCTCGTTTAGACACCTGGGGATTGTTCCATCATACCCACGACGATAAAGTGTATCACCTACAATGATGTAATGGGATGTTCCTTGGATAAAATATTTGTGTTTGTTCCATGTTAGATTATTGGGTAGGATGTTTTCATGCAAGTAATTATAGACATTGTGATAATAGGGTGAGGTAGGACCTACAATATCACACACCATCTCACTTTTAGGGATGTCATATACTAGGATTAAAAGTTGATCAACTAGGAACTCGCATTTGGTATGATCTTTAGGCATGTCAAGGAGAGAACCAATGGTATCCATGTAATCAACTACGTTGTTCTGCACTCTAGGTATCTGATCAAACTGGTTGGATGTAAAGTACCTTTTGAAGTCATCTACCATACGATTATTTGGTAACAACTATCGTCCTTTGTCAAAAACTCATCGCTGACCTATTTGATGATTAGTTGGGAATCACCAAAGACTTGCAAGTGAGTGATATACCATTGGATTACAGTTCTGAGGCCAATAAGTGAAGGGAAAAGAATGCGGATCTAATGACCCAACAGTGTGGAATACATTCCCTTAACACCTTTACTACAGGGGAGAGAAGCAAAAATGAAAAACTAACAGTTTCTAAAACTTATAGAGATGCATACAACCATGGCAATGAGAAACCAGAAAGATAAGCAAACAAAGATGACACAGTATTTATGTGGGAAAACCCTTTCAGGAAAAAAACCCACCACACAAAGTCAAATCAATTATATTACAGTAATGAATCGATTACATACAATATCTAGACTTCTTTACTCAGCTCACAATCACCTAGAGAGATTCAGATCCACTGTTACAATGTTTTCACAACATACAATTCAAAACCCTCTTCAAGAACTCACGTCCTTCTTGTTCTTCAGCTCGCGACTTCAACTTGCTCTGCAACTTCACGACCTTCTCAACTTGTCTAACTTTTGGGAAATAACACATCTCTCATCCAAATGTAACTGACTCAGAAGAGCAATGAATTCCATCCTCAAATCATGCATCTAGTCAGATCTGATAGATCTCCTGCAACAAGTCATCATTGCATTCAAAGCCATTACTCAAAACGGTTGAGCTCACCACCCTTCATTGAAAAATGCAACTGCCACAATAACTATCTTGGTACCCGTCCAATCACTATTCAACCAAGTGCCATGCGTCCAAGACCCATCAGCAATCGCAGCTGATAGAGCAACCAAAATGGTCAAACAGACATCGGGCACGACCAAGACTTCAAGTCATAAATAGCACTATCAGAGTCGGAGTCGGAACATGAGTCGAAACAAGACTCCACCGAAAATACACAATGCCCAAGTCGGAGTCAGAGTCGGAGTCGGAGTCGGAACTAGAGTCAAAATATGACCCTACCAAAATTACAGGTTCAGGAAGTATTTCGGTTCCGTATCCGCCCACGGCAAAGGGTAACTCATCGAAAATAGTTTTGACTGGGTAAAGTCAACTTGGGGTCAAACCAAGACGAGAACACAAAGGACCGGAGTCAGAGTCGGGGACAGAACAGGAGTAGAAATAGGACTTTACCAAAAGTCCAAGATCAGGAACCAATCCGGTTCCGGTTCCGCCTCCGCCAACTGCAAGAAACAACAATCCAGAACCAGGACAAGGCGGAGGAAAACACCCTGAGTAGAATCCAAACATCCAAAAGAACCAAATTGTAAAAGCAGGAGTTGGACCCAGAGTCGAAACAAAAACTAAAATAGGAACCTGGAAAACGGACATTGCCAACTTCCAAAACTGGTTCCACCTCCGCCAGAACCTGCGAAGCGAAACAGATGGTAGGAAGTGGAGTCGGAGCAGGAACGAGAATCAAAACCTGAAACTTAGGCAAACAGAACAATGCCAAGTTCCATCCCGGTTCCGCCTCCGCCAGAGACTCGGAACTTAGGCAAACAGAACAACGCCAAGTTCCATCCTGGCTCCGCCTCCACCAAAAATTTGTAAACAACACAAAATCACCAAGGCATGAAAATGAGGACTTCAAGCTGGAAGTTGAGACATAATTTCTCAACAATCTCTCACTTGGTGAACACTTCTAGCTTCCTCAAAACATCATATCTTACTGTCTATCATAGGCCCCAAGGCCCATCGATTTTGTGCACCATCTGAACTTGTCTGTGCTAACCGGCTTTGTCAAGGCATCTGCAACATTCTTCAAGGTGTCAACCTTATCCATACTGACCTTGCCATCTTCAACCATATCCCTCACGAAGTGATATTTCACATCTATGTGCTTGGTTCTGGCATGAAAGATTGGATTCTTTGCCAAACAAATGGCACTTTGATTGTCACAACAGATTGAAATCTGCTCAGCATTAAATCCAATGTCTAAACACAAATGCCTCAGCCACATTGCCTCCTTGCAAGCATGAGTTGCTTCCATGTACTCTGCCTCTATCATGGATAAAGCAACTATAGTTGTCGCTTGCTCATCCAACTGATTGCTCCACCATTAAGCATGAAAGTGTATCCACTGGTGGATCTTCTGCTGTCAATGTCCCCTACCCAATCAGAATCAACATATCCCTGAATGCTAAGAGTCCTTTGTGATGCAGCCATACTTCCATGGTAACACAAAGCATAATCTGAAGTACCCTTCAAATACCTGAACACTCTCTTTACAACATCCCAATGTGATCTCCCTAGATTTGCCATGAAACGACTTAGAACTCCAACTGCTTGGGCAATGTTTGGTCTTGTGCAGACCATAGCATACATCAAACTGCCTACTGCACTTTCATAAGGCACACTAGTCATGTCCTCCATCTCAGTAGTAGACTTTGAACAGTCTTCAGCAGATAGTTTCAATCCTTGCATGATTGAAACAACTAGCTGTTTTCAATCAGTCATGCTAAACCTCTCTAGAATGGTTTTCACATACTTACTCTGACTGAGCCAAAGCTTTCTGCTTGTTCTATCCTTGGTTATCTCCATCCCAAGAATGTACCTTGCTGCTCCAAGATCTTTCATTTCGAACTTAGTAGACAACTGAGTTTTAAGATCAAAAATCATTGTCTTGCTATTACCAATGAATAACATGTCATCCACATATAGAGTAATAACAAGCACACAATCATTCTCACATTTATAATAGATGCAATGATCAGATTTTGATCTAACAAACCCAATTGACAACACAAATGTGTCGAATTTTTGGTACCACATTCTAGGAGATTGCTTTAGACCATAGAGAGATTTATTTAACTTGCAAACCAGATTTTGTTTACCTCTATCAACAAAATGCTCAAGCTGGGACATGAAGATTTCTTCTTCCAGCTCTCCATGGAGAAACGTTGTCTTCACATCCATCTGCTCAATTTCATAGTCATACACAGCTGCCGATGAAAACAAAAATCTGATGGATGCCAGCTTTGCTACAGGGGAAAAGATCTCTCCATAATCAATTCCCTCAACTTGGGAAAATCCCTTTGCAACTAGTCATGCCTTATACTTCTCCACACTGCCATCAAGGCTTGTCTTCCTTTTGAATATCCACTTGCAGCCAATAGGCTTTCGCCCTTTAGGCAGTGGTACCAACTTCCAGGTATCATTCTTTTTCAAGGAATCCATCTCCTCATTCATGGCTTCCAGCCAAGACTTTGAATCAGCCATGCTGATTGCTTCTTTCACAGTCCTAGGCTCATCAGTGCTGGTAATTAAGGCATAAGCACAATTCGAATCTAACATAGAGAAACCATACCTTTCTGGTTGCCTTCTTTCTCGTGTAGATCTCCTTAGAGACTGAGGTTGTTCTTCATCATCAGAACTTCCAGAGCTGCTTGAGCTCTCCTCAATCTCAGGTACACCATGCAACTCTTTCCTTTCTAGAGTTTAGGGAATCTCAACTACATCCTTCTTCTTATCACTCTGATTTGTCTCAAGCTGTTGATCACTTACTAAAGGTTTCAACTCATGAAATATCATGTTTCTGCTATACAAAACCTTCTCAGTAACAGGGTTCCAAAGCTTTTATTCTTTCACACCAACTCCATAGCTAATGAGAATACATTTCACAGCCTTGTTATCCAACTTTGATCTCTTTTCATTTGGCACATGAACATATGCCTCACAGCCAAAGACCCGAACATGCCTTAATGAGGGTTTCTTACCTGACCATGTTTCCAAAGGTGTCATGTCAACAAGAGCTGAACAAGGAGATCTATTTATCAAATAACATGTTGTAGCAACAGCCTCAGCCTAGAACTTCTGCTCCAGACCAATACCTCCAGACTAGTACCACTCAGCATACTCCTTTCCTTTTCCATCAGTGTCCTGTTCAACCTTTCAGCAACTCCATTTTGCTATGGAGTGTAGGGGGTTGTCTTATGCCTTTTAATTCCATGATCAGTGCAGTACCTTTCAAAATCTGAAAAAAAAAACTCACCTCCATTGTCTGTCCTTAAACACTTTATTTTCCTTTCAATCTGATTTTCTACCAAAGATTTGAACTCTTTAAACTGACTGAACACTTCTGATTTACTTTTAAGAAAGTATACAAATGCCCTTCTCGAATAGTCATCAATAAAAGAAACATAATATCTAGACTTTGATAACGAAGGAACATCAATTGGACCAAACACATCAGAATGAATATAATTTAGTATATCAGAAGATTTTTGAGGACTAGAGGAGAAAGAAACACAGTGTTGCTTTCCATAGATACAATGTTCACAGAAATCGAACTCAAGGTTACAATCATCAAGCCCTTCTACAAGGTTTTTGTTCTTCAAGGTTTTAAAACCTTTCTCACCAATGTGACCAAGTCTATGATGCCATAACATGGTCTTCTCTGCTAGGAGTTTTACCTCCAAAGCATTTGTAGATAGTGAAGAGTCTTCATCTTTCTCTATAGGTGCAGAATTACATGACTTTGTAGAGGCACTATTACAAAGAACAGGTCATGCATCTAGCTTGTACAGAGTGCCAGTACAAACACCCTTAGCTAACACCATTGCACCTCTAGCCATTTTACATCCCTTACTAGAAAAAGAAACTTCTACACCAACATCATTTAACTTACTAACAGAAAGGAGATTTCGAGCCAAACCTGGGATGTGAAGAACACCACCAATTCCTTTGACTCTCCCATCAGGAAACTGAATTCTGACCCTTCCTCTACCAACAATCTCTAGCGCTGAATCACTTGCCAAGTATACCTTTCCACCATCATACTTCTCATACTTTGAGAACCAATCTCTATTGAATGTCATGTAAAAAGAGGCACCTGAATCAACTAACCAAACATCATCTGATGCCTGAGTTGTCAGGGCTGCTGCAATGAAGGCATCTGCATCACTTTGAGAGATTCGTTATCAGAAGCATTCTTCTTCTTCTTCTCTTTGTAGTCCTTCCTGATATGACCAGGTTGCCCACAGTTCCAGCACTTTACCTTGGGTTTTTTACCAAGAGACTTTGATCTCCCTTTAGACTTGGATTTTGACTTGTTGTCTTTCTTGTTGCCTTTCTCCTTTGTTCTACCTCAAATAGAAAGAACATCTTTGGCCATCTCAGAAGATTTTTCCTTCGCATTTCCTCAGATAGAAGCGAAGCAACCACATCATT
The DNA here is from genome assembly GCA_007115665.2 of Sequoiadendron giganteum. Taxonomy (NCBI): domain Eukaryota; kingdom Viridiplantae; phylum Streptophyta; class Pinopsida; order Cupressales; family Cupressaceae; genus Sequoiadendron; species Sequoiadendron giganteum. Next base: position 93,802,588 of record CM021100.1, read on the forward strand.
AGTCTTGAAAGTAGTGGTTGTGCTTCCAATATCCATCACAAGATGATCCCAACTATCAGGTAATGAACACAATAGGAGCATGCAATGATCCTCCTCCTCAATTTTTACACCTACAGATGCCAACTAAGTATCACTCATATTAAATGAGTTCAGATGATCTGCAACAGATGCACCTTCATCCATCTTCAACGAGTACAACTTCTTCCTCAGGAATAACTTATTTACCAAAGATTTTCCTTGGTAAATATCACCAAGCTTCTTCCACAAAGCAATTGCAGACATCTCTTTATGAACATTCAAGAGCACAGAATCGTCTAGACTCAGTCTTATCAATCCTCTTGCTTTTCTATCAGCAAGATCCCAAGCTTCTTGGGTCATAGTTTGTGGCTTAGTTTCAAACACTACAATCCAGAGGTCTCTATCCACAAGCAAGTCTTCTATCTTGAGTTTCCATAACTCAAAGTTGCTACCATTAAACTTCTCAATATCTATTCTACCAGATGTACTCGCCATATCACAATAGAAACAAGTTTAACAATGTAAGTCTCCCACTGAAACAGTATTAGTGCAAAAAACTAATTTTCCCTAACAAGGATAACACGAACTAGCCAAGCTCTGATACCACTTTGAAGGGAAAAGAATGTGGATCTAATGACCCAACAGTGCAGAATACATTCCCTTAACACCTTTACTACAGGGGAGAGAAGCAAAAATAAAAAACTAACAGTTTCTAAAACTTATAGAGATGCATACAACCATGGCAATGAGAAACCAGAAAGATAAGCAAACAAAGATGACACAGTATTTACGTGGAAAAACCCTTTCAGGCAAAAATCCCACCACACAAAGTCAAATCAATTGTATTACAGTAATGAATCAATTACATACAATATCCAGACTTCTTTGCTTAGCTCACAATCACCTGGAGAGATTCAGATCCACTGTTACAATATTTTCACAACATATAGTTCAAAACCCTCTTCAAGAACTCACGTCCTTCTTGTTCTTCAACTCATGACTTCAACTTGCTCTGCAACTTCACGACCTTCTCAACTTGTCTAACTTCTGAGAAATAACACGTCTCTCATCCAAATGTAACCGACTCAGAAGAGCAATGAAGTCTATCCTCAAATCACACATCTGGTCGGATATGACAGATCTCCTGCAACAAGCCATCATTGCATTCAAAGCTATTACTCAAAATGGTTGAGCTCACCACCCTTCATTGAAAAATGCAACTACCACAATAACTATCTTGGTATCCGTCCAATCACTATTCAACCAGGTGCCACACATCCAAGACCCATCAGCAATTGCAACTAATAGAGCAACCAAAACGATCAAACAGACATCAGGTCTGACCAAGACTTCAAGTCATAAATAGCACTACCGGAGCCAGAGTCAAAACATGAGTCGAAACAGGACTCCACCGAAAATGCACACTACTGGAGTCAAAGTCAGAGTCGAAACTAGAGTCAAAACATGACCCTACTGAAATTATAGGTTCAGGAACCATTTCAGTTTCGCGTCTACCCACGGCAAAGGGTAAGTCATCGAAAACAGTTCTAACTGGGTAAAGTCAACCCGGGGTCAAACCAAGACGGGAACACAAAGGACCAGAGTCGAAGTCGGGGATGGAACAAGAGAAGAAATAGGACTTTACCAAAATTCCAAGATCAAGAACTAATCTGGTTCTGGTTCTGCCTCTGCCAACTGCAAGAAACAACAATCCAGAACCAAGACAAGGTGGAGGAAAACACCCCGAGTAGAATCCAAACATCCAGAAGAACCAAATCGTAAAAGCAGGAGTCAGACCCGGAGTTGGAATAGAAACTGAAATAGGAACCTGGCAAATGAACATTGCCAACTTCCAAAACTAGTTCCATCTCCTCCAAAACTTGCGAAGTGAAACAGATGGTAGGAAGCGGAGTCAGAGCAGGAACAAGAACTAAAACCCGGAACTTAGGAAAACAGAACAATGCCAAGTTCCATCTCGGTTCCACCTCTGCCAGAGACTCGAAGCTTAGGCAAACAGAACAATGCCAAGTTCCATCCTGGCTCTGCCTCTGCCAGAACTTTGTAAACAACACAAAATCACCAAGGCATGAAAACGAGGACTTCAAGCTGGAAGTTGAGACATAATTTCTCAACAATAAGGAGAGCTTTGTATTCAGCTATGTTGTTTTTACATGGAAAGGCCAATCTGAATGACTTCAGTATATAATCTCCCTAGGGTAAGATGAGAAAGATTCACACTCTTGATCGATTATGTGTGTACGATCCATCAAAATAGAGTGTCCATGTGGAAGCTTCTGTGACTCTGAAGAACCCTTCATCAGGAAATTTTGTTTCTAGAGGATAAGCATCTACTAAAGGAGCATCTTCTAGTTGATCTTCTATCAATTTTCCTTTAATCACTTTTCGATCCACATATTCTATGTCAAATTCACTTAACAACATGACCCACTTAGCCATGCAACTTGTTAGAGTTGTTCTGGATAACAAATATTTGAGTGGATCGACCTTAAAGATTAGCTTTACTGGATGGATAAGCATGTAATGTCAGAGTTTTTGTGAACTAAAGACAATGGCCAGGCAAGCCTTTTGCATTGGGGAATAATTCAGTTCATAGCCTACTAGGGTTGAGTTGATGTAGTAGATCGCTCATTCCTTTGATGACTCATCATGTTGTGCCAAAAATGCCCCCAGTGCCATTGAAGTAGAAAAAATATACAATAGGAGTGGTTTACCAAGAATTGATGGCATAAGGATGGGTGGGTGAGCCAAATATTATTTGATCTAGTCGAAGCCAAGTTGACACTATTGATTGCACTTAAATACAGTATCCTTTTTTAGGAGATGTGTGAATGATTGACATTTGTCAACTAATTGAGAAATAAACTATTGAATGGATTGGAGCTTACCCTGAAGACTTCCTAACTATTTGAGATTGTGTGGTGGAGGGATTTCCATGATTGCCTTAACCTTTGCAGAATTGACCTCTATTCCTCTTCGGGAGACAATGAAACCCAATAGTTTTCTTGATGTGACACCAAAGACACATTTCTTCAGGTTTAGTCTTAGCTTATACTGTTCTAGCCATTCAAAGATCTTCTTAAGGATTGTTAGGTGCTCTTCCCTTGTTCTTGATTTCCCTAACAGATCATCAACATAATCTTCCATTATGATGTAAATGAGATCATGGAAGATGACGGTCATGGCTCGTTGGTAGGTTGCACCCACATTTTTAAGGCCAAAGGGCATAACATTATAAAAAAAGGTGCCCAATGGTGTGGTGAAATTTGTTTTATGTTGGTCTTCAGGCATAATTCTAATCTAATTATACCTAGAGAAGCAATCCATGAGGGAAAGCATATCATTTCCTGTAGTAAAGTCTACTAACATATTGATTTTCGACAAAGGGAAATCATCTTTGGGGCAAGGTTTGTTGAGGTTCCTAAAATCTATGTAGCTCCTGATATCCTCGTATGGTTTGGTGACTAGCACTATGTTGGAGATCTAATCAAAATAATCGATGGGTCTGATGAATCTAGCTTCTAATAGCTTCTCCATTTTTTTCTTGACTAGCAGAGCCACTTGGGGGTGCATTTTTTGGAGCTTTTGTTTGACGGGTTTGGCATCAGGATGTACATCTAGGTGATGTTCATTCTTTGAGAAGTTTGGTGATGGTAGAATATTCATCCTTTGATAGTGCTTTGGCTACATATGTGATTTTGGGATCCTCTTTAGTTCCCAAATTTATTGCTTGCATTTCCTCGATCAGGATGAATGATCGTCTAGATAGTTAAGTTCCTACAAGGGGAAGATGAATGTCCCCATATTCTAGCACATCATCGAGGTTTTCTCTATTAGATACACCCTTTGTTTTTACTTTTTCAAAGTCAAAAAGCACCTTGGGGAGGTTTTCACTTGATGACCCATTTTGATTTTGCTTCTTTTTACTTTCATGGTTAGGGCATTCATCTTCCCCCAATCCCATAGGATGTACGTACTAATCCACTGAGGGAAAGGTTTCGATAGGTATGCTACTATGTAGGTCGCAGTCTATAAGTTCAAGATGTTTAAGGGATAGGCTAATGGTGGAAATGGATAAGCATTCGAACATGGAAGGAAGGTCAACATGATCTACAGCATCGTACGTGTGTATGATGGATTCTTCCTTTGGTATGTCTTCAAGGAGACTGTTGTCCACACTGACATTGTTAGAGGCACTAGATGATGCCATAGAAGCCTTTTGCTTGGTATTGTAGCCTAAGCTGAGTCTTTTGGGTCGCATAGATGGTTCTATAGGCTAGTGCCATCCTTGTTCTTCTACACCAAGGCCTCCCCCCTGATAATTGTGTTTCTCTACAAACTTAGAAATCCAAGGATATACCTCTTGGAAATATTCTTTTAGAGGAGGAGAGGGTTCACGTTCCTCACGATATACCCACTGGCTGATGTCATCTTTTGGTGCATCTTTCCTTAACCCAGGAGAGCAGAAGGTACTGGATCCCACATTCAAAGCATTTAAGGTGATGGTCTTCTCTTCTTCCTTTAGGACAGATGGAGAAGTTTGGTTGTATGTGTGTGGTGAGGGTGGCATAGTTTCCACATTTAACATTGTGTGCATTTCATATTCACCACACCCCTTGTCGAATGATCTAAACCTTGGTAAGGGTGGAATCAGATGTGGATGATGGAGTGGATGAAGTGGTGGCTAGTGGGTTGGTCGATGAATGAGATGATGATGTTTGTTTTGGTCCCATTTCTACTCCAGGACAATAATGAGAATGGGGAAAATAAGCTTCTAATGCACAACAATATTTGAATGGTTGGGGATTTATGTGTATGGTAATTTCAGACATTGATGGTATATGGATGGAATGGCTTGCATGGCATGGAGCCATGGGAAGCTAAGGAGAAGGTTATAGGGGAGTTCCAGATCAAGTACATGACATGTAGTGTATTGCACAACTGGCCCAACCTAGATTGGAAGACAGATTGTCCCTTCAAAATCATGCTCTACATTATCATACGCCTTGATGGTGATGACTTGATTGTTTAGGCCAGCTTGGGTGTATCACACCTGTTTTATAAATTTCAATGTGAAAATATTCAGGGTAGAACCATTATTTACCTAGACCCTTTTTACTTTGTGACAATTCACATAAACCTCAAGATGGAGGGGACAGTTATGGTTTGAGTCAATGCAAGGAATATCATTTTTACTTTAAAGCCTAATTGGTAGGTTGCTGAGAGGTGTCCCACTAATGCTTAAAATTGTGTAGGGTCTATGTCATTGGGAACTTGGGTGTCCTGTAAGGCCCTATTTAGAATTTCTTGGTGTATAGGAGAAGACTTAAGAAAATCTAAGATAGAAATCTAGGCTGAGGTATTTCCTAGATGATCAAGAATGTTGTATTGGGAACAAACAGATGGTGGCTGAGTGGATGTGGAGGCTCCCAGGACTGTGATAAGGGTATGATGGGTTGTGACAACACATTGTGGGTCATTTCCTTTTATGCATATCATAGATACATGTGGTTCTTCTTGTTCAATGTGCATGACGAGGCCTTGATAATTAAATGGCACATTTTTGTAAGTGATGTTGTTGGTGTTGTTATTCTGATTATTATTGTTACTAGGCCTGGGGTTTGAGTTTGATGTGCTAGGACCTTGGTTATTCTTAGGGAAATCATTCTGATATATTTTCAATTGAGCATTGGATGAGGGTGTTGTGTTGGCATCCACATGTATGTCACCCTAATCTATGAGATCTTGGATGTACATTTTTAGACCTTCACACCTATTCAATGCATGCCCTTTAATCTTGTGGAACTCACAATACTCATTTTCTTTAAATCAGGTTGGTTTAGGCTTGGATTCATCAAAGGGCTTAGTCATAGGATATGTAATCAGGTAATTGGCATGAAGGATCCTATTAAACATGACACTTAAGGGTTCTCCCAATTGAGTAAATTGATGCTTGTTCCCCCTTGATTGTTCTGATTGGATTTTTGAGGAGGACGAGGTGCCCCCTATGGTACTAATATGGCATTTGGAATTGACTATTGTGGAGGAGGATATTGCAACTTCTATAAGGAAATAGCCACTTGGATGTGTTTGGTGTCAATGACAACATCATTGACAATGTTTTTGTTCTTATTCCAATAACGAGGCTTGTTAGTAGATGACTTCTCTTTATCAAAGTTGAAGATTTTGACTTGCCCTTTGGAAATAAGGGCTCTCTCTAGGATAGGACCTTTCTCTACTATTTCCATGAAGGTTGTGACATAGTGGAGTGTAAAATTATAGGCCATATCCAGATGGGAGTTTTTTGATAAATAGGGTGACCATATCTTTCTCCCTCAATGGGGATTTCATCCGACTGGTTAAATCTCACCATCTTTGCAGATAACTTGCAAACATTTCACTGTCACATCTCTTTCAGGAGGTCTAATGTATCGATATCCTTCCCCAGATTGAAGGAGAAGTGGGAGAGAAACTCTTCAAAAAACTATGCAAATGATTTAATAGATCCCTTCTCGAGACCCATAAACCAGTCAAGAGATATTCCCTATAAACTCGTAGGAAACAATCGTATGAGGTAATTGTCATTATGTATGACTTCTTGACAATGGGTGTAGAAATCTTGAAGGTGAGCCTTGGGGTTTTTGGTTCCTTTATACTTATCGAATTTTGGCATTTCAAAATGATTAGGGAAAGGTACCAATGAAATAGAGGGATCAAACGGGTAAGGGCAAATGTCCTCAAATTTGAATGAATATTTGTTGGTTCCTGCTTGCAAATCCCTTAGCGCAACTTTTACTTCTTCCAAATCTTTATCGATAGGCATTGTAGGAGCCGGATTATATATATTAGGTTGATTGTATGGAGGATATTGCTAATATGATGAGGATGGTGCAGCAGCAGTTGGATCGTAAGCAGGTTGAGGTGTATATGGAGGTGTTTTCTCACTTTGATTGACGTAAGTGAATTGCGGATTAACGTAAGGTGGATATGAGGATGAAAAATTGTGATGGTAAGAGGTGGAAGTTGCTTGTTGGTAGGGTAGTTGTTGTTGATAATACGCAATGGATGAAGCACCCTACTGACATTGTGTAGGATATTGGTAGTATGAAGAGGTGGAAGCCCCTTTCTGGTATGGCGGTGGTTGTTGATAGTAAGAGGTGGATGGAGGACCCTATTGATAAGGTGGTTGTTGTTGAGTGTATGATGTGGATGAAGCACCTTGTTGGTATGAGTGTTGTTGTTGAAGGTAGTATGGATTGGATTGGTAATGGTACGCAACAGTGGGTTGTTGTGTGACATATGTAGGTGGTTGTGGGTTACACGACTGTTGGTAAGGATTCATGTGAGATTGCAAAGAGTTGGTGTAAAGAGGCAGTTGATTATGTGGTGGATTCTAAGAGGCCAGATGGAGATTTGGATTAGGATTGGATGGAGTAGTATAGGCGATATATGTGTTGGATTGATGGTAGAGATATTATGCGAGAGGATGATGTTGTGCTTGCATGGCAATGTATGTATGATGGGGTGGGTGTTGCTGGTAAGGTGGGTGAGATGGTATGTGTTGTTGTGGGACCGCTATGGAAGCACCATGGGGTGGTTACGGCGGCTGTGATGTAGTTTGTGTTACTTGATGAGGTAGTAGCATAGGAATGGTAGAGTGTTTTTGAGGAATCAAAATGTTTTGTTGTGGGATTGTGATGTTTTGCTACAGAGGTTGCTAATGAGGTGGTTGAGACAAGGCAATAGTAGCAACAATACGTTGTGGGGGAATTTTTGAGGGGATATCCCCACATTGAGGCAGTTCTTGGAATGTACTGGATTATTGAGGACTAATGGGAGGTTGTTGGAATGTAGGAGGTGGTAAAATACCAATGGGTGTAGATCCTAGAGGTGGCATCAACACAAGGACAAGTGTGCCCCCAGTATTGATGGGTGGTTGACCAAGATGCTGAGGTTTGAGTGGTGGAGCAAATGGAATGTACTATGGCATGCCATAGGTGTAGGGGTCACTAGGATCAGGTTGTGCAGTAGAGGTTGCGGCTGGGAGGTGAGGATAACTTATGAATAGATGTATCATAGCATTTTTGAACTCAGGGTGATACCAATTCTTTGTAGGTGCATCTTTGGGGACATACGGATTCCCTAGAACATTTTGTGATGTATGTGGGTCTATAGGTGCTGGAAGGGTGTGGGTACCGGCATATTGTGACATATCAAAATTGAATGGTGATTTGATCCCTCTCATGATCAGAGTGTCAAGAATCTTATCCCCATGCTCGTTGAGAATGTGATCCATCATTTTAACATTGACGGGATCACTAAGTTATTTGTCCACTGTGACCTCGAGTTGATTGATCATGTTTTCATCACCGGGCGGTGGATTGTTTTGAACATTAGTATTGGAATATGATGAAGCACCATTATTGGGATCTTGTGAGATATTTGCAATGTTGTTTGGATCTTGTGGGATATTTGGTTGGGAACCTTGGGCTTTTTGTTTTGCCATTTGATTCCTTGCTTGTGATTAGGTCTGAATGGGCATGTAAGTGCAAGACTACCAGATGAACTAAGATGTGGTTAAACTATAAGATGCAATGCAGAGAAGACCTAAATAAGGATTGGAGGATTGGTTTGATTGGATAAGGGATTGGTTGATTGGATAATTAGATAAGGATTTGATTGGATTAAATTGGATAAAATATATTGATTGAAATGATTGAGAAGATTGGATGATTAAAAGGGATTCTAGACTGAGTTTAGAAATCACCCTAGGTGACTTAAGGTGCTAATTGATCAGATTAAAGGATAGATAGATGATTACAACACCGAATGCACCTTGAGATGGAAGGGGATTGATTGGGCCAAGGATGATGACTAACTTAGGATGGATGGTGATCCTAAGTAGATGTTGGAGGATGACAATCGATTTTAGACACCTAGGTTTTTTCGAATAATAACTTCGAATGAAGTTTAGAGGATTTGGATTAAGAAAATGATGATGGATATGTAACCTAGAGATGATTAATGATGTACCTATATGATCTAGATGATGATTGGATGCAAATGAATTCGAATGCAGATGGACTAGAGTGAGTATTACGGGTGGGCAAAAGGTGCAAACGATTTAGAAACAACAAGCTTTTTGGGAGCCCAACAGATTAACTTTCTAGACAAAGATTAGACTTGTCTAATAGGTGCAAGATCACCCAACTTAAGGGTCAGGTCATCTTTCTTGGGGCAAGGTCACCCAAGTTAAGGGTTGGGTCACCTATCTTAGGGAAAAGTCACCCAAGTTAAGGGTCGGGTTGCCTATTTTGGGGTCGGGTCACCCAACTCAAGGGTTAGGTCGCCTATTTTGGGGTCGGGTCACCCAAGTAGGTGACATGCTCGCCTAAACAGTTTTCAGACTTGTCTAAACATTTGAATGATTTCCATAAATGGGATGGATGGGCAAAAAAACTATTAGAACGGAGAAATGAATGCTCGAAACGGGTGAACAGACTACCAAAAATGGTGGATGGCCTATCGAAATGGATGAATAGAAGCTCAGAATGGGGAAACAGATGCTCGGAGTGGGGAAACAAACTATTAGAATGGGTGAATAGACTATTAGAATGGGTGAACAGATGCTCAGAATGGGGAAACAAAAGTTTAGAACAGGCGAACAGACTATTGGAACAGGTGAACGGACACTCGAAATGGGAAAACGGATGTGTTGGCTATTTTTACTGTAACCAGGTTTATCTTTTATTCTACCTATAAAATTTCAAATTCTAATCAAGGGCAGCTCGAAGGACCTAGACCAATTGACGAGGGTTTTAACAATAAACCTCCTACACTTCAAGCTCTGCAAAACCCAAGAGGGTGGTCCCTATAATGTGTTTATATCTCTACACTAAACTTATAAACAATCATTAACAATTAATAGATAATATAATTTAATAGCTCAATAGAATAGGGTAATACTGAATTGAATTGGCTTTTCATCAATAATACCAACTACTTGGAGCATGAGATGATTACAACAATATTTCACAACTTAAGATAGTAATTTAATTTGCAATTTGGTAGCAAGCTCTAAGAAGAGACAAACAGACACAGAACCTCACAAAAACATATGATTTAGACTAGTGCCATGTACCATTGGGGAGTCGAATTCACAAACATTTAAAATTCCATGACAAGTTCGAACACATAGCATATAAGATCTCTGACAACAATTTCCTTACAACATCATCAATTTATATCCTAACCCAATAATTCTTACCCAATCCATTTATAAACATATCCATCTATAACTCCAATCAAGCATTTTAATTAATTCTTTGAATTAAAACCAAAGTGGAAGTCATACACACCACAACAATGAAATGAATGCAATAACCCTTGATTATATTATTCAAAATTATGATATGCTTATACAAATGAGAGACATGAGCTTGAAATGAATAATTATAACTCAAATGCTAGTACTTTTATGAAACATCAAACCTTCATAAACCCAAAACTTGACTACAGAATGACACAAAACCTAAATTGCATTTACACTGAAGCAACTAGGCTTTACAACTTGCTCTGCAACTATGCCTAGACTCGGCCTCAAAATATCTAACTTGCGAACCCTTATTTATGGCCTTGAAATCCTTCTTATAGAGAATAAAGGAGAAAACAAGCATCGGGCCAGAAAATACACATGTCACTAGTCAATTAGACCACCTTGTGACATTTAAAAAATATGATTACAATCGCCAAATCCCGAAGCATCTTCTTGTTAATTCCACTCATTAGGGAATACCCGCTACATTGGCCAAACCTCAAAACCTATGCCAAAAGGCCGTCATGGAGACAAAAACATAATCAGTTATAACCATAACTGCTGAGATGTTAGTTGCTGGTAGTAGACATTGTTTTACTCCTCTTCGGTTAAGTACTTGTCCACCCATTTTTGATACTCTTCATCCGTTGGCTAGTCAAAATTCACCACCTCATTCACCTTAGTATTGTAAGGTGTATATTTCACTGCAACTTGATTGGCTTCTCCTTCAAAAGACTCTAAGAATGTGTTGATATTAATTATTTTATCCATGCTAGTTACCAATAGGTCATAATAAGAATCATCACAAATCAATATGATTTGTGCATTAATAACTTCTTCTGCCCTATCCTGCCACTATTGCAATGTTTTAACATTTCCTTGTGCATCAATGATGTCTAGAAAAAATGTGTCACCCCAGTCACCCCAGGCATTCTTGTATAGGAACATATGCATTAACAGGGAGTACCAAAAGAAAGGAGTGCTAACATCCCCCACAAGTAACTTCAACAAACCCTCATGTATCTTTTCTGCAAGAAAAGATGCATAGTCATACACCATGGAGAAGTTGGGATGTTGAATTTGAGCCTTCATGAACATATATGCAATGGGCATCACTATATTTGGGTTGAATCCTAAAATCTGGCACAATGAATAAAATGTTGGCAAAAATTGATTGGCAAAATAGCTTATCCTGAAAGGCTCCTGGTCATTTGGGCTGATGTGAATCATTGAACTACCCGCCCTCGCCAGGTGAGGAGGAAGTAACTTTAATGTCAAAAGAGGCTTTGACCTCTCATATTCCAGCTTCATCTCCTCTAAATCAATTTGGACCAAGAATGAGCTAGACTCACTCAAATCAAAAACCTGCTAAATTTCAACTGCACTTATGCTTAGCAGAATCCCACCATCATTATCCCTAATTACCCTTGTAACAGGGTCATAATGTGCTGCCACTGCTCTGAGTAGGTCCACGTCAGGAAACACATTCAACACTGCTAGTTCCCCATGTCATATCTCCAGCCATTAGAAAAGGGGTGAGATAGGTTTCTTTGTCCATACCATAGTTTAAACATTTCCAGACCTGTCATTGGAACCCTAACATCTGCAATATTATAATTTTTGCACACTAGTCCCTCGCCTAGGGTTCTTCCATTCATTAAAACTAAACCCCTTCTTCTGTCATTTTTTTGATAATGGGAGTTGATCCTGAAAATCATCATATAAATTCCTCTATAAATAATCAACATGGCAAGAGTGTTGCTTTGGTGGTGCCATCTCAAACAACTAGGGCTTCCTTAAAATTCAAATTCTTGAACAAACTAGGGCTACGCAGAAAATGAAATTACAATACAACTATACAATTTCCAACAATTCAAACGAACCAATAACCCTACAACAATAATCAACAACCCCCTGAACAACACACTACAAACTTTCACAAAAATCACAGTCAAATTAAACCAGTTATATCGAAATTAACTCACGGGATTTCGTGCCTTGCAGAGAACCAAACTTTCGTCGTGATCGCTTGAAATTTTTTATCTCTGGCTCTGAACCACTTGGAAAATGCTTGAATTCTTTTGTGGTGAGGATAGAATGAAATTAAATACTTTATTTTGATTGAATTTAGCTAGTAGACGTCTCATCCACCATTAAATCCCATTTTCATGTCGCGCCAACGACTTCAATCGCATTTGAAGTGAATTTAAATTTCAGCCATCGATCTTTTATTTTTTTCATATCATCGAACGACCACCTTCAAAAAGGTTGATGTAAACACCATGCCAACATCAAGGGCCCAGCACAATACATAGCACCAAAGGGTTACACATGGCGCCCGCCCATGATATCGCAATCACTAAACACCCTGAATCTTTGGATCACACGATGGTGGGAAACCGTTGATTCCCACCATCAGCAATCGTGTTCACTCATAGCCATCATCAGCACCAACCATAACCATCAGGAAACATTTCATCAAGATTAAAACACCACCATCGATCTCGACCATGTGCATCTCATAGGTGTTTTAGTAACCCACCTTTTAAGGTATTAAAACCTTGTACAAATTTTAAACACTTTATTAATCCTTTTTTGGCATCAGCAGCTGAGACATGTGGCGCTCAGCCGTGATATCACAATCAATTGAAACCAAGTAGTGATGTCATCATGAGATCACGAGGAACAAGAAGGATCAACCATAGGATGATCGATGGTCATTAAAATATTTCTTGCAAAATAAGATAATTATTAGAAGGGGGAAAGGGAGCATCGCCTAGGCCAACTACAAACGATGGCTTAAGGTTTTTCTTAAAGCACGGGGCACAGGGCGACCTAGACTTAGGAAATGATAAAGTCAGGTGAAATATTTAACACAATTTATTAAAGGGGCCTGGCCTAGACAAGTCAATGGGACATAAGTCATTTTAAAAACCTCCCTGAAAAAGGTAATGGTGAAATAGATCCAACCTAGTGTTTAATATCGAACATTAGGATTTTATGAAGGCAAAAATAAAGTCCAAACCCTAGGCTCCTCCAGAATAGCATGACAGACCAGTAATGTGGCAGAAAATTAATGGAACTCAAAGAATGAAATTTGAGGCTCCATCATGGGCTCTAGTTGGGGACATTCATTCCACTGGAATGAAGCGAGAATAATAGAATCTCAGGTAGACCAGACCAGTTACAGAGACAACCAAAAAAGAGGATTATATGGACAAGAGAATCCAACCAAAAGGAAACCTACAACTAACATATATACAAACCTAAAATGTTGTTCATGGAAAACAATACTTCAGCTGAAGTATAACTTCAAGAATTGTCCATGAACTGGCAATTCAAGAATATCACCTTTTATATCTTGGAGGAAATATGAATCTTCCCCCCACTTATTATTCACTAGGAATGGACCCAACCAGATTGCATCAAATTTACCATATTTTCCTTTATCTTCCAATCTGGCATTCCACATCAAAACCATGTCTCCATTTTGGAAACTCCTTGCAGTTGTCTTCTTGTCATACAAATTCTTCACCTGCAACTGCAATTTGGCATTTTTCATCTGAGCTTCCACTCTCAACTGCATTTCATCTTCTATTTCATTATCATACATCTAGACAAATTTAACACTTCCATCAGGTTATTTTGGGGCAACCTTGCATTTATCCCATAGACTAAATCAAATGGGGCACAACCTATTGCCTTCTTCACACTTACCCTATCTGCCCAGATTGCTAATTTCAACTTAGAATCTCATGCCTTCTTATTTTGATCTAGGATTCTCTTGATAATCTTCATCAAGCTTTTATTGCTTGATTCTACTTGTCCATTTGCTTGTAGGTGGTAAGGTGATGAGTAAGATACTTGGATGCCATGCTTCTCACAGAACTCCATATATTCTTCAGACCTAAATCACATTGCATTGTTTGACACAATCTTCTCTAGGCATCCGAATCTAGTCACTATATTACTCATTAAGAAATCAATTACCACCTTACTAGTTGCTTTCTTTGTTGGAATCGCTTCCACCCACTTGGTAAAATAATCAGTGGCCACCAATATCCATGAATGGCCTCCACTTGATTTACATGTTATCTCTCCTACAAAATCAATACCCCATTGCTGGAATGGAGATTGTACTGCAACTGGTTTTAAAGGTAAGTTACTAAAGAATTTCAACTTACCAGAGAAATGCTAACAAGCATCACATGTCTTCACTAATTGGTGTGCATCCTTAAAAATAGTAGGCCACCAAAACCCAGCCCTCATTACTTTGTGTGCAATTGTTTTGGCCATATAACGGCCTCCACAAACTCCACTATGCATTTCATTCAAGAGTTCTTTTGCTTGATCTTGGTCTACACAATTTAACATAACACCTTCTCCATTTTTCCACTAGAGCTTTCCCGTTATGATAAAATACTTGATAGCATGTAACTTCAATGTCCTCTTTTCATTTTCATTCAAATCATCAGGACATTTCATCTTTTGTAAGTAATAGATCACACCTTTGTACCAATCAAAATATTCCATGTCACATATGTGTGATCTATCCTCTTCCTCAAGCAAATTTATCTGTTTTTCTTCTAGATTACTTTGGGCCATAAGCTTGGCCAATCCTTGTCCTCTTACCAGCTTGGTAATTTGGATTTCAATGTTGAATTCTTGGATCCTATTGATCCATCTACATCTTCTTCCTGAAACTTCCTATTGTTTAAAAATGTCCTTCACAGCAGCACTAGGTACATAGGCAATTACAGTAGCTCCCATTAGATATGTCCTAAAAGCTTTTGCTGCTTTTACTAGTTCATATGCTTGTTTTTCATTTATGTCATACTTAAGTTTTGCAACCTACAAGGATTTTCTGAAAAAGGCTATAGGTTGTTTAAAACCCTTAGCATTCTTTTGTAATAACACAGCTACAATTGTGTGAAATGAAGGAAATGAGAAAATTTGTAAGGGTTTGGAAAAATCAGGGGTTCTTAACATAGGAGCTTCCTTTATAGCTTGCTAATGGCCTGGAAAGCTTGTACTAACTCTTCTTCCCATTAAACTTTGGCCCCTTTCTTAAGCATCTTAGAAATAGGGCGAACTATCTCAGCAAAATTTGTAATGAACCTCCTTAAGAAATGGATCTGTCCAAAGAAATATTTTATTCCCTTGACATTTTAGGGTTGTGGAACCCTATCTATTGCAATTACCCTCTCTGGATCAATCTTGACCCCATCCTTATAAACAATATGTCCCAACAACTTCCCTTCCTTTACTCCAAAATCACACTTCTTTAGATTTAAGGAAATACCATATTCCAATGCCCTACAAAGCACTTTCTCTAAATGTTCACAATGGTCATCTTATTTCTTGGAATATGTTGTTAGATCATCCCAATAAATCATCAAAAACAAGTCAATAAAATATTAGAATGCCACATCCATGGCTCTTTGGAAAGTAGCCCTTGCATTTGTTAAACCAAAAGGCATTCTCACATATACATAAGTTCCCCAAGGTGTAGTGAAAGTTGTCTTAAATTGTTTAGACTCCTTAACCATGACTTGGTTATAGCCAGAAAACCCATCCATCATAGACATTAACTCATAGCCTATCACCCTCTATAACATGGCTTCCATATTTGGTAATCGGTAATTATCCTTTAATGAAGACACATTCAAATTTCTGAAATCCACACATAACCGGATGTCTCCATTTTTCTTTCTCATAGGCACCAAATTTGATACCCAAGATGAATGTCTAATTGGTTTGATGATCCCTGCATCTCTTAACTTCATGAGTTCTTCTTGCATTTTTGGAGCCAAGGTAGGATTAATAGGTCTTTGTTTTTGCCTAAAAGACTTAGCATCACTACTCAAAGGAATCGCATGTTGAAACAAATCCTTCCTATAAGCCTTAAGATCATCATAAGACCAAGGGAACACATGTCTAAATTTTCTTAACAAATCAATCAACATCTTTCTCACATTTGGTGATAATTTCTTTCCAATATACACCTTTTTTGGTGATGCATCTGTTCCAAGGTTTATTTCTTCCAGGTCATTAGGATGGGAAGTATCACAATTAGTCTTCGTCCTATCGTGGTTGTCAAACACTCTTCCAAGAACAACTAAACCTTTAGGAATTGTGTTATATTTTAATTGAATAACTTCATTCCCAAACACAGTATCCTTACCATCAATTTTTTCAACAAAATCTCCAAAATCAATTTCTTAACTTTCATACTCATCCACACAACTTAAGAATCTCAATATATCATCATTATTGTCAAAAACTTTCCAGTTCTTGATATTATCAGGAACAGATGGTCTGGTGTGCACTTCAACCTTTGAAATCCCAGTGTAATTCATGTCATCTGGTCTCAATGCAATATTTTCTAGCAAATATGCCACCTTATTGTGGCCTCTCTCCATCCAATTTATACCAAAAACATCAAAATTCTCTAATTCATCCCAAACAGCATTTCTATACTGTTTCAGCCTTTTATTCTTTGACACATATATGGACCTGACTTGGGAAATCACAAGCTCAGAATCTCCAATTACCTTGAGCTTCTTGATCCCACGTTTTTGAGACAATCTAAGCCCCAATAACAAGGCTTCATACTCGGCGACATTGTTGGTGCACTCAAATAATAGAGTGAAAGAGAACCTGAATGTCTTTCCACTCAAAGACCTTAGCAACACACCTGCACCAAATCCTTCCTTTGAACTTGCACCATCAAAATACATAGTCCATAAATCATTAGATTTTGACAAATGTTCAACTTCTATATCAATTAGTGCGACAGGTTTATCACAATCACTAGAGGGTTCCTTAGCCCTGAACTCATTTATGCCACAATCAGTAAAACATGTCAAATTCTCAGTCGGATCATGCTCAATCATATGAGGCACTTTGGACTCTCTTTCAATCTTGACATCTTTACCCTCAATGTAAAAAGTAGCAAATGACAAATCAAATTGCATGTTACCTCCCATTGATGCACTCCATTTCCTAGACAAGAGCATCCCAAAATGAGGAGGGATGTCTGCAATTAGAATAGTCATGGCCAAAACTTTATCAGGGTATTGGGTCAGTTTATAAGGTAATGCTTTAATAATCCCAATAACTGGTACTTCTCTTGAATCTAATGCATAGCATTTACCTTGAGTTGTATCTACTATTAAGCCCATTGCTTCCATAATCTTGACTGGCATAACATTATTTGATTCCCTTGAGTCTATCATACTATTTCTCAGAGTTTTCCCATTTACATCAACACTCAGGAAAAATGGAATTATGTTCTCAAGGCAAAAATTGATAGAATTCCCTAGATACATAGGGGTAATTTGTGTTACAATTACCTCCACTTCTTTCTCTTTTATTTCCTCCTTTTCCTTGGCTTCTTTACAATTTCCTTGTTCAATTTTACTACTAGGAATTCGAGTAATCAAGGCTATTTTTTTTCTTTATGCTCATCTATTCTCATCATCTCCAGCCAAGGTATACTAACTTTAACTTGGGACAATACTTGAAAAATGTCTAAGGGTGTATACTTAGGCGGGTTAGGAATCATACCTTCACTAGTTTCTTTATTTTCCAATTGAAGCTTTCCTTCAAGTTTCTTTTTCTTTGCTTATGGAGTAGACTCAACAGATTTGGTAATCACTTTGGTCTTTACCAACAAAGGAGTAACATCTTCACCAGGCTTTTGGATCTTAGTCCTTTTTGCCCATATCTTCTCATTCTTAACCTCCTTGATTTTGACAGCATCATTTTTTCTATCTTCTTTAGCACCCTTGTTTTTATCTTTTTGTTCCTTAATGAAAAGGCCAGAAGGCTTGCCCTGCTCACCACCCATAGTTCTATTTCTTAGCTATAATGTAATTTTCATCTGAGCAGCCATCTCTTCAGTCAACAAGGCAATCTCATCTTCTGACGGTCTCCTTAGAGACACTGGATCTTCAGCCTGCTCCATATTGCAGACATGATTGTCAAACTCACCTTCCTCATCAGAAAAAATAAATTTGATGATAGATTTCACTTTTCTATCATTGATCATTCACATCAAATTCTTGCAATTTCTCATCAAAAGAACACTCAGCTTCATCAATATATGACCGGTCCATACAACAATCAAGATCATTTTTCTCAAAATTAGGAATCTTCTCATGAGAATCTTCTTCTTTTGTTTTTTTAGCTTCAAGAAGCTGGGAAATGCCACAATAATTTTGATCATGTGGATGCACATAAACCTCACACCATGTTCTATCTTGTACCAAATTCACAGTCTGCTTCTGCAAAGGATCCGGGGTCTGCTGATCAGTTTTAGGCTTCTGAGCTGGTAGTATTGGTTTTCCATCCTTCCAATTTGTATTGTAGGGATAATTTTGCAATCTAGGAGGTCTTTCATATTTATTATACTACTTCTTATCATTTCCA
Organism: Sequoiadendron giganteum; assembly: GCA_007115665.2. Lineage (NCBI taxonomy): Eukaryota > Viridiplantae > Streptophyta > Pinopsida > Cupressales > Cupressaceae > Sequoiadendron > Sequoiadendron giganteum. The sequence goes on from CM021100.1 coordinate 93,821,372, forward strand.
AGACCCTTTTCTTTCTTAGCAACAATATATTTTATATCCTTCAAAGTGCTAAGGTCCTTATCCCACTTCTCATTGTCCTTAGGGCTTGCAGTAGAGACTTTCTCAGTTTTATCGCTAGGATTCTTCAAGAGAGTGGGCTCTTCTCTCCTACCATATTTTATATAAGCTTTCCTATTGCTTTCAATATTAATAGCTGCTCTAAAAGCATCCCTTATTGTCTCAGGGTCCTTATCTCTGAGGAGATATGCCATTTTAGCATCAAAAGCATTGAAATAATTAGTTAAACAAACATTTTCATCAAGTCTCATCACTTGAAAAAATTTATACATTTCCTTTTGAAATCTTAGGTTAAACTATGTTGTAGGCTCATTAACTGATTTATTGATGGTGTTGAATTCATTCAACATGAAACTAGCATTAGTCTTATCACCATATTGTTCTTTGAAGCACTTTTCAAACTCTTCCCATGAACCAATACTAGTATTTGGTAGACCCCTATACCAATCCCTTACATCTTCTGTTAAAGATTGGAAAAAAAACTTCATTACTACATCCTCATGTTCAACTTCATAATCATTCAACATATCCATGAAGGCTTTCAAATGTTCCTCAGTTGAAAAAGCATTATTCCTAGTGAACTTATTCATCTTTTCTCTTAACTCATCTGGGATGGGATTTGGGTAACCCGGAATACCATTAAAGAATAATTGCCTATACCTTTCCAATTGTATAGGTCTCCTCTGAAATAGTCCATCAATTTTCTGAGAGTCCTCACCAGATCGTGTATTCTGAGTTTTAGGGCCATCTTGATGTGGATTTATGAACTTGGTTGCATGAATCTTTGGGCCGGAGTTATTTGTGGTATTCTCCAGACTAGGTTTAGGATCATTTTTCAAAACATCCTGGTGAATTGATGAAGTTGTAGCTTGTGCAATCTCATCCACACTTGACATTATTAGGAAAATTATTTTCCTTCTCTTTTCTACATTTGTAGCCTCAATTTCAGTCCTCTCTAGTTCTTCTACTAGAGCTTCCCCTTCCCTCCTAACCTTTTCCAAGGTAGTCTCTATTTGTGATGACACATGTGAAATGGGATCTTGCTTAGGATGGTGAGAAACTACCCTCTCATTTATCTTGATCCCTTCCGCCTTCTATTTTCCCCTGTCCAAAATAGGTTTAGGATCTGGATTACTTGATTGTGGTTTAACAGGGTTCAAGGGTTTTGGGTCTGCAGGCTTTGATTGGACCTTAGCTTGACCTTCAGGACTCACTTTGGACACTAGCTTCACCTCCTTATCAAAAATTTGTTATACAACAAGACCCTCCTCTTCTGGGTCCGGTCTACTTTGGTTCAGGATTTTCATGGTTGCCAATTGTCTAATTAATCTATCCCTCTCAACGATAGCATGCATTTTTTATGTTTCCTTTCTTTGTCCTTTTTTATCCTAAGCTCAGCTTGCTTTTGGATCTCTCATCTTAAAGAACTAATATCCCCAAAAAAATCTTCAAGGTCAGGAAAAGTCATGTCAGAACTTCATGTTTCACTTAATTCTATCAGGTTTGCTTCTTCTTGCCTAAATAATAAAGGGGTTCCATTATCTTCAATAGGAGGAGGAGGCACATCACTGGTGCATTCTCTGTGATGGCTTCGACTTCTACTCCAAATTCTTCTTTCAGTATATTGGACGCTAACAAGCCCTTTATTATGACAAGCTACATCCTCTTGAACATGTGTATTAAATAATGCAGCAAAAAATTCGCAACTATGTGACTCAGAATGTCTAGATACATGTTCAAAAGTATCAAGGATAGGATGTAGAGATTTACTTGTACATTGGTGTACATGATTCTCTGACGTGGGAGCAGCATTGCTAATTTCTGGTTTCTTATTTATCTAGTCCTTCTTCTTCACCTTAGGAAGTTCACCATCCAATTTTAGTTATGGGTGATTCTATACGAATTACCTAGTGTTCTTCATATCTCCATGCTTGTCCAAAAATATTTTAATTTGAATTAAATCTTCAAATGAAATGCACAATTGTGTAGAGACTTCAGAGTTGCCACCCAATTATCTTGGGAAAACCAACTGTTCAGGAAAACTTGGTGGAAATTAAAAGACCTTTAGAATTTTCTTGTACTGACAATGTACGAATTCTCTTCACAAGATGTTCAAAACTTTTGAACAATAGACGAATTAGATAAAAGAAAAGCAAAGCCACGAGCTCGACCTTCAAATCATATAAATACTATGATAACTCTACGCAAAATGGATAACTGACCCACTGACAAAAAATACTCAAACTAAGTTCCCAACAGAGTCGCCATTTTGTTCGTTGTTTTTACTATAACCAGATTTATCTTCTATTCTACCTATGCAATTGCCAATTCTAATCGAGGGCAGCTCGAAGGACCTGGACCAACTGATGAGGGTTTTAACAATAAACCTCCTACACTTTGAGCTCTACAAAACCCAAGAGGGTGGTCCCTATAATGTGTTTATAATCTCTACACCGAACTTATAAAAAATCATTAACAATTAACAGATAATCCCATTTAATAGCTCAACAAAATAGGGTAATACTGAATTGAATTGGCTTTCCAACAATAATACCAACTACTTGGAGCATGAGATGATTACAACAATATTTCACAACTTAAGATAGTCATTTAATTTGCAATTTGGTAGCAAGCTCTGAGCAAAGACAAACAGACACGAAACCTCACAAACACATATGATTTAGACCAGAGCTATATACCATTGGGGAGTCAAATTCACAAACATTTAAAATTCCATGACAGGTTCAAACACATAGCATATAATATCTCTTACAACAATTGCCTTACAACATCATCAATTTATATCCTAACCCAATACTTCTTACCCAATCCCTTTATAAACATATCCATCTATAACTCCAATCAAGCATTTTAATTAATTCTTTGAATTAAAGCCAAAGTGGAAGTCATACACACCACAACAGGAGATGAATGCACAACCCTTGATTATATTATTCAAAAAGATATTTTATACAAATGACAGATGAAATGAATCATTATAACTCAAATGCTAGTACTGTTATGAAACATCAAACCTTCATAAACCCAAAACCCGATTATAGAATGAGACAAAACCTAAATTATATTTACACTGAAGCAACTAGGCTTTACAACTTGCTCTGCAACTATGCCTAGACTCGACCTCAAAATATCTAACTTGCCAACCCTTATTTCTAACCTTGAAATCCTTCTTATAGAGAATGAAGGAGAAAACAAGCATCGGGCGAGAAAATACACATGTCACCGATCAATTGGACCGCCTTGTGACATTTCAAAAATATGATTACAATCGCCAAATCCCAGAGCATCTTCTTGTTAATTCGACTCATTAGGGAATAGCCGCTGCAATGGCCAAACCTCAAAACCTGTGCCAAAAATCCGCCATGGAGACAAACCATAATCAGGTATAACCATAACCGTTGAGTTGTTAGTTGCCGGTAGTAGACACCGTTTTACTCCTCTTTGGTTAAGTACTTGTCCACTTATTTGTGATACTCTTCATCCGTTGGCCAGTCAAAATTCACCACCTCATTCACCTTAGTATTGTAAGGTGTATATTTCACTGCAGCTTGATTGGCTTCTCTTTCAAAAGACTCTAAAAATGTGTTGGTGTTAATTATTTTATCCATGCTACTTACCAACAGGTCATAATCAGAATCATCACAAATCAATATGATTTGTGTTAATAACTTCTTTTGCCCTATCCTACCACTATTGCAATGTTTTAACATTTCCTTGTGCATTAGTGGTGTCTAGAAAAAATGTGTCACTCAAGTCATCAAAGCTCTTTACCAGCTCCCTAATTCTTCTACTCAAATCATCAGGTAGGGGCTGTAATCCCTTCAATGATTTCATAAAGATTTGAGTAGGCTTCAATGACTGAGGCCTATTCTCTAAATCAAATCTAGAAGCATTATACATAACATCTAGATCGTTGGCCCTGGGCATCCACTTCTCAGCCAAACACGAAACTATTTCCCGATCCCTATTGATATTTTTTATTCTATCCAAAAATAAACAATATAAGGAATGTGCATATGGTAATCTACCATCCACCTTCTCATTTAAATGCCTCAAAACTGTGTCCACCACCTCATTTTGTTTGGTAGTTGCACCATCCTCACTTGCCTTTAAGGTAGCCTATAATTATGTGATCTTATTTAACATTTGCTTCTTGGTGGGATCCATAGAATACTCAACTTCTTCTTTGACTGGCCCTGGTGTAGGACTAAGAATAGGCATCTGGATGGGAGATCCTGGAGTAGAAACAATTGGAGTAGTAGGGGGGACAGATCTTGAAGTAGGAGGTAATGCTCTAATACTAGGAGCACTGGAGGATTCTCCCACCTGCCCATATTTCAACCTATCTACTTTAGATTGCAGCTCAACATTCCTTTGTTGCATCCTTCTATATTCTTCAATTATTATGTTTCACTTCTCCATCAGACTCTTCTTTTCAGCCTCTTCTCTCTCAGCTGTCTTTTGGGCCGATTTGGCCACGTCTACTTTCAAGCTTGTAGCTTATGTTGGTGAAATTTCATAAACTCTCTTGATAATTATCCCTCCCCTTAGGTTTGTCTTAATATCAGTTACATTTGGTTTTCTTCCTTGGGGTGCCAATTCCCATATGGCCAAAGTTTCATACTCCTCACTGAAGGCATAATCTTGCAAAGCTGCCTTAACCTCTTCTTCATTGTTTTGCATAGGATGCTTGGATTGTACGATAGCATTGAATGCTACAACATCGGCTATGTCCCACTCAGGAAAAATTAGGACACCAGCTTGAGTCACAATTCTCCTTCCTTCCTCAGGAGTTATGTTCTTGAATTCGTCCATTAGTTCGGCCTTGACCTCATCATCATTCTCCTGCTCAGACCTATCAGGTCTTGATTCTCTCCTACTCTTGCACTTATCCTAGCATTCCTCCAGTTTCATCCTCCAAATTAGTTGCAAGAATACAAGAGTCTTCACAAAGGCATCATCATCTAAGAATGCCTTGGAGGCCTCCATCCTAGCATTTTGTACACACTACCCCTTTATATCCATATTAGAAAACACCAATTGTGTTGATCTAGGAGGGGAAGGGATACCAACCTGCATGTCTTGATCAGTCACAATTATTTCATCCATTAGAGCCTCTTGTGTTTCCTCAATGTTTTGCCTCTTAGGGATTGGCTCTGATGGTAGCACTGTAGGATCACCTCTTGGTGATGAATCTAGATCCACAATCCTTATCCCTCAAGGTGCTCTGATCCTTGGGGCAGGTTGTGATGATGCTTTCACTATTTGTTTTCCCTTCTTATCCCCCTCATTCTCTTCACTGCTATCATTCCTCTTTCTCTTGTATAGAGGTTTGTCAACTAAGGGTTGATAAGTTGGCCTTGTTTCCTCAGGCCTCACTTCTGGTCTTTGGATTCCAAAGTCCATTTCCAAATTGACCTTCTTGGTCATCAAGGTGACCATGACATCTTGAAAATAATCCAACAAGAAAGCAATTCTCTTGTGGAATGGAGTAAACTCCATTAATGGATAATATTTTGGATCCATTTTATGCACCATGGCCAACAAATTTTCATAGGCAATCCATTTATCTTTATTGAATTTTTGCCTATTCAAATCAAACTCATTTCTAATTAGGTCTTCAGGAAAGTTGAGTTCATGTACAAATCTCCCACCTTTAATTCATTGCCTGAACAAGGCAAAGAATCCCTTAGGGTCATGCTGCCTCCTAGATCCACTCTTCAAATGATAATCATCAAAAATCCTTCCAAAGTGGACCCATCCTCCCTTGGAAAAGACAAAATATGAAAAAATAGTATAATCAAGGAACAAAGTCCCTTTTCCTCTCCCTGTCAGGTTGTCTTCATGAATACAACCTAGCTTCCACATGATCTCAGAAAATGTCATCCTTGATGGTACATTGTATGGGATAATGTGAGGGGCTCCCTAGAAACCAAACACCCTTAGGACAGTGCTTACGAGGTACAAGATGATGTCACCCCAATTGTGGCAGACCTTTAAATTAGGCTTCCTCACCTTTGGTCGGAGGAATTCATGCAAATCTTCAAGAACTCTTGGCACATTTACCACCAATCGAGCCCTAAGTCTGGAGGCAAAGCAATTATCAAATTGTACAAAGCTAGCACCTCCCATATTGTAAGACAAAACTGCACTCCACACCTGTACTTGTAACTTTTCTCCATTCACCTCTTGCCTCAACTCCATCTTCTCTAAGAAGAAGTCGACATTCTTGTACAGGAACATATGCATTAACAAGGAGTACCAGAAGATAGGAGTGCTAACATCCCCCACAAGCAACTTTAGCAAACCCTCATGTATCTTTTCTACAAGAAAAGATGCACAGTCATACACCATGGAGAAGTTGGGATGCTGAATTTGAGGCCTTATGAACATTTATGTAATGGGCATCCCTATATTTGGGTTGAATCCCAAAATCTGGCACAATGAATAAAATGTTTCCAAAAAAGAGATTGGCAAAATAGCTTAGCCTGAAAGGCTCCTGGTCATTTGGGCTGATATGAATCGTTGAACTACCTGCCCTGGCTAGGTGAGGAGGAGGTAACTTTAATGTGAAAAGAGGCTTTGACCTTGCATATTCCTACTTCATCTCCTCTAAATCAATTTGGACCAAGAATGAGCTAGACTCACTCAAATCAAAAACCTGTTGAATTTCAACTGGACTTATACTTAGCAGAATCCCACCATCAGTATCCCTAATTACCCTTGTAATAGGTTCATAACGTGCTACCACTGCTCTGAGTCGGTCCACGTCAGGAAACACATTCGGCACTACTAGTCTCCCCATGTCATATCTCCAGCCATTAGAAAAGGGGTGGGGAAGGTTTCTTTTTCCATACCATAATATAAAAATTTCCAGACCTGTCATTGGAACCCTAGCATCTGCAATATTATAATTTTTGCATAGTAGTCCCTCGCCCAGGGTTCTTCCATTCATTAAAACTAAACCCCTTCTTCTATGATTTGTTGATAATGGGAGTTGATCAAGAAAATCATCATATAAATTCCTCTACAAATAATCAACATGGCCAGAGTGCTGCTTCGGTGGTGTCATCTCAAACAACTAGGGCGTCCTTAAAATTCAAATTCTTGAACAAACTAGGGCTACCCAGAAAATGAAATTACAACACAACTGTGCAATTTCCAACAATTCAAATGAATCAGTAACCCTATAACAATAATCAACAACCCCCTGACCAACACACTACAGCCTTTCACAAAAGTCAGTCAAATTAAACCAATAATACAGAAAGTAACTCACAGGATTTCGCGCCTTGTAGAGAACCAAAATTTCGCCGTGATTGCTTGAAAGCCTTTATCTCTGGCTTTGAACCGCTTTGAAAATGCTTGAATGCTTTTGTGGTAAAGATAGAATGAAATCAAATACTTTGTGTCAATTGAATTTAGCCAGTAGACGTCTCATCCACCATTAAAGCCCATTTGCATGCTGCGCCAACAACTCCAATCACATTTGATGTGAATTTAAATTTCAGCCGTCGATATTTTGTTTTTGTCAGATCATCGAACGACCACCTTCAAAAAGGATGATGTAAACACCATGCCAGCGTTGAGGTCCCACCATAATATGCAATGCCAAAGGGATACACATGGCGCACTCCCGTGATATTGCAATCATTAAACACCCTGCATCTTTGGATCATGTGATGGCGGGCAACCGTTGATTCCACCATCAGCAATCGTGTTCACTCACAGCCATCATCAGCACCAACCATAACCATCGAGCAACTTTTCATCAATATTAAAACTCCACTATCGATCTCGAGCATGTGTATTTCACAGTTGTTTTAGCAACCCACCTTTTAACATATTAAAACCCGATACAAATATTAAACACTTTATTAATCTTTTTTCGGCATCGATAGCTGAGACACGTGGTGCTCGCCCGTGATATTGCAATCAGTTGAAACCAAGCAGTGATGTCATCGCGAGATTGTGGGGAACGGTTAGGATCAATTGTAGGATGATCGACAGTCATTAAAATATTTCCTCCAAAATAAGATAATTATTAGAAGGGGGAAAGGGGACATTGCCTAGGCCGACGACAAATGATGGCTTAAGGTTGTTCTTAAACCATGGGGCATGGGCTGACCTAGACTTGGAAAATGATAAAGTCAGGCAAAATATTTAACACAATTTATTAAAGGGGCTCGACCTAGATGAGTCAATAGGACATAAGTCATTTTAAAAACCTCCCTCAAAAAGGTAATGGCGAAATAGATCCAACCTAGGGTTTTAGATAGAACATTAGGATTTTATGAAGGCAAAAATAAAATCCAAACCCTAGGCTCCTCCAGAATAGCACGACAGACTAGTAATGTGGCAGAAAATTAATGGAACTCAAAGAATGAAATTTGAGGCTCCATCAGGATGCATGAAATAGGCGAACGAATGCTCGAAACAGGGAAACGGATGCTTGAAACGGGCGAATGGACATATGAAACGGGCAAAAAGATGCTCAGAAGGGGTGGATGGATGCTTGGAACGGGTGAATGGACTAATAGACTAACTGAACCAAAGGTGGTATTGATTGTTTAGGGCAAGGTCACCTATCTTGGGGCCGGGTAACCCAACGTAGGGCCAAGTCACCCCTTTGAGGGTAGAGTCACCTATTTTGGGGTTGGGTCACCCAACTCAGGGCCAAGTCACCCCTGTTGAGGGAAAATTCACCAGTTTTGGGGCAAGGTCACCTGTTCTGTAAAAAATCGGCAATTTTGACAAGAATAGACTGAGAAATGACTCAGACAGAAGGGCCAGGTCGCCCCTATTTAGGGTCAGGTCACCCAACTTAGGGCCAAGTCACCCTTGTTAGGGAAAGGTCACCCATGTTAGGGCAAGGTCACCCCTATGCAATTGACTTGGACTTGTCATAGGCAAAAACAACTATGGCAAAGGATAGAAAACATAGCAAACAACAAGCAGAAGGCTAGAACTAACTTGACTAATAGACACACACTTGTTTTGCACAAAAAATACAGTTCAAACAACACAATATTAAGATTAGTTTGAAGGTTATGGCCAATACGGTCCTCTAACTAGGTTGAACAAGGAAAATAAGGATTCCCCGATATATGCACGGTACGTGGGGAAAAACAGTGAAAACTAGCTCGTCACAGGCGTGAGTCGGGAACTCCTAGCGAGGTACTGAAAGCTTGAACAAACTTGTCACATATTGTTTAGGTATTACCCTAGCTTTGATGCTCCGCCAGACACGACGTGACCGGATTGAGGTAAAGCTTTGGCTCTCCCCCCTTTATATACCCTATTGGTAAGGCATGGTTGGAATCATCCCTTGGGGTGATGAAATCCCCAAGCAAGTCCTGCTAAAATAAAATACTAAACATTTTTGGCTAGTCCCTAGGCTCACACGAAGTTCAAGGGGAAAAATTGAATGATCTAGTGCCTCCTAAGTGACACAAAGGACTAAGTGGGTTACAATTTCTCTTCACCTAGGATTGCCAAATGATGCAAGGGGATTGGATATGTCAATAGTTCATTTTACAAGCACAAAAAAAAAGATCATTGACTCCTAATTAGATCTATGTGTCTAACTAATATGAAAGCGGTAAACAAACAATCTAACTAATGAAAGTGGTTCTCTTCTCCTGTAGAAAACATGTTATAAGTTTAAGCCTCCAACCTTCAACAAATGTGAAACAACTACACAAACGTTAGTAAACACAAGCACACTCACCAACAAGACAAGTGTACTAAGAAAAACAACAATAAATGAACTCTTGAAATGAACTTTAGGTATTTGTTTTTACCCTGATTGTCTCTGTCTAGGGCTAGGTTGCCTCTGTTCAGGGCCAGGTTTCCCCTGTCAGGTTCGGGTCACCCCTGTCTTAGGGATAGGTTGCCCCTATTAGGGATAGGTTGCCTATCTTCCCTATCAAGGCCAGGTCGCCCCTATTCAGGGATAGGTCACCCTTGTCAAGTCCAAGTTGCTTCTATCTTCAGAGAAAGGACACCTCTAAAAACAACAAATGTGAAAGAAAATAGACCCGTTTGTGGGTTCCACCGAGCATGCCAAAAATGTGTGCAAGTGATTTTCCCTATCCTAAGATGCAAAACAAGATGAGATGCAAAAAGGAAAACACTTACAAACACTCAATATTAGGCCTAAGTTGAATCCAAACAAAATAACAAAAGAGAATGAAACATTTTACCTTTCTTGAATTGAAAAGTTTGGTTGGCCCTTTTTGATGCTTGATTTGTGTGCTCCTCCAATGGAAAATGATGCAAATATTGATGCAAAATGATGTAGATTTGATAAGGAATGCAATGGTGCAAATGGGTAGTGTAACAAGTGTGGTAGGTGGATGTAATGAAAGCTTGAATGGATGCAATAATGGAGGATGGATTCTTGAGAGTTGAGTTGCTAAGTTGCTTGAATGCTTGAGAGTGAATAATGAAAAAGTATTGAATGAATGAAAATGAGACCAAATCTTCCATTTTAAGGGAACAGACTCTAGAGAATTGAATGGCTAGAATTTAGCCAACATGGACAAGATGGAGGTTTGTGGTGAGTTGAAGACTCAAAAGCCCTCACGTCTTTCCATGTGGAAGATGAGATTTGAAAAGGACAGGTGATGTGGGAAAAATAAATGTAAGGTGGAGAGAGGACATGTGAGGTGGAGGTACTTGCAAGTACCTTTGGATTAGGGGAGAATTTCCTCAAAAATGAAGTTCTCATCCCTATATGAGGATGATGGTGACAAGTGAGGAATTTTAGAAAGTCCTCTCTTATCATCATGGGGATGAGAGAGGTTGTTGGGGGAATAAATATGAATTTTAAATTCACATGGGGAAGAGGTCAATGCGTGATAAGGAAAGTACTTATGAAAGGTTGACTTGGAGGAAATATCAGAAATGGTAGGTGATAAGATTAAGGTTGTGCAAACATGTGATTAGGAATATTAATGAAAGATTAGAGACAAGTGGCCAAATATGGAGGATGTGACATTAATCTTGATTAAGGATATGCACATCCTAATCATGGATTAATTAAGATAATCTAGATTAGAAGAAGATTATGGAGGATGTGACAAGGAGAGAGAAAAGAGGGAATTTAATGTTGATTTAAATTAGAAAAGGGGAAAATGACTACATTAAATAAATTGATATATTTATTTAATTTAGAGAAGAAATGATGAAAGATAAAGTATTTAATTCATAAATTAAATATTTTAGACACCTTAGAGAAAGGGGAAATATTAATTAACTAAGTTATTTAATTAATACTGATGAAATAGATGAATAAAGGATACAAATTTAACCATATGGAAGTGGTCAAATTTGGATGTCTACACTTAGAATGATAGACTATATATTAAGTGTAATAGGAAACATCAATCTCACCATAAGTAGGCAGAACATGGAAGAGGGAGAACATGAAAGACTATAGTAGGTGAAGCTAGACAACAAGAACCAGCTATGCCTCACTGAAAACAATGTAAACTATTTTATTGGGTCGCAACCATCACTAGTACACAAAAACCATAAATGGAGTAATATTACTAAAGCTAGAAAAAAATATTCAAGAATGGCTTACGGAAGATAACATAAATTGTAACCTTTTCATTTCTTTAAAACCATCGCTAGCACACAGAAACCATAAATGAACTATAGGGAAGCCATGCATGAGATAATATTGACATCTCATAAGAATTCTCAAAATAATAAGTAAATATAAACAAGGGAACCCTAGTCATAGGGGTGGCTCATAGTGCTAATAGTAACTGAAGCTACACAACAATAATCAACAATGCCTTACTAGAAATAACATAAACTATTTAATTTATTTCCAACCATCGCCACTATATGGAAACCACAAATGAAATAGTATTTCTAAAGCCACAAAACAACAATCAACAATGGCTTATGGAAAAGAGCACAAACTATTTCTGCAAGCCACAAAAAAATTGTCAACAATGTCTAATCGAGAATAACGTAAAGTATTTTATTGCTTTGCAACCATCACCACTACACAAAAACCATAAGGAAATAATTTATTTGAGGCCACAAAACAACAATCAACAATGCCTTATGGAAAATAGCATAAATTGTTTTATTACCTTGCAACCATCACCACCACACAAAAACCATAAATGAAACAATATTGGTTTCAATAGTGCCCTAGATGATAGAGGAGTTCACAACAACAAACCCATGCAAAAAAAAAAAAAAACCTCTGCACCTGGACAAATTCTTTTTTCAAGAGTGCCTTATCGAAAATGAAATAATATAGCTAAAGCTAGAGAACAACAATCAACAATTCCTTATGGAAAATAACATAACCTATATAACACAAACTATTTTATTGTGTTGAAACCACCAACACAACATGGAAACCATAAATGAAACAATATTGGTTTCAACAGTGACCTAGAAGGAAAAAATCTCACAAAAACAAAATAATTTATAGTAACAAACCCATGTAAAAAACAAAATAAAAATAACCCCGCACCTAGACAATTTTTTTCCCGACAGTGCCTTATCAAAAAAAACATAAGCTATTTTATTGCCAAAACAACATTTGAGAATGGCTTATGGAAGATAACATAAATTGTAACCGTTTCATTGTTTTGCAACCATCGCCAGCACATAGAAACCATAAGTGACCTATAGGGAAACCATACATGAAATAATATTGCCATGATGTAGGAATTCTCAAAACAATAATGCCTTATGGAAACCATAAATGAAATAATTTATTCGATGCCACATAACAATAATTAATAATGCCTTATTGAAAATAGCATAAACTATTTTATTGCCTTGCAACCATCGCCACCACATGGAAACCATAAATGAAACAATATTGGTTTCAACAGTGACCTAGATGACAGAAGAGTTCACAGCCACAAACCCATGCAAAAAAAACAAAATAACTCTACACCTGGACAAATTCTTTTTTTCAAGAGCACCTTATCAAAAATGAAACAATATAGCTAAAGCTAGAGAACAAAAATAAAAAATGCCTTATGGAAAATAACATAACCTGTATAACACAAACTATTTTATTGTGTTGCAACCATCAACACAACACTGAAACCATAAATGAAACAATATTGGTTTCAATAGTGACCTAGATGAAAAAGCCCATAAAAACAGAAGAATTCACAATAACAAACCCATGCAAAAAAAATAAAAATAACCCCGCACTTGGACAATTTTTTTTTCCCTACAGTGCCTTATCAAAAACAACTGTTTCATTGCTTTGCAACCATCACCAGCATACATAAACCATAAATGAACTATATGGAGACCATACATGAAATAATATTGTCATGTCGTAAGAATTCTCAAAACAACAAGTACTATTTTCAAAATCGTACCTCTTCCTGCTTGCTTTAAATGGGTTTTCCAAATGCACCTCTTCCCGCTTGCTTTAAAGGGGTTTTCCAAATGCACCTCTTCCCACTTGCTTTCTTTTAGCTTCCTTCTTTTTGGAACCATTCCTCATATTTCCTTAACAGTCAACAATGCCTTATTAGAATTAACATAAAAATTTTAATTCCTTTGCAACCATTCCCAATAGTGCCTTATTGAAAACAACATAAACTATTTTATCGCCTTGCAACCATCACCACTATATGGAGACCATAAATGAAACAGTATAGCTAAAGAGAAAGAACAAAAATCAACAACGCCTAATGGAAAATATCATAAACTATATAACCTAAACTATTTTATTGCCTTGCAACCATCACCACTACATAGAAACCATTAATGAAACAATATTGGTAAACCTACAGAACAACAATCAACAATGTCATATGGAAAATAACATAAACTATTTTTGAAATCCTCTACAAAGGGTTTTTTCCAAATGTACCTCTTCCTGCTTTCTTTAAAGGGGCTTTCCAAATGCACCTCTTCCCGCTTGCTTTCTTTCAGTCTCCTTCTTTCTTCAACCACTACAAAAAGAAAAGAAAACTATTAGAGACGAAAAAAACCACAAAACAAAAGAATCACGGCTCATAGTGTTGATAGAATCTAGACTTATAGAAACAACATAAACTATTTTATTACATTTCAACCATCGCCACTATATGGAGACCATAAATGAAACAATATAGCTAGTCACAGTGGTTGCTCAAAGCTCTCATAGTAGGTAAGGCCACATAATGACACCCAACAATGCCTTATCAAAAATTACACAAATTGTTTTATTGCTTCGCCATATTTTCTCAAGTTTTAAATGGAAGATGTTATTACAACCATTGCCAAACCATCACCACTATAAAGAAAACATACATCAATTAATGTTGAAGTACCAAGCCCTGCCAGTCAACGTTCAATTTTGTTAGACTTCTCTATCGATGTGCCAAACACATTTATTTTTTCATTTAATTTCATTCAACCGACTTGGAGCCGCATGTTGGAAGTTTTAAAAACTGGGAAGGCTAACAAAATTCATGGCCAAAGTTTTCCCACAATAAGCCTATCGGCTTAATTAGATTACTAGAACTACATCACTAGGAATTCAAAACTAAAGCATCCTAATGAATTTTGAAAAAGAACCAAAGAGAACTAAAACGAACCATTGCAATCTAGCTTGTATGGTCTATCTTCATTTTTGACAAGGGCAACCCTCTTTGATAGAAATTTTATTGCCTTCTCCACTTTGGAAAAATTGAAGTACTCTTGAAGAGAGGAATACTACTTTGTTAGGAAATAATGCATCATACCTACAATCTTAATCCATTTCTTACATAACCCCATGAGAGATAAATATGCATACAAGTAACCATAATGCATAGATCAAATAGACAAGCCACAAGATAACATAAGATATACCCTGGAAATATCCTCAAGAGGAAAAGAATCAGCCTCCAAAAGAAATCATATTTCATCTATTAATCAGCAATAAAACATTACAAGAGTTAGAATAACTACCTCTAAAACATCAAGCCTCTCTAATGCATCCTCCATGTGTCCAAGCATGAATCCTTACATCCCATGCCATTCTTCACATATGCACTCCTCATAAAGACTCAATAATAATAGCACACTCATCTATCCAACCTTAACCACTAAACATGTGCTTGCTTTTATAGACTCAAGCTCACACAAATAAAACCAAGTGGTAAGATAAAACCATGTGAATACAAAACCACTGACCCCTCATTTAATATTGGGTACTAATTTTTTACTTTATTAAATATTCCTCAATATTAAATTATCATTCCATGTCTCTCACACATCAAATAATAATCCAATGTTACAATACAACATAAATTGGTCCCCAAATAATTACCTAGTGATATTAACCACATCTCCTAGGTGCATCACAACTAAATAATTATTTAATTACAATATCATAATAAATAAAATTATGTAATGGTGTACAACACCATATCCCAACATTCTCACACTTGTTGTATACATTGAATAAGGGATCAATCAATGAAATACATCATCATTAACATACATGTAATCACATGAATCTCCAGCATACTCTTGTGATCCATCAAGATACCTGCAATAAACCAAAGTGACCGCTATCTCAAGCAGGAACTCCTCCCATCCTCCAACGTGCCACCTATGGAAGAAATGAAACATGCCAAGGTGAAGATGTACCAATCCAAGAACACAAGAATCAAATCCAAATGATAAAAAAGGATCCAAACAAGCTATTGTCACAGGTGAAAACCCACATGATCAGAAATAGAATCCACAACACATGTTAATACATCTAACCATCCATACCTCGTAGGTATCAATAACATCAGTAAACTCATGCCAACAACATATGCAACCCATAAACCACAAATCTAGCTCCTTGTATCAAACCCGTCAATGAAGAACATACATATCTAGGAACTCCCACTGCATAGGTAATGTCAAAGTGTATAAAGTCTACCAATCAACACTATACCAAGGTGTGGTAAATGATCAAAAATGAAGTACCAAGAACAATCACAACGATCTACACATGCAACACCAACAACTAAATAATATCTCATAACATTTCATCACAATCCTCCCAAATCATATGAACATGAACTTCCAGGAAGGAACCATATCTAAAGAAGAGAGAAAACATGTAAATCATAACATGTCCTTCTACCAACACCTCAAAGTGTTACACTGTGTCAAGTTTTATTTCCTTACAACCCCAAATGAGAAGCCTCAACATCACCCAAAACAAAATTCAATCTCTTAAATCAAACACAACATATGAATCGTGTATAATGCCAAGATAGATCATGTAAGCCTCTCTAACCAAGGAATTAAAACTCAAAGTATCCATTCTCAAAATAAGGAAATAAACCCAATAACCATCTCCTAAACTAATTTTCAATTAATGATTAACATAAAATCAAATTATGCACAAGGACATAACCATGCTAACCATCCCTCAAAATGAATCCTCTAAAACTAACTATCAATAGATCAAGATCCATATCTATGAAAAATAAAGCAATATAAACTCATGCTAAAAATCCTCAAATGAGTCTCCAAAATCAATCACCATGACTCAACTCATTCCCATTAGAAATCAAAGAACAAAGTGTAATCACATCAAAAAAAGGATGGGTAATACCTGTTAGATGATAAATCATCAAGTAGACCAAGAGTGGGGAGTGATAATGCTCCTCCAAGATAACCAAGTCATCATGACTCACTCCAATAAATTTATCTCCTCTATTGGTCCATCATGAACTCATGTCCATATCTAGGTGAAAGCTCCTCAATCTTCCATGTTGAAAAATCTAAAGAGTAACCATCTCAAGAAAATGTCTATAATACCAAGAAAACTCTAGCCTCATCCACATCTCCAAGTATCAATGAGCACCTCCAACCGATCAATCCATGCTAAGCTCCAAATATAACACAACATCCTCATGAAGCTCCCAAGAAAATAACCAATGTACTCAATACCAAGAGAACCAACAAGATCAATGTCAAATATCCAACCATAGAATTAGGAACCTATCATGACATCATGATCTAACCATCTCCTCCTAAGAGATCACATGCAATAATGCATACAAATTGGTCTCAAGAGAACCCATAACATTCCAAAAAGCTAATATAGCATCAAAAGTAAACTATGACATAATTTCAATAGCACTTTAAACCAATAAGTAACATCTCAAATCACATGAAGATAACCATTTCCAATAATGAATCCATGTCACTACCAACAACTCCCACTAAATCATGATACTGAGCTACACATGGCATCGTGACAACCATCTCCTCCATGAAGATTATCAAGGTCCACACATGCAACTGAAATTCCAATCATACCAAATAGAACCAATACCTCTAAGACAAGAATATACAACCACCATCAAACCATCAAGAATCAATCCTACACTACCAAATCATCACTATCAAAAGCTCTCACTAAAAAGTGTAACCAATGAAGTAACCAAGCTATCATGACATTGTTATAAAACTGCATGCTACAAGTCCCATAAATCGACTAATCAAGTACTCTAATCATCCATAATGTCATCTCAAATAAATATACCAATGTACAAATGACTACAGACAAGGCCAACTAACAAATTATACATCACACACTAAAACAATCTCATGGATATAGATAGTCCTCATTCAAGTCATCCAACTATAAGAAAATGGGTAGCTAATCCAAAACCTACATAACTCATACATACCAAACAATGAAGCATCCAAACTCAACATCACATTAGTAACCTGCAAATTGAAATATCAAAGAAGGTAATCTTGTAGACATCAAGACTCAAACACCAAATCAACTATAGATCTAGTTTTCAAAAAATTTCCACAAACGAGTAGCCATATTCAAGGAACCATACAAGCATCTAGGAGATAAGAGAAACCTCCTAACACTAAACCATATCACCACCAAACAACCACATACATGATCATGTCATCTCATTGCTCAAATATACCTACATATGGGTGATCCAAAAATCATTACAAAGAACATTATGGATTGTGGAAACTTGATATCATTGATTGATCCCACAATGTTGGTTTACAATTTTTGGGAGATTCTAATTTTTGATGAAATCACATATTTTTAGAAAATATAAGGATTTAAGCCTTAAAAGGTTTCATTTTAAGGATTCCAATTGAAGAGGGTTTGATAAAAAAAACCTTAGATCATACCCCTTGGATAGAACCCTTCTAGTATTAAACCATACCTATAACATAGTCTCCTTTACACCCATCAAAATGCTAATAAAAAACCACTTTTGATTTAACTTTTGGGGGATCAAATGAATTCATTTAAATTTTATTTTTTGTAAGTATTTAGTCCTTATTATAAGCTTCCGCAAAAGTATAATTTTAAATAAATTTAATTTTATTATTATATTTATTTTTTACTTTTTATGAATGTGGTTTTTCACTGAAAATCATGCTATATGTTATGTACTTGTGGAAAAATAGCAGATTATCAAAAAAAAAATTGAAAAATATTAGTTCACTAGATATTGAAATCCTTGATCCAAAAATAAAATAAAAAAATTGAATTTCGATACATACAAAAAAGTTATGTTGTATAGAGTCTGCCTATGTCTGAATTGTAATTGGTTTGACTTTGAAACTTGATTAAGGAAAAAATACTAAATAAAACATTATGAAACCAAATGAAAGCACTCGATATCATAGTTACAAATTCAAATTAGAAAAAAATAGAATTGTATTCTTCATGGAAAAAAATTTATGTTGTATACGGTGAGCATCACTCCTTAAAAATGGCGTTTACTGAAATAAACTAGTTTTTGAAGGAGATGGAAAAATAAGTGAAACTTGATTCCAATTTTTTTGAAATAACTATATTTATAATCTATAGACAAAATTTCAGAAATCACTAGTTTGCATCATCTTCAAAATTCCTCAAGGTTTAGCCGCTATAGGTTCCCGAAAGTGAAGATTTAGTTAGAAAAAATCAGTTCAGTGTCTAGTTTGGCCAAAAATTGTAAACCAGTATTGTGGGATCACCCATATATATTGCACCATAATCATATCCAACATTGTACCTACACTCAACTATCACTCATATGAGACTCCAAGTCTCCACTCATGTCAATCTGTGTCCTCAAAACCAAAGACAACCTATGTAACTATCACCATAAAAGTTCAACTCTAAAAAATAACTGTAAACCTATACCAATAAGCACCAAACTGATAATTAGATTTATCATCATAAATATCATATAAAAACATGTACTTTCTCAAGCTTTCATCTCTTAACTCATTCAGGTTCTCATGAAATCACACCCCAAATCTCAAGATTCTACAAGTGAATAAACAAGTATAATACATTCTTTGCACCATAAACTAAAAATATGATTGATCCACAGTGTAGTATACTATACATGCTCTTCCATACCTATTCAAAATAAAAAATCTAAATCTATATGTAAAATTTATGCTCAAAACCATGTATAATAGATCATTTGACTTTCAGGCTCCAAAAACTAATCAAAATAGAAAATCATGGAACTAAACCTATACCATTGTGTAGTGCTCAAAACCACCTTTCCAATGAGTATAAGAAGTTGAAAATCAGACATCTTGGATGAAACTTATGCCCATTTGAACAATACCCAATTTGACTTATGGGTGGTTGGTTGGCGACCCCTAGGTTGAGCCACTAGTTGCTCTTGGGTAGTGATTGGGTGCTGGAATTCAAAATTTATAAAATTTCACTTAATAGCTATTAGTTTGAAATTTTAAGTGGGTGATTTAAAAATCTTTTAAATTCGTTTTAATTTGTAAAACATTGAAGATTTTTTTTAAGTGGTGGTTAAATATATTCATGGTCATTGGGCCACAGCTGGTAGGGTGTCGACGGTAGCTGGCAGGCCTGCCACCAGTAGTACCTATTAGTACCTTGTGGCAGAGCTAGTGGGGGTAAGGGTCTACAAACCCCGCCCCACATGACTTTTTATTTTACTTTTTATTTTTTCAATAAATATTTATGAGGGGTTTTTTTCAAATAATTTATTTTTCTATAGATTAATAATTATTTTCCAAAGGTCGATTGTTTTTTGAAGTCAACCTCTACAAACCCATACAGTCGTATGATGGGCTATGGGGCCAATTGTTTTTTGCCTTTTTCTTCAAATTTTTTAAAATAGGGAAAATTTTATGTAATTTTTTATTTCTCGAAGATCCTGGATCTAATGGTGAGGTTTGTTTTGTCTCAAGAGTTCATCTATGAAATTTCCTCTACAAAACCCTCATATGAAAGCACAATCCAAGAAACCCTTTTGACCCATATTTTGCATGCTTCAAATCTACAATTAACCCAACAAATTTTGACAACCCAAAAGCCCAAATCTATAAACACTTGCAATGTTCATGTGTTCCATACCTTGTAGTGGCTCAAATCTATCCCGCATAGTCATGGATTCAACTTTTCACCAAATCTACTCGAACAAGGGTTATAACAAAAAATCTTGGAAGCTCACACCTCCCATCAACCATGAAATCTCTAATACCACTTGTTAGGAAATAATGCATCATACCCATAACCTTAATCCATTTCCTACATAATCCCATGAGAGATAAACATGCATACAATTATCCATAATACATAGACCAAATTTACAAGCCACAAAATAACACAAGATATACCCTAGAAAAATCCCTCAAGAGAGAAAACCCTAGCCTCCAAAATCATCCATACTCCATATATTAATTAGCAATTAAATATTACAAGAGTAACAATGAATACTTCTAAAACATCAAGCCTCTTCAATGCAGCCTCCATGTGTCCAAGCATGAATCCACACATCTCATTTCATGCTTCACATATGTACTCCTTAGAAAGACTCAATAATGACTTCCCACTCACCCAACCAACCTTAACCACTAAAATGTGCTTGTTGTTATAGATTCAAGCTCACACAAATACAGCCAAGTGGTAAGATAAAACAATGTACCACAAAACCATGTGAATAAAAAACTATTGACCCCTCATCTAATATTGGGTACTAAGTTTTCACTTTATTAAATATTGTTCAATATTAAATTATTATCCCATGTCACTCACATTAAATAATATTCTAGTGTTACAATACAACATAAAGTGGTCCCCAAATAATTATTTACTGTGATTAACCACACCTATGAGGTGCATCACAACTTATAAATAATTATTTAATTACAAAATTATAATACATCAAATTATACAATGGTGTACAACACCATATCCCAACATATTTTAGATAGAGTAATTCTAAAAAATTTAGAGTAGGATGATATATGTGTTGAACAAGACAACTAAGAGGGGGGGTGAATCAGTTGTGAAAAACTTTAAAATTTAAAACTTTCACTGGAAATCAGATCAATCACAAATCCTTTACTCTATTAATATGATTAATCATTAAGTGCAAAGGTAGAAATTGTAAAACATCACACATACTCAAGAACACCAGATTTACATGGAAATCCCAATAAGGGAAAAACCATGGCGAGGATTAGCTCACAATATAGATAATATCAAAAACCGATTACAAAGTCTCACTACCGAAGAAGGCTCACTACCAAAATAAGACTTACTATCTGGATCAAGACTCACTGTCCAACAAGCGTTAAACAGCCAAAGGGCTCACTGCCACAAAGTTGCAAAGAACATAGAAGAGATTTTTCATAGAGAGAAAACAATCTCAATGCAATAGATATTTCCACCACAATTCACTCACACATTTGTAGACATGCATGAATGATGGAGTACACCTTCAACTCACTGCTTCTGAAAACTTAGTAATTAGATTTCACACTAATCTTAGAAAACTCACATCACATACACACTATTTTGCATCTACCTCGCATCTATCTTTCTTTCATCTCTTTCCTCTTCACAAACATTTCAACCTATATACCATCTTCAAATTTGAAACTCATCCAAAGTTGGCCACACACAATTTGGTTCATGCCAAAACATTCTATGATGGAATTAGAATGATGGTGACCCAAACAAACACTTCAACATGCTTCCATAAGCTTCAAAAGTAGTGTTAAACACAAGGCCGGCTAAACCAGTGTAAAATACATAAATCAATTAAGCACACGCAACCTTAACACGATCCAATATTTCCAGATAACAAAATTAACTTGAAAAAATTACCAATAACTTATCCTAAAAACCATAAGTCATAAGACTCACACAAGAAAAAATATGGAGCAACTACATTTCTCCCGAACCTCAGCCAAATACACTAAAAAAAAATAGTTCACTACTGGTGACCATAAATCTCACTGTACAATGATCCAGAACCCAAAAATCCATATATAGAAACTTCCAACAACCATGATCAACATATATGAACCACACGAACATAGGAGTAAAACCTAGAGAAAAACTTGGAGCAACCATTGAATACCTGCAACATTTTTCATTACATTTTTTTCAATATCCTCGACATATAAAGCCAATAAGCATTATCCATGAAATCAATGAAAACAAAAACTATTTAAGCAATTGACATCAATGACAACACCTTCATACTTGCTTCATACTTGCAACAATCTCCCCTTTGTCATTGATGACAACACATCATGTGAAAAAACATCTAAGATAACACAATAGCTCTAAACACATTTTCCATGATTTTACTTTATGTTTCTCCTCCTTAGTAGATAATCTTTTTCACATGATACTCTCTCTTTCTCTCCCCCTTTGACATCAATGACAAAGGAAAAAGATATTTTACATTGATTTATCCTTTGACATTAATAATAAAATACTCTTTCAATGACAACACATGACACTACCTACTCCTCTTGAGAGGTAGCCACCAAAACATTAGTCTAGAAGAAAAATAGATCCATAGACCCATCAAACTTATACATCTTCATATGCATCTAGTTCAAGAAAGGAGGGGTGATAACCCCTAACTTCTCTCGAAAATACTCGAAAGTATCTTTAGGAAGAGCCTTTGTAAATATGTCAGCAACTTGATCCTTCTTAGGTACATACTCAAGATTTACTTCATTCTGCACAATATTTTCTCTTAAATAGTGATACTTGATAGATATATGCTTTGTCCTTGAGTGCATCACTAGATTCTTTGAAATGTTAATTACATTTGTATTATCATAGAAGATAGAAATAGGATCATCATACATTACTCTAATGTCCTTCAATGTCTGTCTCATACACAAAAGTTGTGTACAACAAGATGTTGCAGAAATATATTTAGATTTAGCAATGGATAAGGAAATTGAATCTTGCAATGGATAAGGAAATTGAATCTTTCTTTTACTTAACCAAGCCACCAATCTACAACTAAGAAAGAATGCACCACCACTTGTACTTTTATTTTCATCTACACAACCTACCCAATATTCATCTGTATAAGCACTTAGTGTAATATCAGTATCCCTAGGATACCAAATCCATAATCCAGAGGGCCATTCAAATATCTAAATATTCTCTTAATAGTAGAAACATGTATTTCTTTAAGATATTCTTTAAATCTAGCCACAATACAAATTGCATGCATGATATCCAGTCTAGTAGTAGTTAAATACAACAATCCACTAATCATAGATCTATATTTTCTTTGATCAACCGTAGGTGAATCATCATCTTTACTCAATTTGCAACCAATCACCATAGGAGTTCATACCTATTTGGAACCATCCATCCCACAAAATTTCTCTTACACACTTTGACTGTGAAATAAATATCCCTTTCTTTGTTTGATTAGTTTGTAGCCCAAGAAATAAATTCATCTCACCAAAAATAGACATCTCAAAATTTTTTTTCATTTCTTCAACCAACATCTTTCACATAGTTTCATTTCTTCCAAAGATAATGTCATCAACATATACAACTACTATCAAGATCTTTTCATTTTCAATCTTAAAATACAAATTAATATATGTCGTACCTTTTTTGAAACCTTGTTGAATCAAATATATGTCTTACCTTGCATACCAAGCTCTAGGAGCTTTTTGTAATCCATATAAAGCCTTCTTCAATCTGCAAACCATATCCAGTTGATCTGAAAACTGAATTCATGTAGACCTCTTCCTCTAACTCACCATTCAAGAATCCAAACTTAACATCCATCTGATAAACCTTGAAATCTTTATGAACAAAAAACATTAAAAACATTCTGCTAGCTTCCATCCTTGCCATCGGAGAAAAAGCATCTTGAAAATCTATACCTTCTACTTCTGAGTAACCCTTACACACAAGCCTTGCTTTATTTCTAACTACTTCTTTGTTCTCATTCAACTTGTTTTTGAATACCCATTTTCATTTGATTATGTTTTTATCTACCATTCTAGGGACCAATTCCCAAGTTTGATTCTTCTCAATCTACATAAGTTCTTCTTCCATAACTTTCATCCAATTTTCATCATTACATGCTTCAATCGTTGTATTCATTTCAACCTTAGAAAGTAAACACAAATTTATCTCACCAGTAGCAGTAGCTCCTCTTCTTGTCAATACTCCTTTCCTCTTATCTCCAATGATTTTATCTTCTGAATGATTCTTTTGCACATATTTAGGTGTCTTTGGGGACACCATCAAAGCTTCTTCTTCATTCTAATTTTCCTATTCTTCCACAACTTCTTCAACTTCTATACAATCAGGTCAATCAAATACATATCCATCAACTTTGACATTTGTGCTTTCTACAATTTTTATCGGTATTTTATTGAAACATTTGTAAGATTTTCTTCTAGTAGAATATCCAAGGAAGATACCTTCATCACATCTAGCATCAAATTTCCCTAAATTTTCTTCATCTCGTCTAATATAAAATTTGCTTCCAAATACCTTGAAATTTTTAACAGTAGGAATTATTCCATACCATAGCTCATAGGGGGTCTTAGAACTATTATCTTTTTCTTGACTCGATTGAACACATAAAAAATAGAATGAATAGCTTCTCTCCAATAATCTTCTGGTAGACCAACTTTAGTAATCATTGATCTAGCAACTTCTTGAATTGTCTTGTTCTTTCTTTCAATAACTCCATTCTATTGAGGACTTTCAGAGCAGATAACTATCTTTTTATTCCATGAACTTCACAAAGCATATTAAATTCATGGGAGGTGAATTCACCACCTCTATCAGAAGTCAAGCATTTTATTCTCAAATTTACTTCATTCTCAACCATAGCCTTAAATGCCTTGAATCTATCTAATGAATCATATTTTTCTCTAAGTAACCCATGTATACCTAGAGTAATCATTAATCAAAAGCATAAAGGACCTTTCACCTTGTAGATTTCTAACTCTTGTAGGACCATAGATATTTGTATGAATCAAATCCAATATTCTGGTAGGAGATTGTTCCTTTGATCTAAAGTTATTACTCACTTGCTTTCCAAACTGACAATTCTTGCAGATAGCATTAACAAGCTTTGTAATCCTTGGTAAATCTCTCATGGATTATACTGCACTAATTCTTTCCATATTATCAAAATTTATGTGACACATTGTCTGATGCCATAACCAACTATCATTAATCTGAGTCATCAAGCATTGTCCATCAACACCCTTAAGTTGATAAATGTTTCCTTCAGACTTCTTTCCTGCAACAATTACTATTTTAGATCCTTTCCTAATTTCACATCTCTCATCCTCAAATAAAAGATTATATCCTTTACTACAAATTTATCCAACACAAAAGATTAACTTGTAAAAGTATCATCCAAAGAACCTTTGACAAAATCTATGAGCACAGATCATGTGCAACTTTTCCTGTTTGAAGATGTTTTGAATACACAAATACATGATCTTAGGGACCATGCTCTAATCTATAAATTTTGGAACGTCTTACCCTCTATTGAAGTTTTAAAATATTTTCTTTATTCTGAATGGGATGGCGCTAATTGGCTCTTTTACATAGATCGGGACAATAGTTTTTTCATTGTTTTCTTTTCCATAAAGATGCAAAGAGATTTGATTTTAAAGGTCAAATCTTGGTCTTTTGAGTGTTCTGGGCTATACACTCAGGCTTGGACTCCAATTTTTGATCCCTCCTCTGTGATAGTTAATTTTTTTCCTTTTTGGATTTAATTACCAACACTTCCATTAGAATATAGGTGATGCAGAGAAAGATGATTCACAATTCAACTCACTAGGAACATATTTCGGAACAAAAGGTTTCAACCCATTCACCCATACTCAAAGTAAATTTATTGATTTCAAGAAACCAAAACAAAAATAAGGCACTAAGTCTCTTGAAGAATCAGCAAAATTATTTTAACATCACCAATATGACTGGTTCAATCCCAACTACCAACCAATGAAACTGATGCATTGAAACTTTTACAAGTTGACTAATCAAAGCAACAATTAGGCCTATTAAGTTCATAATGTTCACCTAATATTAACACACAAAAAATGAGGAATATCCATTTTGTCTAATGAGACTAATAGGCATACAAAACCTTTCAAAATAACTCCTTCCAATAAGTTAAAATGGTCATTCAAGGTAGAGATCTTCAAGTATGCAAAAAATTTCTTGAATAACAAATAGGTCTAACTCGACCACATCAAAGAGCAACCTTACATTTCCAAGTCCATACCTCCTTCATAAAGCCTTATAAATGTGGAAATATACCTACACAACCAAATTATACCTTCTCCCATTCTTCATTCAAGTCATTTCACCAAGCACCTAGTCCAAACCTCCAATTTTGACTCCAATATGGGACTGCAACAACACAGTCAAGAAAAATCAATAAACAAATTGAAAAAAAAATTTTAGGCCCTCAAATAATTTCATGGATCCCCTAAAAATATGAATAATCACCATTAGGAGAAATATCACCTTTTAAAAAATCCAAACACACAGATGAAAAATTTAAAATCACCCTAAATATTGGTTTTACCAGTCTATAGCACTTTTTCCAAACTTAGGGCCTTACAAAACCCATTCAAAACCTTAATCTTGTTCTCTAAACCTTTGAAATCATTAAAAATTACATACCATACTGCCTTATCACTAATTTTAGGAAGATTTCATCAGCTAAAATGAAAGAAACTTCATTTTGAATGCTCTCGGGTACCCTACATCAGGGTTTCTACCTGTTTTCACTTAAATTACAATATCTCGGTCAAATCTTCATGAAAATGAATGAAATAAAAAATAAATTTCTGTAAACTCATAGTAATATAAAATACACTGACTTCCCCTTGAAATTATTGAAGTATGTGGTCGTACAATACTCTGCAACTCATATTTTTCTAAAAAAATACAGAAATATGGAGGTTTTCATTGATTTTTCAATAACAAACTTCAAATATCATTCCTTGTCCCTTGACTCAGAGCCAAGGAGGCTTAATTATTCCTAAAAAATCATAGCCAACTCCAACCAATCAACCATAATAAACCTTATACCTACCATGACTCTTAAACTTCCCAATTTTCCTTCTTTTTTTTGTCAATTTTGCATATTAGCAATTTTACAAGATTTTCTCTTTTTGACTCATTGACCCATATGAGACCTCAAATACATCCAAGATGGTATTTTATGACCTTACACATGCCTCTTATGTTAAAAAAGGAAAGTGTCTATCCTCATCAGTCCATCGCTCACAATCCATGTAAGGTCTCCATGTGAACTGAACTAATGTATCCAATGCATGTCTCCAATATCTAGTATCTCCAACATGGCTCCATGTAATGTTTCCCACATAACATAAAACATAAGGGGATCTAGCATCCCGCTCGGTAGTAACTGGGGGATGGAACACAACAATGTGTTCCCATGCCCAGATCATGAGAAGAGTAGTGTCACATCTCATCGACTGCGCATCTCTGTAGGCTATATCATGAAGATGGAAATATAACATGGCCAATAAGAAAGGTCCCCAAGCATAGACAACCTCCCTCTCTAGCATGCTAACTAACATCTCTCCCCATCCAATAGGAAATCCATGACCTCGATGGTCAGGAAGAACTATGACAACTATCAATGTCCATAACATACAGTTTATCCTCTCGTATCTTTCAACTAATATTTGCCCTCTAATCTCATAGTGCTCTATCCCTAACCTCCTAATATCATCATATACATAGAATCTAGTAATCTCACTATATCCTCTCTGTACATCATACATAACTCTCTCACCTCTAATTGGCAATCTCAAAATCCTATATACATCCTCCAAAGTAACAGTTTCCTCTCCACTAGGAAAATGAAATGAGGAGGTCTTTGAATGCCATCTCTCACATAAATTAGTAAGCATACCTCTATTTGCCTGAATAGTGGGCATGGTGCATACATGATGCAATCCTAATCTCCATAGCAATCGTATCTCACCACTCTATAGCTGATCTCTGAGCTCGTATGTTTCTATCCATGACTCTCGAGTATATATCGGATCTAATACAACCCGCAAAGGCATTAAACAATTGTTTGTCAGACTACAAATCATTCATTTTTCCATCAGAATTTTTTTCAAAAAGTTTGACAGTCAGATGCGTCACTTGAAAAAACAAATGCGGTGCACACTATCTAATGTGTCATTCTAAATCACACATGTAGTGCATCATAACACATGCATCATACAAACATGCATTTGCATTGCACACAATCAAATGTGTCACAAACATCATGGAAAACTATATCAGACAAATGCATCACAAAAAATAAAAATGTGGTGTATTTTAATTGCTATCTATTATGCAAATGTGATTCATTTTAAACAAATGTGTTTCACTATCTACATGTGGCTATGCCTACAACAGATGTGATGCATGAATTCACAAATGCGATCATTGCCTAAATGACCTAAATAGACCTAGACGTGTTTTAACATATGTGTCGTTCTGTGAGCAAATGTGTCGCATATGAACGCATATGCGTTGAACTTTAAGCGACACATATGTTAATTTAACTTTACATGCCTAGAAAACCATGCAAAACAAAATTTCAAAAGATCGTTCAAGGGTATGTACCGGGGGTCCCATGTTGGCAGGGTGTCTGAAGGTCTGGATCCTGTATCCATGATGATCGATATAAGGAACTGGAGACATTTTCACTAAAGGCTCAGAGCAAAATTCACTATTCTTCAATTCTGTGGGGTGAAAATTAATTTGATTTTCAGCCAATTTCTATTTATACGTAGAGTTAAAAGTGGTATTTTCCCTTACCTTGTCTATTGGCCACATAAATTTCAGTCTTTAATCAAACCGTACACACACCTAACACCTCCAAATTCCTTTCTGTCAACTCCACTGCATTGCTAGCTATCAAATTGACTTACCAGGACTATTTCCAAAAAAAATGGAATTTTTCTAAAATTCATCAATTTTCCTGAGGGGGCATACCTAACCTATTTCATACTGGGGCACGACTGGGGCATGTTTTGAACGATTTTCTTTGGCACAAAAGTTGAAACAACATTGTATCAAAGAGGGGCAAACTGTAGACACTGAAAACTTGGTCTAGGCCTACGAGTACCATTTTCAACATAATTTCTAAATAACCATGGTCACGATTAAATAATGTTAATTATTTAATTATTTCTCAAACACATCTTTCTTCTATTAATTAAATAAACTTTAATTCTTTAATTAATTCATTATGACCTTTATTCAAACTTGATTAATTAAATAAATCTTATTTATTTAATTACGTCGCTAATTAATTAATTCTCTTTCTAAATTAAATAATTTATTATTTAATTTACCTTTTTATTATATTTCGACTATAATTAAATAATCATTTCAAATTATGTAATTATTCAATTAACCTTTTTGACAATCAATTAAATAAATCATTATTTATTTTATTTAATCTTCAAAAAAAAAAATTTATTTTATTTTATTTATTTTATTTTTTATTTTTTATTAGACTACAGGAATCAGGTAGCACGACCCCCTATAAAATGCAGTGCACCTCGTAAACTTTTTAATGTGACCAGCAACGCTAGCACGACATGCCCTCTGGTACCACGGGGGTGGGGGAGACTAGACCTCGTGACCAACCTCCTGCAACAAGAAAGATTCAGCCAACCAAGCTAGGGCCCCCACCCCTATTTAATCTTCAAATTTTGAATGTTGAATTAAATAATCATTTAATTCATTAAAAATAATTATTCTTGTCACATTCTTCTATTGCCTACTTGTCTAATTATTCTCATCATCTGAGTCGAGATCTATTTGAATCAATCAGTTATCTCTTGATTCGATCTCTAATCATTTCTCTATCACAACCAACCAGTTATCTAGTTCTAACTCTTATGCATGAACTTATTTATTAATTAAATATCTTTATTTAATTAATTAATTCATGTGTGCATTCGAATAGATCATTGTCCAAATTTTATCTTTATCTTTTCATTCAAACTCATATTCTTCTAATTTTTGAATACTTTCAACTAAAGATCAAATCATTTATTTAATCTTGAACTCTTATTCTTTCAATTTTCAAATAGTCTTAACGTCAGATTACTTATTATTTTATTTAATCTTTATCCTGCAGACTTTTCCAACTCACATTCAAACTGACATAAATCTCACATCGCATGGCATTCATCAATCTCGATCATTGATTTCTCCTTTGAATTTGAGTCAACCATTTGAAAACCAACTTTCTATAAATTGACTGACTTTTGTCATTATTCCTCCTCCCAAAATCGATATACTTTTGGAAGAGACTTGTTAATCTTCAATATTTTTCTATAATCACATACATCAAGGCTATACTTGCACACATATTGAAAATCTGAGGGCAAGAATACTATCACAGTGAAATGGAGAAGGACAATCAAGATAATTCGAAGGAGTTTTTTGATATTCGGTGAGATTGTTTTAATTATCGTTTTAGTTTGTTCATTCATTTGTGCTTTGTTGTTTAATTTAGATTAATGATTGTTATTAGATTTAACCATCTTTGCTTGTAGTATTATTTATCTATGTTACAGTTAGCATTTATCATTGGCTACTTTAAAATAATTTCTCACAGCATGGTCTTTACCAATTCCTTTAATATGGAGGAATACATTGGCATTATCATTTTGAACTTTTTTACTATATCTTATATTCATAGTGTGGTCTTCTTACTTCATGTGATATTTCCTCTTCTTGGTGGTGTCATTGGATTTGATTTCCTTCAAGATTGCAGCCTTTCTTGGCATATAACATTCCTCTTATTGGTGATGTTATGGATTTCATTCCCTAATTTGTGAATCTTTTATCCTAGACTTGTCCTCTCTTGTAGATATTAGGTACAGTGTTCCCTAAGATGAGACCTTACATGAACTAAGAGAAAACCATTTGAGTATGTGATGTAGGAGCTATTGACGCAAGATTTTGTAGGTAGTAGCAGTCTTATGGGAAACTTATCTATTGTGGGACATAGTGCACTAGCTAAGTGACCTCCGAGATTTTATCGAAGCCGGCTCTTTGTTTAGTGGGGAAGGTAAGAGGTTAGAAAGATAGAAAAATATAAAATCTACACTATAGGCGATGCGCCAAGATCATAGACAAAATTACCAGAGCATAGTGTAGGATGCAAAGGCCCGAACAACCAAAATGTTGTTTATCAAGTAAACTTTCTCAAAAGCACTTTAAACATAACAAATACCCTCTAATTTTCATAGCATAATCTAGCATAACCTTAGCCAACACATCGGAGTCGAGAAAACATGATTTGTATTTATTGAGCTATGAAAGATCACAAAAGTTGAAGAACAGGCATTCATACAATATAAGAAGATAACAACACAGACTAACAGTCTTACTAAATGCATGAAAAATAGAAAGGCTGAATTGATTTGGCACAGTCTGGACTCTTCAAATTTAATAAAATTATTACAAAGGCTTCTTCCTAGTGCTTGAGAGTTTTTTGTAACTTAATAACAACAACCTAATAAAAGAGAAACATGACCGCATAAATAGGCCAATCCACCGCTTGAAACACCACAGAGAAAGAAAACTGTGAGCGAGGATCGATGCCCCAGATCACCTCGAGCCGCCACAGAAAAAATTGATCGCCTAGGAGCATGCAAGCAAAACCATTGCAAGGAACAGAAAATCACGCAACAGTAGAAATGAACACGCAGTGCTATAGAAGAAAATGCGGCAGCAAGTGAGCATAAAAGGTGAGGTAGCAATTCCAAGGTGACCATCGCATAAAGAACTATCACATGTCACGTAGATGAGGCCTGGAAAAAAGATGAAGGGATGCCCAGTGAAAAGCTCTGAGAGGGAGCCACATGGGCGATGCCGAGCGAAAGAAATTGCAAGGCAGAACTAGTTCGGAAAGCAGCCAGAGAAGGCCACGCGTTGCGTAGATAGAGACTAGCAAGAGCAAAGCAATATGAAAATCAAAAAGCTTTGAGAGGAAGCCACGTGGAGCACGTCGAGCGATGTGATTGATTTAACAATAAGGCACAGCCATGAAGATAAAAGTAAAAACCATGAAGGTTGGCATTTTTTTTTGAAACAGTTTGGTGACTCACAGGGACATTTCGCTTGCAGAATGAAGAACCTCAGAAAACCTCAGTTCAGCATCCCAAAAATTGCTCACAACCTTGAGAGGGCAGCCTGTAGATAGGTCCAGACCTCGTTTGATGGTGCAGAGAGAGCCCACATATTTTCATGTGCCAATTTGAGATCGATAATTGCCTTGAAAGGCAATCCGCCAGATACTTTCATCTCTAATTCCAGCTAGAAGAAGAGCTATGCCAACTGATGCACGATCCCTTCAATCTTCTCGGAGGTCGAAGACTAATCAAAATATTGGAAGACAGAAAGGTCCTGCTTCTTCTCTTCAATCTATTCAACAATATGTTCAACACCGACAACCGCCTGATCTACAATGAAGGGCGAAGGGAGGCCTTTCTGAGTTAAGCGGGAAAACTTTGCCCGCATATCACTGCTAACCTGGTTCAACCTAGCCCTGCATTCTGTGTTGGACAGCCTCATGCATAGAAATGAGGATGCTTATGCCCATGGCTACCATTGTTTGATCCTCAATACCCACGCCACTCAGAGCCTCATCGGAAGCTATGTACAATTTTCCCAACAAAATTCTAGCCTCTAGAACCTTATAAGAAGTTACTATTACCTATTTTTCAACACTAGCTCAAATAGGTAGAGCTAAATTGCAAATTCAGGCTAAAAGGTACATAAGATGTTTTAAATTTTTTTGTTGAAGTACTCATATTGTGCATTACTTCATAACAATGTATATTTCAATGATATTATGCAAAAACACTTCAAAATTACATCACAAGATTGCATAATTTTTGTTGCTTTATTCATAATGTGCAAACTAGAATCCCACACAAGTCGTGGGAGTAGCAGATTTTGATTGACATAATCAAACAATAGGTACAAAAACAGTTTGTATGCTATACAACTGTTGACAAAATAAATATAGCAGGGAGAGTGGTTCATCATTTCCTGTAATGATGGAACCCATGATGCTTGATGTCTCTTATTGGCGTTGATGAAGCTTTCCAGGTTCCTCGACTTCGCTCTCTTTGAGTTGTCCTACAGCATGAATGAAAATGATTTTAGAGATTAACTCTATGCAATGATGAATCAAAATCAGTCCTATGCTTACATTGCCAGCAGGAATATAATTTACATCTATTCAGGCATCTATCAGATGATTATGAAAATTCAAACAATATAAAGAAAGAGGAAGCTTTCAACTTCTTTTATTTTGCTAACATGTTTGTTCACTGTGCAGGAACAGGTTCATTATGTTCGAGATCATCTTATTGGATATGTGGAGTAAAACGGGCTCCCACAAGGGTTGAGCTTGGCATATCAGGAAGGACACACTCTCAAGTTACATATGAGAGTTCATTAATATTGTCAAAATAGTCAAAAGAAAGTTGAAACAAAGAAATTGATGAAAAAGCAGCCCTTTTTTGAAGTTATTACTCTGTTTCAGCTCTACTTTATTTTTCCACATTACATTTAAATGAAGTATAGAGCCTCTTTACACTGAAGAGAAAGGAAACAAAGCATCAAGCATCAAGCTATCTCATGAGGTTTTGGGTATTCAATATAGTTTTCATCCTGTTGAAACATAGCAATAGATCTTTCAAGAATGGCAGAAGTAATTATATTGATACTTTATTGAAAAAGCCAGAGCCATACAAAGAGGAGAGTGAAAAAAATGAGTTCATGATCCTATATTCTTCAGATATGCAGTCAACATTTAATCAGTGCATGGTCATAGGGATTATCAAGTCTCAAATTTATCAAAGTGGTCATATACAATGGAGGAGAAATCTCAATGTTAAAATCAGATAGCCTTCCACAGAGGAAAATACAGTGGGATTATGATAGTCCGATTCAGGTTACAGTAAGATTGCTATTACAGAAGCCTAAAAATGTGGAATACCTTTCAGCACAGCAATAGGTACCTGGCATATATCTTTAACAAATTACCTTGACAAGGGTCACGTCAAGGAAGTGATTACATTTGAAGTGGGTTTTTGTGTTTCAGTATTATGTTCAAAACAATGTTTTTGGTGAATCAACCATTGACAGAAGTAACTTTAGCAAAATGAGCAAGGACAACCAAAAGTGAGTAAAAGGGAATGGACATTTGCACTATTAGAGCTAAATGAAATGAAGGAGACTCATAGTTTTGGTCGCAATAAACCATCGAGTATAGTCAAGATGGAACGACAACATAGCAGAGTTTAGTAATAAAATACCCAAGACAATTTTCTTCTAACAACCATGTATTTTAAAGAGAAAATAACAAAGATGCAGATGCAGGAGGTTTAGAAATGGCCTGTTTGTTTTTAATACATGCTACTTCAATGAGTTATATGCAAGGATGAATACCCAATATAGAAAAGATTCCGATGAGCTCAAATAATGCAATAAAGCAGAAAAGAGGGCTACGATTTCTAACAAGTGAAGGACAATCTCGAGAAAAGTATTTTCTTTTCTCACAAAGGCAGCACCCATTGAAGAATAACAGTGCTAGATAAAACAAGTTAAGGAATAGACTTCATAGAAGACAACCAGTCTCATTTTGCTGAGAGTAGAGGGTAACAGTTCCAGAATATAGTTTTTAAAGATGCAATACAATATATATATATATATATATATATATATATATTTTAATATTTCGGTGTATGGTTCAGCCTATGAACAAATGGTGGTAGTCAAATACCCTTGAACTAGGGTTTCAGTCAAAGAACAACGTATGTACATAGTAAATTGAAAAGAAATAAATTATTTTTACCAGTATATAGCCATGAAGTCACAAAGGAAATCAATAGTTATTCAATATTGACAGTGGCCCACACATCAGCAGTGTTATTTTTCATGCATCTTTACAAAAGTCATGGAAGGATGCTCTTGGGTGGAGCCCAGAAATGTTTCAAGACACCCTCGTATATTCATGAAAAAGGAAAAGTGTCAATAGCTATCAGGAGGAATGAAAGTCACTACCAAGTCACTCTGGTTTTCCATCGCCAAGGGGTCAAATATAGAAACGGTAGTTTCACGCCCTCAGAATGCATAGACCAAGCCTTAGAACAAGAAAAATAGAGCACATGGTCATGGCCAGATGAAGTAATGGTGATCACAGGAAAGCAAAGCTTGTGGCCTTTAGGTTTAGAGAATGTTTCAATACACAGAGAAAAGATGAGTTACAGAGGCCATGAAGAGAGTTAAGATGACTTACCTTGTGTGACATTGAAGTTTCATGCTATGGACCAGCCATAGGACCTGTTTTCTTCGTATTTTACAAACCCCAAACTCCATCATTGGCGGTGCACCATCTTCTCCGGAAAAATCCAAACAAAGTGAAGTGAAATTTAGTTTAGGGTTTTCGGTGGCTTTTTGTCAAGGCCCTAAAGTCGAATGAGGTGATGTTATGCTTTACAATATCAATGACCTAATATGATGGATCCCATGAGTTTGGTTAGATGTTAAATTACCAAGGCATATAAAATATGTAATGTTTGAAGCCTAATACTATGCATGGACAAACTCATCGAAGACTCCAAGTCTTCTAAGGATGGAATCAAAATTTAGATGAAGGTATGTAATATGGTTAAAATGATGATATATCATACATTTTGTGATAGACATAGGCTAAGATTGCATTGATTAAATTCAATTAATTTAATGTTATTTTTGCTCACCCATGTAAAGTGGTATGAATTAAATGATAAAATTATAAATCATTTAATTAATACAACTATTTTAGGCAAAATAATATTGAGTTAAATAAATCCAATAATGCAAGCATAGAATAAGGCAAAGATGGAGTTTCATTTTGCATGGGTGGATTGATACAAACAAGGCAATTTTTTGCATGCTTTGGCCCACTTTTCAAGGATTTGCAGTTCAGTTGGAATAGTGCATGTATCAGTTATGACTTGGGAGTGAGTTTGAGCTTAAGTGGACTTGTTTTTGCATGGATTTGGGCCTCCTTTTCAAAGATATTTTCTTCTGCTCGGAATTGGCTTTGGAGTTATCACCCTTTCTTGGAGTTGGAATTTCAATTCTTTTTACATGCCTTTTGGAAAGGCTTTTGTATATATTGAAAAACTTAACTATTTTTCAGTTAGTTCTTATTTTTCTCCTTTGCACTCTACAAAGCGAATGATTTGTAACTCAGCAGTTTTTTCAAGATTAATACAAAAGAAGGTTTATAGGTTATGTTAGTGTATTTTGTGCAGAGTTTTTCCTTCTATTATCATTGTGAACCAAGTATTATCCTTCTTGGATTCAGGTGTTGTGTCTTATGAGTGTTCTTGATGCAAATTTACTATGTTTTATATCGAAACCTTTAAATTTCTGTCACATTTATGAATGCATGTGCATAGAAAAACATACTTAGTTGCAGGTAAAAGATTGTGCTCATGATATACTCATTCTTTTAAGTTGTGAAAGTTTTTCCTTCATAAAGAATGAATTGTCGAGCCTTTTTCTGAATCATTTATGCACTTAAGTTATTCAATCTGAGTTGTGAAAATAGGCTCATGAAGAATCATTTGTGAAATAGTCTGTTGTATTAAATCCTTTTACGTGTATCACCACAGTTAAAGTTTTATAGCTTAGGCTTCATAATTCTACATTCAGTTTAAATATTTTTATCCTTTTTCCCAACTTTTACCAAAAGTTAATCAGAAAAATCCATAGGAACTAGCCTAGAATCTGGAGGTCTAATTCCTCATAGGATACCCACGGCCTGGAATTAGTTCCAATGTGTCAACAAATTGCTAAAATTTAATATTTCAGCATATGAGTGCAATCTGTTTGACAACAGTTACCTCCTGAATCTGCTGGATCGTTTCACCTACCGTTCCACATAGGTTAGCTGCCTGCACCATAAATTTTAGGGTGGGCTGCAGAGTAAGGCATAATGCCTTGACTTTATCCCAGTATGATGCATACAACTCCTTGGAAATCTCCAATGAGCTCATCTATGGTGCAATAGGTTGGGTCCTCAAGATACTCAACTCCGCCTCTCTACTGCTCAAGTCTGCCTTTAGTTCCGATAGGCCTCTGTCCAATGCAGACACTTGTTCTCTTAGAGTGGAGATTTCTTTCTCTTTTTCCTCTAGTGCCAATTCAGTCTGCTTAGTTTTCTGAATCTCCAACTCTAAAGTGGCATTCATTTCATTTATTTCATCATCCGTGCTCTGCCAGAGCTCCTTCATTCCTTCACTTACCTACACGGACATAGCGCAGAGTTTTTTTTTCTTTGCTTGACTCTGCTCAACCTCATGTTGGAGGGTCGAGACGATTTTTGTGCTCATAAATTTTAGCTCCTTGATCTGGCTTTCAAAGGCACTCCTCTCCTTCTCCAAGTGACTTATTTCATTTTCTTGGGCCTTGTACTTGTTCACCCAGATATCGACCTTTCCCTTCAGCTCCGAGATTTGCTCCTCTCTTTTCCTTGCTTGGTGATTGAGCTTGAGGTAATCAGTGGTTACAATCTTTTTAGTTTCCCCCATTAGCTCGACCTTATCTCACGGACAGGCCTGCTGCAAGTCTAGGCCAATGGCGTTGACAGAGTAATCACTTGGTAGCATTTCCTTTACTAGTTTAATCATGTTGGGAGTGATCTTTGCAAACATTAATGAATTTTCGCTCTCATTGAACACAATTTGCAAGAGATTCTTTTCTTACCTACCCACATCCTTTTGTCTCCTCTTTTTCATTCGACTAGCTCAGGTGCTTTTGTTTGCTTCCACATGTAGGAAATAGTCTTGGGAAGGGATACCCAGGCCACCAGCAAAAGGAAACTCTCGAGGGACTGCTAGTAGGAAAGATAGCATACTTAGCGCATTGGTGGTTTTGTTAGGCCTTGTTATAATGGTCGGGGAGAATGGTGGAATGAATTGGCCACTCAGAGGGGAAGATAGTGTAGTAAAAGGAAAGGCTGGGGAGGTGCCAACCAAAGGGCTAGGCCTTAGGGATGAGAATTGTTGGCTCATGATCCCAACACTTACAACAAATTATGTTTTGGGTAAGGGATGGAAAGCAGAGGATGAAAGTGGGAAACCAGGAGGGGCAAGACTCAACTACTTGGGATATCCAGTGACGAAGAAAACTGGTGCAAATGAAAAAGTTGGGGAAGAGGAAGAAGAGACTAGAGATGTAGTAGAAAGAGAAGAGGGAAGAAATGATACCTGAGGCTTATGAGGAGCTGCAGATGATACAACTGCTTCCTCCAGCTACTACTCTTCCTCTCTGCCAGATTCTCTTATCTGTGTCCGCTTTCCATCCAGAGAATCCTCAAGGTCCACAATGACCTGCCTTCTACTATTGGTAGTCCTTACCCACTTCCTTGTAGATTTAGAGGAGCTGGATGGCTCTGATGCTTGCACGTTTGATGAATCCTCCTGTTGTGTGGGTCGTTTACCGACATCTACTTTATGCATTGGATTCTCATCAACGGCGGGGGGATTCTGAGTTACTTCTTCTCCAAGCTCCATGGCAATCCCTTCCCTTTTATATTGTTGCTCTAACGTTGAAAGGTTCAGAGACTTCTTTGCATCTGGGTGGGTGTTCTCCCAGATGTCATCAAATTTTTCATCAAGAGCCACCTCTTCGTGAAGCTTGCTGGTTGCCTTAATCTCCTATCGGTAAACCCAAAAGTCTCGAATCTTTTTAGGACACCATTCAAGCTTTTGCAATTGGGTGCATAGGGCCTGGTTGATCTTCTAATTTGGATTGGCCTTCCAAGCTATGTAGTAGAAGTTCAGACATGGTGATCGCATGTCTTCAGCAGGTAGATATTCAAGGCCTACATATAACCTTAAATTCCCCTCTTCAACATTTCCCCGAGGGTCCCAAAATAACTACAGCTAATGTGAAATTCTTATGTCAATCTCTGACAAATTATTTTTGGGATTGTATTGCCATGTGTCATTTATCAGCACCAACCCGAGATGACCCAACTTTGAAAAAAGAATCTTCGAAGTCCTTTTCTTGACCAAAGACATGGAACCAAACATGACTAGCAATATCAAATAGGAGGTTAAATTCTTTCCCCCCTAGTAATCATTATCAATATTACAAAGCTGCCTCATTCCTTCCAGGGCCACCACTCTATCAAAAATAAAGCGTGGGAGTCGGAAAGGCTCCCGGGTGAACCCTCGCATGCGGAGCATGGTGAAATCTGTGCCAAAGAACCAATCACAAGGTGGCACAAGCTTTCCCAACTAGGATTTCTATCTAGGTGACAAGCGCGCGAACATGTTGATCCTAGCTCTATCCAAATCCCACAAAGTTGGGGCTAAGAACAAATCCGAAAATGCATAGTAATCAAACATTTTTTACATGACAGGAGTCCATGTCGAGACTGGCTTCCTTAGGCCACTTTCGTTGAAAACAACCAGAGACATAAATGTTATGAAATAATCTGGATTCTGGTGTAATATTAAGTAGGCCAGGAAAGAGAGATACCTGAGCCTAGAACTGAACTGGAAGTCTTGCAGCTGCTACCAAATTCCATCATTAATAACTCTCACAAAATCTAGAAGTGGAGCCACGTTGTTCTTCCTCAACATAAAGTTGAGACACATTTGAAACTCAAAAACCTTCTTGTATATATCCAGACCACACACCAGTGCCAGCATAGAAAAAATAGAGCAAGACCCACATTTCAAAGCACCTAGACCAAATGGAAATTTGGGTGGCGCTGAGACATTTGTTGGCTAAGCAATTTCAGGGTGGTAAAACTACGGAGCCAACCTAAGCCCTCCCCACTTATCATGCATCATTTTCATGTTGAAAATATCAACATCTGATGTAGAGGGAAGCGGGATGCATAACATATCCTGAATAGCTTTAGGGCTCATGATTACCCTAAAATTAGTGCCACTTATTGCTCCGGTGTTTGGATCAAAGCCTACTGCGCAAGCTGCTACAATTTATGGGCAATAATGCACCAGGGGAACCATATATTGGGGAATCCCATAGTCCCATAGATGCTTACAGAACGGGTCCGATAATTTCTTCATTCTCTCGCATGCAACTTCTCGGAGGCTCTTATGATTCTGGGATAACTCAGGATCAAAGACATTATCCCAATCCTGTGAAACCAAAGCCTGGTTTCTTTGAGGAATTGCGTTCAGTATTCTCTGGTTGACCTAACTAGTGAAGGGCTAGCATGGCTTTGTTGGGATGTCGGGGGTAGAGTAAGACTCCAGGCCATAGATTTGTACGCAGGGTGTCTTCTTCACTTGCTCATCTATACTCATTGGGTCCAGGGCCTGTGTTGGATTCTCTGCAATCTCAGCCATTTCTTTGTATTTGCAAGAAACTTTTGCAAAATTTTGCAAACGGCTTAGCTTTTGAAAAACTCTTTCTTTCTTGCGAATAAGTTAGCTATTTTATCTTTTGATAACTCTTGCAATAAATGCACTTTGCATGCTCAACCTACTTTTTGATCTTCATGAAAAATGGTTGAGCGAGTGTACGTTCCAGCCTTTCACATTTAGTTTCTATATGCATCACCAGCCTTTCATGCGTGCGAAAAGATCGCCAACCTACCAAATTTCTCTCCACATTTAAGAGACATGATTTCGCGTGAGGTGGCACCCTTTTTTTTGTTGAGCAGCGGACCAAGACAACCTTGCAAAATATTTTCGTAAGCTTTTTGCATTTACTAATTTTTTCCTAATTGTACTTGGGTGCATCACCCAATAGCCTACTTTTAAGATTTTCCTTGATTTAGATGGGATGACGGCTCCTTGTGCTCACACTTGGCCAATCTTTATTGAATTGGGCAACTTGAAAAGAGCAAGTTGCAACTGTACCTGATTATTCCCTTCACTTCACATGCCGCAACACTAAAAATCAAGGCTTGGCAACACACATTGCCTCTATTGTAATTATGGCCTACCTCATCAGGTGAACCCTAGCTAGTCTATAAATAGGGCCATTAGCAACATTACAAATCACAATTATTCCAAGCATTCTTAGCTTAGCAAGCTTTAGTTACCTTAGCAATTCTCATTTTCTAGCACTAGTAACAAGCAGTATGGAGACGCCAATAAGACTTTTCTGTAAACAGACTCAAGTTGCTTTTTTAGGAAAAATTAGGTGTAGGCGTTTAAAGCATATGATAGGCATGAAAAAACTGTTATACGTGAAAGTGATTAAATGGGTTCTTGGCAAGGACTGTGTGGCGTATGAGGAACAATACCAGGTCAACACTAATATTTGCTCTCACTTCGTCACCTCATTGCTGATATCAATGTCTCCAAACTTAAGGTCTTGAAGCTGATGAAGTGAGTGTTCCTGCGGCGCTACCTCGGAGGACTGGAGCAAATAGTGCATGCTGTTGAATTTGATCGTGGGGTCCCCTTGGTTCGCAACCTTTGTCTGTTACAACTGCATGGAGGACCTGTTCAAACCAGGCCCTTCCTCTTTGGTTTTGAGTTGGAGACTCATGAGGAGCATCGCGCCAAGGTGCCTATCGGCTGCTACTTCCTCATGTAGGTGCATTACATCGAACCATTCTGAAACCTCCACTGGTATGAGGACTTCGAAAGAATGGTGTTCCCTGATCTCGCACCACTAGTTGCTGCCATCACTAGTCCATCAAATGCCTGATAATCTGAGAACAAAAATAGTCCCCAATTTTGTTTTTTCTCTTTTTCCAACCTCCACTCCATAGCGGATATATGTATATCTCAATACAAGGCCACTGGCCTATATCCTATATAATGTAAATCTTCTGGCCAAAATATATAATATATCTTTTTCACAAATCTTGGCTCATTTACAATGGTTTATCAATTTCTTGCACTTATTGTTGTTATTTCATAAAGCACTAAGAAGACCCAAAACTTAAAACAGGGGAAAAATAATTAAATATTTACAATTCACAAAGCCATCACATAGGTAGAATTAATTAAATTTTTTAAGATGTATTCCATTAACTAGAATACTTAAGGAATTACCTTCCATATCTTCCAACTCGAAGGAGTTGAACTGCTTACACTGGACAATTTTGAAAGGCCCTTTCCAGACGCTGTCGAATTTCCCATGCTGACCGGGCTTTGCTCCGCGCTTGTTGAACTTGAACACCAAGTCTCCACGTTGTAGCTCTTGATCTGATGGATTTTTATCAAACCATTTCTTTACCACCTACTAGCATTGTTCATCACCTCAAGGGTGTGCTCTCTCTTCTCCTGAACCTCGAGGAGCTTAGAAAAATGTATCTCCATTCCTCCATTTTGTTCAATCTTCAAGGATTTAAGCAACTGCAGGGCAGGGATCTCCATCGCGATAGGAGGCAATGCCTCCTTCTTGTACACCATCTCATAAGGAGATATCTTTAGTATCTACTTGGGTGTGATTCGGTGTGCCCATAGCACTGTCCGAAGGTTCTTATGCCATTCTCTTTGGTGTTCCGAGCTTATCCTCTTTATTAACCTGATGAGGTTTTTATTTGTAGACTTCGCGAGGCCATTCCCCTGGGGATAATAGTTGGAAGATTTTTTCAAGAAAACTCCATACTTTAGTGCAAACTGGCTCAACTTAGAGCCAAGAAAATCTTTGGCATTGTTGGAGATGATTATTTTTGGAGGGCCAAATCTGGCCACCAACTCCTCCAGGAAGTTAACAGTCTCTACTTCCGTTGCGTTCTTCAATGGCACTGCTTCTACCCATCTAGTGAAGTAGTTCGTTGCTGTCAATATCCACTTGTGTCCAGCTGAGGAGAAAGGGTTAATCATTCCAATGAAGTCTAGACCCCATTGAGCAAAAGGTTCCTCTACTACTATAGGCCTTAATGGCATAGCAGCATTCTTTGTCCTTCGGACATAAAACTAACATTCATTACAAGATTTAATTAATGAAAATGCATCATTGAAAAGTTTTGGCCAAAAATAACCAGCACATATAATTTTAATTGTTGTAGTCCTTGCCGAAAAATTTCCTCCAGCTGGGCCACTGTGGTATTGATCCAATATTCTCTTCACCTGTTCTTCATTTACACACCTTAGCAGGACGCCATTAAAATTTATTTTGAACAAGACACCATCCAAGAGAACATAATTGCTATTTTGTAAGTGATAGAAATGCCTTTTAAAAGAAGAGAGACTGATCAGATACCTTCCCATCTGCATGAAGTTCATTCTATCCTCTAGCCAGTCACCCTGAGAGCTTTCTTCATTTAGTAATACAATTTTTAGAACTTCAAACTCTGTCGTTGGTTCACTGTTTTTAGCGAGGTACTCACATAGTCCCTTTCCTTTGATAGTCTTGATAGACCTGACTTCAATATCATACTCTAGGATCTTAGTGATCCAATTATCTCTTTTCTCTGGGATTTCTCCCTCCATGATATACTCCCGCACACTAGGATGTGGTACACAAACAATCACCTTATTATATGATATCAAGTGTCGGAACTTCTTAAGTCCTTTCACAACGGCAAAGGACTAATTATCTACAAAATTATACTTCACCTTATACTCTTTTAAGGTTCATGAGTAGAAAGCAACAACAGACTCCCTTTTATCTTCATCATACTTTTGCATAAGTATAGTGGAAATACTATTGCCACCACCAAAAACATACATAATAAAATATTTTGATAGGTCTGGGTTAACCAATACAGGGGCGGAAGAAATAGCCTCCTTTATAAGCTCAAAATCTTTTTTGGCTTCCGCTGTCCATTTAAAAGTCTGGTCTTTTTTAAGCATCAAGATAACAGACCAAACAGTCCCTGTGAAATCTGCAATGATCCGGCTAATAAAGTTGACCTTACCTAGAAATGATTGCACTACCTTCCTG
This sequence comes from Sequoiadendron giganteum, assembly GCA_007115665.2. Classification (NCBI taxonomy): domain Eukaryota; kingdom Viridiplantae; phylum Streptophyta; class Pinopsida; order Cupressales; family Cupressaceae; genus Sequoiadendron; species Sequoiadendron giganteum. The sequence goes on from CM021100.1 coordinate 93,865,677, forward strand.
GATTGCATCAACTCTTTCAGGATCAATGGAAATTCCCTCCTTCGAGAAAAGATATACCCCAATAGCTTCCCTTGGGGAACTCTGAACACACATTTCGTCGAGTTTAAAGAAATCCTGAATTCCTGGCACTTCTAGAAGACAAGCTCTAAATGATCAAAGTGATCATCTGCAGATTTTGAAAATACTGTCAAATCATCTAGATAGATGAGTATAATTTTATGGATTAAATCTTTGAAGGAAATAACCATGGCTCTCTGAAAGGTGGCTCCGGCATTCAAGAGTCCAAAAGGCATCTTGGCATATGCATATGTTCCCCACTTTTTGGTGAACATTGTTTTGTGTTGGTCTTCTTCTTTTACCCGAATCTGATTGTAGCCTGAAAAGCCATCCAACATTGAAAACATTGCTGAACTAGCTACAGTATGTAGAATTACCTCCATTGAAGGCAGGGGGTAATGATCCTTTAAGGATGCTCTATTCAAGTCTCGGAAGTCTACACATAGTTGTATGTCTCCATTCTTCTTCTGAACTAGTACCAGGTTTGACACTCAAGTGTTGTGTTTGATCAGAAACACTATTTGGGATGTGATCAATTTATTCAGTTCTTGTGACATAAGATATTCTATCTTTGGATTCACGGGCCTCTTTCTTTGATGAATCAGCTTCACCCCTTCTGATAGCTCAATTGTATGCTCAATGATCCCAGGATCGTATCCATTAAGATCATCATATTACCAGGTTACTACACTTGGATACTCTTCACAAAAGTGCCTTAGTCTATCCTTATTCTTTTGAGAAACTTCTTTCCCGACCTTGAGTTTTCTTTCTTCTCCGATTTACAAATCGGTATAGTCACCTTTGTCAGCTACGAGCCTTCTTTTGTCTCTTGTCACATCATCGAAATCAAACAGGCTCTCTAGAGTGACTAGGCCTCTCAAAAGCTTGTTGGATTTCAGCTAGATAAACTGATCCCCATAAGCTTTGGCGATCTTTGGTTGCAGCTGATCAGCAAATTCTCCAGATGGCTAGAAAAATGATGCAATATGGGCATCACTATCGAACACTTTCCAATCTTGATATTGTTTGGAACAACAAGCCTTACAATTACTCTAACCGCATGCTTATTTTTCAATAACTCAGAGGCCAGCTCAAACTCAACTCCAATAGTCACCATTCGGTCAGCTTCGGAGTACTTCTCTCTTTGTATAGCCTGAATATTAAATGCCTCAAAGTTGTCAATAAGATCCGAGACTCTATGTCGGTAGGATCGCATACGAACATTTTTTGCAGCAGAAATTTCTCAGATCTAGTTGACCACCAACTCCGAATCTCTGAATACACTTATCTGCTTTGTGCCCATTTGTTCTACAAGGCTCAAACCATGGACAAGGCCTTCATACTCTGCTTCATTGTTTGAGCATGCAAACTGGAAACGGTAAGACCTCAAGGTCTTTTCCTTAGACAGGGATGTCAAACATATGCCTGCTCCAGCTCCGGCTTTGAATCTCGCTCCATCAAAATGCAAAGTCCATAAATCTGAGGGTGCTTCACCTCCAGATTCTTTAGTAACTTTGGGCATAGACTACCCTTCCTCATGTACGACATAAGTACTGAGTCCAATTGTGTGATAATTCCCAAAAGGGTCTATATCAATACACTCTTTCAAAAAAATTCCACATTGAACCTCTCTTCCTAAGTAATTGAAGTATGTGTTGCTTCAAAGTTGAGCAAAGCCTCATCAGCAACATGCTCGGAATGCAAAGTTTCTGACAATAGTTTCATCTTGGCCCCATGTTTGGTCCTCAAAATCAGGTGTGACCAGTCCAATGCTAGATATCCTTCAACATTTGTTGTGAATTCTCGGGACAAGAAAATCCCAAATAGAGGAGGAATATGAATGAGTATGGTATCCTAATTTGTAGTGATACTAGGGCAGGCAAACAATGTCATAGGCAATCCCTTGATTACCCTGACGGTATCAAATTTATTTCTATCTAGTTGCATGACTCCCTTATTGAGAGGCTCATATTTTAAACCCAAAGCATTAGCTACTTGCTTAGGTGTGATAGTGGTGCTGGCACTAGAGTTGATCATACAATTATGCAATAGTTTGTCACCAATGATAAGTGTTAGAAAGAAAGGCTTGGGTTTAGGCTTACTCTCTTTTCCAACTTCTTTCTTTTCCTTGGGTTGATTTGTTAGCACTTTATCTAGGTCTGGCCTGGATATCTTTTCTTCATTGGACTGAACAAGCCCCTTCGTATCTTCCTCTCCCGATAATGCCTTTTGTAATAGCACCTTCTACTCCGGAATAGCCAGGACATCCCACAAAGAAGCGTTGGTAGAGGACTTCTTCAGTTACTCCACCACATTGAACTACACTTGCGATTGATGAGTCACAGTTGCTTTCTCTTTAGGTTTCGCAGTCGGTGTTGGCCTCGTAGCTAGTGCATCTGGTTGTTTGGCAATAGCTGGGATGATCATAGGAGCCTTTTCCTTCGAAGGAGGAAGATTTAGAGAACTAGGAGGAACCACGCTAGTCTATTGTGGGACTGATGACGGGCCTGCTGGCAGAATAGGCATCAGCTGAGATGAAGTATTAGCTGGCGAAGATGTGAATTCTCTAATAAATCCCCACTTAGAATGTGTGTTGTAATCAAACTGTACTCGTGGAATTTGAGTTACAGGAAAATCATTAGGAAACGCTGACTCCTCTCCTTCCATCCATGAAAAGAGCACTTGGTCTGGAACTATATCTGACTCTAGCTGAATGGACATCCCTTGCATTTGAGCAATGGGGACAGTATTATCCATCTGCTAAGAGGCGTATGATTGGTTGTCGAGATCAAGTGTGTTGCCTTGGCCACGTTGGTCTACAATCTTTTGTTACAAATTTCTCTGCAAATAATTTCTCAGCATGTGTGCATCGTTACAAGGAAAACACCATGAATTGGTGTCTTCGGCTAAGTTGTTTTTTCCAGCCACCAGCTCTTTATTTGAACTAGGATGAATGGTCTGCATCAGTAGAGTTACTAGAACCATCTAGTTAATCGGTTGAGCTTGAATGTTCTTATGCGATCTATCTCGCCACGGGTTTTGTTGGTACAGATATTTTCCACCTTGGTAATTCTAGTATGCCGTATTTTGATAGCTATATTGTTGTCGCTTCATGGTAGTCAACTCATTAGTCATGGCCCACATTTATTCTCGCATCTCGTTCATCTCAGCAGCTAAGGGATTATGTACTCGAGCCACAACTTCAGCTGCACTCAGGGTTGTTCCGGGATATATGTACATAGATTCGGGAGGAGTTGTAGGCACGCTGGTCGAAGGAACTTCGGCTTCCGCAGCATTGCACTTGGGAAACAATGGCATGATGAGTATCGATGCCAACTTTCCAGTAGTGATCAGATTATTTTCCACAGCAACAACCAAGGCATAAGCATCAGGAAGAGTCTCTCCACCAAGAGCTTGTAACATCATGGAAATATCTGGGTTGATGGACTTTAAGTAGAACATAAATGCCAAGTCTGGGGGCGGATGACTACCAATAGGAACTCTCTACCAGGTTGAATGGAACCTCGCATTGAAATCAGACAGAGCTTCATAAGGAGCTCACTTTATGTTTGTCAGCTGATGATACAGTGAAGATTTGTCGCCAATGTTTGGAAAACGCTCATAAAACGGGGTTCCGAGCTGGTCCCAAGTAGCAATGGTATTAGCCTCAAGAGTCCTATACCAGTTCAGTGCCTTTCCTCAGAAGAGATAGCAAACAATCTAAGGGCTACATTTTCATTTGACACACCATGTACCAGATATACATCTGCCACATCTTGTAGGTGTTTCGTCGGTGTCTTCGACTCATCCTCAGAATACCTACGGATAGCTTTTAGAGCGGAAGTAGGGATTGGGGCCCATACTGGAGGAGGCACAGGTGCTACAAGAGGACTGCCAACGTCCCAGGCTACGTAGTTTCTAGCAGCCATAGATGCAAGAGAAGTAGGCAACTGCAGAGATGAAGGAGAAGGAGGAGGTGAAGGACTACCTCGGCGGCCTCTCGAATGCACAAAAACTAATGGTGGTACGAGCTAGCCAGGAAATTGTGTGGTATGCGACCTAGTTACAGGCTGATGGCTCAAACACACTTATAAGATCAAGTAAACATGCTAGTTTGTGTCCCATCGGATGTGCCAGAAAAAGAACTGTTGACGCAAGATTTTGCAGGTAGCAGCAGTCTTGTGGGAAACTTAGCTATTGTGGGACATAGTGCGCTAGCTAAGTGACCTTTGTGATTTTATCGAAGTCGGCTCTTCGTTTAGTGGGGAAGGTAAAAGGTTAGAAAAATAGAAAAATAGAAAATCTACACTACATGCTATGCGCCAAGATCATAGACAAAATTACCAGAGCATAGTGCAAGATGCAAATACCCGAACCACCAAAATGTTGTTTATCAAGTAAACTTTCTCAAAAGCACTTTAAATGTAACAAATACCCTCTAATTTGTATAACATAATCTAGCATAACCTTAGCCAACATAGAGGAGTCGAGAAAACATGATCTGTATTTATTGAGCTATGCAAGATCACAAAACTGAAGAACAGGCATTCGTACAATATAAGAAGATAACAACACAGACTAACAGTCTTACTAAATGCATGAAAAATAGAAAGTCTAAATTGATTTGGCATAGTCTAGACTCTTCAAATTTAATAAAATTATTACAAAGGCTTCTTCCTAGTGCTCGGGAGTTTTTTGTAACTTAATAACAACAACCTAATAAAAGAGAAACATGGCCGCATAAATAGGCCAGTCCACTGCCTAAAACACCACAAAGAAAGAAAACCGTGAGCAAGGATCAATGCCCCAGATCACCTCGAGCCACCACAAAAAACATCGATCACCCTAGAGCATGCTAGCAAACCCATTGTAGGGAATGGAAAACCACATAGCAGGAAAAATGAACACACGGCGCTACAGAAGAAAACGCGATAGCAAGCGAGCATAAAAGGCGTGGCAACAATTCCAAGGTGATCATTGCATAAAGCACTGCCATGTGTCACATAGATGGGGGCCAGCAAAAAGATAAAGGGACATCCAGTGAAAAGCTCTGAGATGAAACCAAGTGGGCGACGTCGAGCAAAAGAAACTGCAAGGCGAGCCCAGTTCGAAAAGCATCCAGAGAAGGCCACGTGTTGCATAGATGGAGACTGGCAAGAGAAAAGTGATATTAAAACCAAAAAGCTTTGAGAGGAAGCCACATGGAGCATGTCGAGCGATGTGAGCAATTTAATGGTAAGGCACAGCCATAAGATAAAAGTAAAAACCGCGAAGGTTGGCGGTTTTTTGTGAAACGGGAGCATCCTTGGTTCTTGGCAATCTTGCATCAACCAAAAATATTTCCATTCAGTTTTGGTTTTCTTTTGTTCTAGTTCTTGTTCGAGTAGGTAGATCCGGTGATTCTTCATGTTTGCTTGCTAGATCTTGCATACCTAGGATTTCATTGTGGAAATGTTCAATTGTCATATTCCAAGTTTTCAGCTCATTTGAATATTTTTCCGGCAAGTTATCTCTTTCGGAGTACATGACACATTTTGGGACTGGCCCCGGAATAACTTCAAAACCTAACGGCTAGTTGGATCGATCTTGGATCTTTCCCGTGACTTGTGGATCCTCACGGTGTCTTTAGATTTTTTCTATGGAGTGTCCCCAACCTTACACTTAGGTCCACACTTCACCATACACATCTACCATGGATGAATTTCAGATTTGAGGCCAACCTGTTCTTGCACAAGTTATACTTTTCTTCTTGGAGGTTATAGCAATCTTTGGTTGACACGGATGTTTCTTGACCCACAGATATGATATAAAACTAGTATTGAATCATCAGATTGAGATAATTAAGTAAGATATAATAAGATGTATATATATTTTGATCTGTAATATTTTCGCTCACATCTATGAGCACTATATTTTGAGCATGTTGTAATAAGGCCTATGCGCCAAATCAGTAAACCTAGATGTGGCCAACTATTTGTAATCAAGATTTCTGATAATAAGAGTGTTTTCATCTTCATTTTCCTCCATATTTCATGTTGCTTCTACTGTGGGACTCTTAATGCATGGGTGGTAGATTGAGGACCCAACCTACAATTGTAGAGGACTTGTGGAGAGATGGAAGGAAGAATAAATGGTAGAGGAAATGGAGATGTTGAGAGGAATTGATGCAAGATTGGAAGCAATTGAAATGGACCATAGAAGAGGTCAACTAGTTGATGATGTAAGTGATGAAGAAGTAGAAGAACAAGAAGAATTTGCAAGAGAAGAGGAACCTGGCCTTGATCGGGGAGAAGAGAGGTTCATAAGACCCCTAACTAGAGTGAACACTAAGCCACATTTCAATCCATCGAATTATAATGGTAAGTTGGATTCAGATGAATTGTTAGACTGGATAATAGAAATGGAGAAATACTTTGATTTTGAAGGTACCCTAGATGATAAGAAGGTGAAATTTTCCTGTACAAAGTTGAGAGGACATGCATCCCTTTGGTGGGAACATTTGTAGACAAATAGACAAAGAAAATGAAAAGAGAAGATAAGATCATGGATTTGGATGGTGAATAAATTGAAGACAAAGTTTAAGCCTATAGCCTATTAGATTAGTTTGTTCAAGAAATTGCAGAATTTGAAGTAGAAATAATTCAGTGTGATAGAGTATACTGAGGAATTCTACAAGTTGAATATCAGATCTGGACATTCATAATATGAGATTGAACAAGTAGCTAGATATGTGAACGGTTTGAGGTCATCTATTCAAGATGAGATCAGTTTGATTAAGTTGTTGAGTGTGGAAGAGGCATATCAGAGTGCCCTAAAAGCAGAAGAGAAGCTGCATAAAAGACATGAGCAAAGACAGAGAGGAAGAATATTCACTAGAGGAGGAATAGGAACTTTTTCAGATTAGAACAAGGATAAGGAGATCAGTAAGAATGATAATTCATACCGAAGAGATGATGGAAAATCTTACAGAAGAGGAGGATATGGTAGTTACAAAAATGAAGGATATAGAAAAGATGACAGAGAACAAGAGAAAAGAATATTCAGGGGAACTTGTTTTAAATGTGGTGGAGAAGGACATAGAGCCTTTGAATGCAAACAAGGAGAAACAAGCAGAAAAAATGAGAACAATAGAAGAACAACCTTTGTTGAAGAGGATCATGCTGGATCACCTAATCAATTGGAACGAGAGGTATTGGTAAATAGGAGAGTGTTGTGTCAAAGTGAATTGGAGAAAGAACCATTGTAGAGAAAGAATTTGTTCAGGACTAGATGCAAGGTAGATGGTAAATGCTGCAAAGTAATCATTGATAGTGGGAGTTCAGAGAACATGGCTTCTGAAGAAATGGTGACCAAACTAAAGTTGCAAAGGTTGAAACACCCTAAGCCCTATCAGATAGCTTGGATTCAAGATGAGCATAATATACTGGTAAGTGAACAATGTTTAGTGAAATTCAAGATAGGAATCTACCATGATGAAGTTTTATGTGAATTATGCCTATGGGTGTATGCCATATCTTGTTGGGAAGGCCTTGGAAGTATAATAGACAACCTATTCATGATGGAAATAAGAACATATACATCATTTTTGCTAATGGAATGAAGCAAACTTTGTTACCCTTGGAAGATATTCCTAAGGCTAAGATTTTTACGACTGCTAGAATCTATTTCGTTGATGGAAGAAGATTTCTGAATGGACTGGGACATGAGAACATGCGCTTTTCCTTGGTTCCTAAGAAAGTTGAAGACTTGAAGCATGTATAAGGACAACCTGAGGAGATAAAAGAGTTGTTGAAAGAATATGAATCTATCATTTTAGATAATGTGTCTAATGGATTACCACCTGTAAGGAGTATTATTCATTGCATGGATCTGATTCCAAGAGCTAGTTTTCTTAATAAAGTAGCACACCGGATGACACTGGCAGAAAATGAAGAGTTGAATAGACAAGTACAAGAATTTTTGAGGAAAGGTTTGATCAGAGAAGGCTTAAGTCCTTGTACAGTACCTGATTTTCTTGCACCTTAGAAAGATGGAGAATGGAGAATGTGTACAGACTCTAGAGCAATAAACAAGACCACAATGAAGTATATATTTCCTTTACCTCAGATGGATGAAATTATTGATTTTTTTAGTGGAGCTAAGTACTCTACAAAGATAGACTTGAAGAGTGGATATCATCAGATCATAATCAGAGAAGGGGATGAGTGGAAAATATCATTCAAGACAAATGAAGGATTGTATGAATGGTTGGTGATGCCTTTTGGACTAACAAATGCACCTAGTACTTTCATGAGGTTGATGAATGAGGTATTGAAGAAATGCTTGGGTAAGTTTGTGATTGTATATTTATATGAAATTTTGATTTTCAATAAGACAAGGGAAGAACATTTGTTGCACATAAGACAAGTTTTGCAGAGGTTGAAAGAAGAACAGTTGTTGATAAATATAAAGATGTGTAGTTTCATGAAGGAAGAATTGGTATATTTGGGATTTGTAATATCAGTAGATGGATCCTGAGAAAGTGAGAGTTATTTTTTAATGGCCTACACCTAAAATAATTGGAGAGGTAAGATCATTTCATGGATTGGCTAGTTTCTACCGAAAGTTCATTAGGAGTTTTAGTTCTATTTGTATCCCTATGATAGAAACAATGAGGGGAGATAAGAAGGATTTTAGATGGACATCTGGAGCAAACAAAAGTTTTGAGATGTTGAAACAGAAGGTGACAGAGAAGCCCGTGTTCTCTTTACTAGATTCTGATAAGGTATTTCAAGTGGATTGTGATGCAAGTGGAAATGCAATTGGATTAGTGTTAAGTCAAGAAGGAAGACCTGTAGCCTATTTCAGTCAAAAGTTGAATGATGCAAGGAGAAGATATTCAGTGTATGATTAGGACTTCTATGCCATAGTTCAAGCCTTGAATAAGTGGAGACATTACTTGTTATCTAAGGATATTGTATTGTATATAGATCATCAAGCGTTATAGTATTTGAACAGTCAAGGTATTTTGAATCATAAACACATGAGATGGGTAGAGTTCTTGTAGAGTTATACTTTTATTTTGAAGCATAGGAGTGGAAATTCAAATAGAGTTTTTGATGCTTTGAGTAGAAGAAGGAATTTACTGGCACATATGAGAGTGGAGGTATTAGGCTTTGATGAATTGAAGAAATTGTATAAGGAAGACCCAGATTTTGCAGAACCTTGGAGAGCATGTAAAGAACCAGTTTTGGAGGATAGAAGTCAATGGTTGGATTATTTCATTCAAGAGGACATGTTGTTTAGAGGAAACTAGTTGTGTATACCCCAAAGTTCAATGAGGGATAATTTGGTAAAAGTGAAACATAGTGGAGGCTTGGCAAGAAATTTTGGAATTGACAAGACAGTAGTGTTGGTGAGTGAGAATTAATTTTCACCATAAACTAATAAGGATGTCAGGAAATTTGTGTAGAGTTGTAGAGTTTGTCAAGTTGCAAAAGGGAGTAGTTAGAATGTTGGATTATATAAACCCCTGATAGTACCAGAAAGACCTTTGGAGGATATCACATGGATTTCACACTTGGTTTGCCTAAGACATAGAGAGGTAATGATTTAGTATTTGTGGTGGTGGAAATTTTTTCTAAGATGGCACATTTCATACCTTGTAAGAAGACAAGAGATGTAGTGCATTTAGCAGATTTGTTTTTTTGAGAAGTGGTCAGTTTGCATGGATTACCTAGGAGCATTGTTTCAGACATGGATACAAAATTTGTTGGTTACTTTTGGAGGACACTTTGGAGGAACATATGAAGACAATGCATACTCAAGTGAAACAACATTTGGAAAACATGAACCAGAAGTATAAGGAGAAAGAAGATGAAAAGAGGAGACATGAGGAATTTGAAGTTGGAGATGAAGTGATGGTGTACTTGAGGAAATAAATATTTCCAGTTGGAACATACATTAAATTGAAGATGAGGAAGTTTGGACCCTATAGGATTTTGAAGAAGTTTGATTCAGGAAATGCTTATGAAGTGGAGTTACCAGATGACATGGGTATATCACCTATATTCAACATCACAAATCTACATCAGTACCATGAAACATAATTTAGTGAAGACAGTCAAGCAAAATTGGAAGAGAAACTTTCTAAACAACAATCAGATAAGATAGAAGAGATTTTGGATGACATAGATGGAAGGAAAACTTTTGGAAGATAGTAAAAAGAATATGTCATGAAATGGAAGCGTAGACCAATGGAGGTTCTTCTTGGATTTATTAGACTGAGGTAGACCATATCGATTTTCCTTTGGCCCCTGCAAAGTGAGAGGCTCACTTTTCATTAACCCCAGATGTCTGATGCAGGAGCATCCTTGGTTCTTGGCAATCTTGCATCAACCAAAAATATTTCCATTCAGTTTTGTTCTTGTTTTGTTCTAGTTCTTGTTCGAATTGGTAGATCCGATGTTTCTTCATGCTTGCTCGCCAAATCTTGTGTACCTAGGATTTCATTGTGGACATGTTCAATTTTTCGTATTCCAAGTTTTCAGCTCATTTAGATCTTTTTCTAGCAAGTTATCACTTTTGGAGTACGTGACAGTTTTTGGGACTGGTCTCGAAATAACTTCAAAACCTAATGGCTAGTTGGATCAATTTGAGGCCAACCTATTCTTGCACACATTACTCTTTTCTTCTTGGAGGTTGTAGCGATCTTTCACTGACGTGGATGTGATATAAAGCTAGTATTGAATCATCAAATTGAGAGAATTAAGTAAGATAGAATAAGATGCATATAGATTTTGATCTGTAAGATTTTTTCTCACATGTATGAGCACTATATTTTGAGCATGTTGTAATTAGGTCTATACGCCGAATCTGTAAGCCTGGATGTGGCCGACTATTTGTAATCAAGAATTATGATAATAAGAGTGTTTGCATTTGCATTTGCCTCCATATTTCATGTTGCTTCTGTTGTGTGACTATTGTTGCATGGTTTGGATTGTTCTCTTTGAGGACCCTCCTACTGTGACTACACCAATATTTATTAACCTATTTACATATTTGTTCATAAGTGTTTAGCATAACATATCTTGCTAAGCATTATGAAGCTTGAAGTTCATATTGTGTGGTGCCTTATCAAATTTATCAAGAGGTATAACTTTGGTATGGTTATGGGAGCCTAATAAGATTCTCTTATTTTCCACTTCTGGGGGCTCACCTAGTGGACAACATATTTCACTAGCCCATGTGAGCATGCATGTTTTTTTGCATAGTGGATAGTGAGTTTCACTTGTAAACATTTTTGGACAAACAACCAAGGCTTGATCCACATCGCATAAGATACAAATTTGAGGCTTGATCCACCCCTTTTTGTTTTTTATTTTTCTTTCTTTAAGTCTTTGACATTATATGATTATCTTATCATTGTTGCATATATATGTTTAACATAGGCATGTGTCTCTTTATGTCTTTGTTGGCTTTCTGTAAGATCTTAGATCTTGGGGGCTTGATCATCCTCCTTGACCTTTATCATCCTCTCTTTCCAACAATTGTACAATTAGACCTCTCTTGATTGTCTAATTTAGTGTCAGTTTGATGCAAGGTCATCCTCTCACTAAAGTGGGGGCTAAATGTAGTGTAGAAAAATGTATCCCTTTACATTTTCACACTATGTTTAGGCCCTTCTAATTAAAATGGACTTAATAATGTCTTAATGTAGTGTTGAAAAATGTATCCCTTTACATTTTTACACCTTGTTTAGGCCCTCCTAATTAAATTGAACTAAATTATGCCTTAATAAGCCCTATTGTACATCTACAAGCCTAATAAATTATATTTTCCAAAGGGGAAACTCGACAATAATTAATGCCAACACATAACACTTTATTGTGAGCAATGTGTGTTCCAGGAATAGGGACTTGGGACCCATTCTCCCATGGGAAAATGGGTCCTCCCTAGGCCTTTGAACCTAAATTTAAAATATGTTTTTGGCAGTATTTTAATGCCCTTGAATCCCTATTTCAATTTCGGCTTGTAACATTTGAATTTCGGTAAATTAAGGATAGATACCTATAAATAGAAGGTTATTTCACTAAGTTTCACCTAGAGTTTTTATGCAAGTATTCCTATAGAAAAGGTGATGATCAAGAGAATTCAAGAGAAAAATTATCAGAGATTTATTGTAACAATCAAGATCCATTCATCATGTCAAAGTCTTCTTACATCATGCATGTTTTTTCGAGCTAACATTGTGATGTAGGTTTCAAGATCAAGCAAGCATTCAAAGAATTATTCCAAGCATCAAGATCCACATCCATTGAAGCTATTTCATGCTTGTTGTAGACTCTCTAAGATCTTCATTCAAAGGCGTATCCAAGGGTTTGTTGAGTGGTAAAAAAATCGTTCATTCATCATTCTTTCTTTCATACTTTATTTCAATTCAAGGTTTGATTACGAAAATGAGGTTTGACCAAGGAAAACCCCCATTCACCAAAAAAAAAAAAATTCCTCTTGTGTGTGTGTTGCAGATTTAGGGTGAAGACGGATTGAAGACCTCTTGAAGAGAAAGATTGGAAAAGTTGATAAAGTTGATAAATTTGTTGTCAAATCACAAAATCTCACCTATCGATCTAATTTATGACTTTATGACACTGAAACCTAGACAAATCAAAATCTACAAATCAACATCAAAGGCTCCCAAAAGTTTCTTGAAAACCCTGATAAAAGATCCATTCGCCCATGGGCGAATGAGTCACAAATAACCTCCTAAAAGTGATTTTTGGTGACTAGTAAACATTAATTTTCCCTTCTCAAATCTGCAATAAGTTTGTTGCTTTTTTCAATATCAAGATTTATATTTTTTTTGAAAGTTTAAATTGACATAATTAGCTTGATTTTTTTATTATTGGCTTTTCTCCCAAGAGTGTTGTTCAAACTTAAACCCCTATCCTCAACCATAAGGAATTTGAAGATTCTCACATTGAGTTTATTCACCTAAGGGTTAGTCAATTCTTTGTGGGGATCTCATTTCCTAATGAAAAAAGGAAGATAGGTGCATCATAACCCCATTTATCCCACATATTGATCAAACCATATTTTTTTATGTTTCAGGATCTTCATAATCTTCCAATTAGTCAATTGTTGGTTTCAAAGGTAAAATGTGACAAAGAAAGTGGGATGTGCATAATCAACTTAATACACCAATTTAAGTAGGAGAGGGTTGCAAAAAAATATTTAAACACTTAAAATATTATAGCTACAAATTCATATGCACATTCAAAACATTAAAACAAATAACCAATTCAATACCATAACACTATAATTTACATGGAAAAACCCTTTCAATAAAAAATCCATACTCCAAACACACATCTCAATTTTATTATTCAACAAAAAATAAGTTACAATAAAATCATAGGGCCAATGCTCTATAGGAGTTCTCACATAACAATAGAATCCTAGAGTAATTTTGGAAGCATAATAGTGTCTCATAAAATATTCAACCTATCATCTAAAATGCACTAACATAGCATATATTTATATACAACTAAGACATGCATCAAAGGGTGCAATGTGTCATCTCCACATTCATTGCATGCATGCAATTGTAGAAGGAAGAACATGCATAGGTATAAACTAGAACCTACTATATCAATTTTATTCTTATCAACATGCAAGGCACATGCAACATGCAAACTAAAACATTACATGTAATGCACCTACATGCACAACTCCACCTATCTTAGCAACTTCTAAAATTAAATCCTACTTAGAAATAGAACCTATCACTATTAATTGACAATCTAACATGAGTTAACTATCACCAATGAATTTATTCAACTCATACAAAGTTGGATGCCTACTTCCTAAAAAGATAGGAGCCATGTTACCCGTGCCACTTCACAGGTTTGAAGATAGCTCAAAATTCCACTCAATAAGTGACATCATAAATTGCACATTAAATTAATTAACATAAGAAAATAAAACATAGGATAAATTTAATAAATAATAACCAAATAAATGCTAGGACTCCAAAGGTTGAGACACCTTAATCCTAATATTCTCCCACTTTTCAAAGACCTATCAAGAGTTAATTGTAATTAACTACTCAAGGTCTCAAGGCCTATGGAATTGAAATGTCATCTAAAATTCTTTGTGCTCACTAGCCTCATTGATACATCTGCAACATTCAACATTGGCCAAAGTGTCAACTTTCTCCAACTTCACCTTCCCATTTTCCACCATATAACGAGTAAAATGAAGTTGTACATCAATGTGATTTGTTCTGACATGGGAAGTAGGATTCTCTGCTATGCAAATGACACTATGATAGTAAAAAAAAATAGTAACCTACCTTGCATCAAAACCAGTGCTTTGAACACAACCATTTAATTTTCTTCTATAGTGGAAAAGGTGACCACAACTTGCCACTTAATCATCCAACTAATAGCACCACCAAATATTGTGAACACATAGCCACTGGGGAATATTTTATTGGTGATATCACCTACCCAATCTAAATCCACATATCCATTAATACTAACTGAATGTCGAGGTCCAATAGCATAACCATGAAAACATGGGGAATACTCAAAAGTACCCTGCAAATTTTTTAACACTATTAATTGCATCCCAATGTACCACTCTAGGATTCCCCATAACTAAGGACTCCCACTACTTGGGAAATTTTTGGTCTTGTATAGACCATAACATGTTTAAGACTGCCAACAACACTCATATATGGTACCATAGTCATGCACTCCATCTCAATAGGATATTTTGGACAATCCTCCAAGGTAAAGTACAAACTTGTGTCACACTTTTGTAAAGGAATTGGTCAACATAGACAAAAAAATCAACCTCAACCACATAAAAATGGTCTTTATGTTTTGAATTTTAAAATGACGTAAACTAATAAAATGTAGAACTCTTGGTGAATTTTATGCTTGTAATTTTACTTCTTTTTTAAATGATATAATTTTTTTAAAATTTAAGAGTAGAATTTGAATTGTTAAAAATTTAGGAAAAAGGGAAATTGAGTTGATGTCACAAAAAAAAGAGAAAACAATTTTATTTTTCCTCAAATATTTTTCCCAAATAGATAAATTCAATATCTAGTGCATAGAAAATAAAATATTTTTTGGTGTATATTTTCCTCGTAATAACATTTTAAAGTCAAACTTACCATAATTTGATATTTTTTATTTGATGTCAACTTTTGTCAATTTTTTTATCATTTTTGAAAAAAATTATACCCTTTTGGAGAGGATTCTCTCCTCTAGTGCACCATTTATTTTTCAAAATATTTTAATATATTTAAGAATTTTAATTTTAATTTCTAATCCGACTCATTTTTATTATAAAAGCCTACTTGCAATATTTTTTTTTAAAAAGCATATTAAAACTAGTCAAAATATCAAAGTAACTAGGATAGAATAGGGGTGCCCCAGTATAGATCACAAGTGCCTCAAGAGAAGAAACATATGCCTCTAGTAAAAACAAAGGCACCTTAGGATAGGACATAGGTTCCCTAGTGAGAAACATGAGCACCTCGTAATATAACATTGGTGCCTCTATTTAGAACAAAGGTACCTCGGGATATGGCACAAGTTCCCAAGTGTGAAACATAGACACCTTAGGATAGCACATAGGAACCATTATGTAGATCAAAGTAACCTCAAGATAGGACATAGGTGCCTCTATGTAGAACACAAGCACCCCAAGATAGAACATAGGTTCCTCTATACAAAACAAAGGTACCTCAAGATAGGACACATGAACCTCTATACAAAACATAGGTGCCATAAGATAGGACAAAGGTGGTAAATCATAGTCTGATCATTTTTCTTGGTTTTTTGGCAAGAGATTTAGCAATAAAAAATATATGTATTAGTTTATTAAAATTTCAATGTGACAAGGTTCAATGGCTTATACTATTTTTGCACATAAATACAATTCAATCACACTAGCACATTCTTAAAATTATTTAAGTGGGTGTATTAACCGAACATGGGCCCACCATAGAATTTAATTTATTAATACCTTAAGATTACTATGAAGTACTTATGTTTAAAGAGATGATAGGTAGGGATATAGTGCCACAAGGTCTTGCCTTTTCCCTTTCTTTAGAGGTTTTCATTACCTTGCCCAAATATTTTCTATCTCTACTCAAGAAGGTACATGTTGGGTAACTTCAGGAATGATATTGGACTTTGCACCACAATAATCAAAGGTTGAATGGTCTTATTCTAGTTTATACAAGATCTCTAGAGAGTCCTCCAAATACCACAAGGGTATGTGAGGTACAACCATGAACACTAACCCATCACAAGTGTGGGTCAAGAAATTTTGGCAAGAAATATCAAACCAACCCTACACTCCTAGCCTGGAATCACCCTAGGAATTAGAGATTTTATAGGCACAACATGACTATATTGGGGTACAAATTTTATTCTCTCCTTTTTATAGCCCATTGGTAATATGTGGCTAAGTTTTTTCCTTGTGGTGATGGAATCCCCAAGAAAGCCTCCTAAAGGGAAAGACTTTGCTAGTTTTTTGATCCCCATGATCACACTAGGTGTGAGGGGATAGCATACCCATGAACTAACGATCCTTAGGATCTACTCTAAAACAAAAATTTAAAGGAAATTTGAGATTTTTGATCTCCAAGATCGCATTAAGTGAAATGAGAGAGCATGCTTCTATACATATCCTAAAGAAAATAAAATAAAGTTCATTTATCCACTACTCTAAGTTTAGTGCTTAATCTAATGAGAAAACAAGATCTTGGACAAATGATGTTCCAAAAATATAAGTTAGTAGTTTAAAAACTATTGACTTTGATAGGTAGAAAAGATAAGTTGCATCACTATGTTAGATGACCAAAAATTTAGGTTAGCACCAAATGAAAATTAGAGAAATAAAAAATGAAAGTAGATAGTCAAGAGCATAGATCTGAGTGATAAAGGTGCCCTCTTATAGAATATATGTGTCCTATAATGAAACACAAGTGTCCTTGCACAATATAAAAGCATTCATCATTCTAAACACATGTACCTCAAAATGAAACACATGCACCCTTGTATGAGATAGAAGTGTTATTATTCTAAACAATTGCACCTCAAAATGAAACATATGTTCCCTTGTACAAGACTAAAGCACTAATTTTCTAAACAAGGGTGGTACTACACCAAACAAGGGTGTTAAATTGAGAAAACAATTACAAAAATCAATTTTGCCTCATAGACATTCCTTCAAAACACAAAGGCATGATTTGATCAAAAACCTCTATAAACCTACAAAACAAGGTGACATACCAAAGGTAACACAAAGATCCTACAAGTATAGGTTAGCAGAGAGTTACAAAAAGTCACAAAGAACCTGCAAACACCATATTAGTAGAAATACCTAAGAAACACTAAGATCTAAAAAAACCATAGAAAATTTAAGGAAAAGCCTTAAATTCTACAATAGACTAAGTCAAAACCACTTGCACAAATAGAGTGTTTGAGAAACAGAAGCAAGAATAATAAAACACAAGAAATTAGAAAAACCCTAAAACTGTAAACGACCAAAATAGAATCACAGAACATATGTGCCCCTATGTACAACAATGGCACTAAAATATGAAATAAGGGATCTAAAAGATTAAACAAGGGTGCTAATATATGAAATATAGGTGCTCTCATATAAAACAAAACTGCCACTATTAAAGATAGAAGCATTGAATGATAATCAAAAGAAATGAAAAAGAACTTACAATAAAAACTCAACACAAACTCACCAAAAATAAATTAAATAAAGGATAGGGATCCCACTAGTCATGCCAAAATTAAGTATAAAAAATGATTGAAATTAGAATAGGATTCACCCAAGAACCTATTGATATGCTTAAATGATCAAGCTAAAATATGGATTTCTCACTAAACTATTATAACCTGGTTAGGATTATGATAATGAGATGGAAAAGAAACACCATAAGGTTAATCGAAATAGAATTCATGAAAATTAAGGATGAGCACTTCAATTTATAGATTTAGGATGAAAGAGATGAATGTCTTAGATCTTTCCAAAAGATCAAGGGCTTATATTGAAAAGGTTATCCCAAGCAAGAGGGAATGGAAAAGTTTCCAATTGAGGTTTATTGGAGATGGAGGATAAATTATGGAGATTGGGTAAGATTGTGAGAGATTGTGATAAGATTCCCAAAAGAGGCAAGCTTTGACCTTTTCCCATTTTTAGGGAGGTGGGTATTTAAAATCAGTTTTTATTTATAGGAGAGAGGTAGCCCCATATGAGGTCAAACTAAAAGGTGAAATTTGTCCTTAGTGTATTTAGAAAAAGTGAGGTAGAGAAATATTGGGTGAATGTGTAGGATTGCACATGTGAAGGGGATGACACATGACAAATGATGGAGGTGGAAGAATATTAAAAAATAAATAAAAAATTAATAAGATTTTAAGGGATGGTTAGTTAATTAATTAATCTAATATTAAAAAATTAACATGTGTTTAGAGGAATTAGATTATGGGGAAGGTGAAATAAATTTAATTAATTAAAATTTTATAAAAAAGGGGAAAATTAATTAAATAAAAGTTTAATTAATTTTTAGAGGAAAAAGGTGCAATTAATTAATTATTTAATTAACCTAGGTTAGATTTGGGGTGTCTATACTAATATAGGTGCTTAGATATCACACACTATCTACAACCCTATTTATATTTATGAGTTCATCCCTCCTTTTTAGCCTCCTCAACTCTTTGTTATTCTTGTAGTTATTTTCGCTATTCCTATTACTCTCGCTACCACCACTTTTGTTTATGCTGCTACAACTAATCCCCTCCATATATTGACCCCATTATTAATAGAATAATACAAAACATGGGAAACCTATAGAGAAAATTTAATTCCATCTCTTATATGTCATGGACCCTAACCACACAATATTACCACCACCATCATATCTCTCTAGAAATTTTTTCTACCTCTCTACTTGCTAATTTTGAGGTTCCCCAATTTAAAATTTACAATGGAAAAGGGGACTTTCAAACACACATCTCTACCTTCACTATCATTTACAATAATTTTAATTTCACCAAAAAAAATTATTAGGAAAAATATTGGTGTTGTACCTTAAAGATATCATCCTAGACTAATTATACTCCCCTCTTGATCATTCTTCTCAATTGTTTCACCAACTTATGCCTCTATTTATCTAGCACTTAAAATTAATAATTGTCCCTCAAATCATTTTTTTTAACCTTGTTCATTATAAGAAAGGTCCCAATGAGAAGATCACATACTCAATTTTCTATACCAATATTTATTTTCTCAAGTTTTTATACCATCTTCCTAAATTTGATGTGAATTGGGCTTTTATTAGTAACATTGAACATCATATTTGGCATAAACTCTTATGATATGGTACTATTCTTTTCTACATGTCTACATCACCCTTAAAGACTACCAATAGGTATTGAGCTGGTTTGAGACACTCCCTTTGACTACCTCCAATGCTCATACTTCTTCCTCGAGACCCTATACATCATATAATTCATAATATAAAAAGAAAAAATATTTATTTCCATAAAAAATGGACTAACCTTTTTTCAACCAAAATAATAGTATTGTGTCTTCCTCTTCAATATTTATTATATTTTTTAATTCATAACATAATCATCATTTAAAAAATTTAAGTGAACCTCTTCAAACCATATCGATTGGAGATCATTTTTGGAGGCACATATCTCTCTAATTTTAGTGAATTCTTTCCTAATTTCAAGATATTTTTTGAAGGCCATACTGAAACTATGATATTATATATTTGAGATCATTTGGAGTGAAGTTCAATAAGTTATTAAACAACTAGGGTTTCCACAAAAAAATTCCTTCGAAAAAAATCAATATTTTTTTTCTAAATTTAGGATGGTTGAACAAGTACACGTTAGTACACTTATATTATTATTTTGGAGCTAATTGGAATAATTTTTAATTATTTATTAAAAATTATGGTTTCCACAAAATTCACTTCCAAGGCTACAAACCAATTACATTTCTGGAGATTTTTTTGGAAGTGAGATCTATGCCCTATTAAAAAACAGTAAAAATTTAGGATTGATTGGATTTATTTTGTGTTATTTATTAAAAATTGATAATTTATAGATTATTCACCCATAAGGTTACAAATAAATCAAATACTATAGAGTTTTTATGGGAAATGAGATCTAGGATCTAGTAAGTTACAATGAAATTCTTGAATTGATTAGATTTATTTTGGATAACTAATTATAAAATTATTTTTTCCCATCATGGTGGGGCTTCAAAAAGAGAAAAGGGAAGGAATACCATCATTCCTAGAAGGAATACTTATAAATATGATCCATCAATTGGTGAGAGGGATATCATAACCTTGGATGATGTAAGGGTAGAGATCAACAAGATTTAAGGTGAAATATTGAAAAGGATGGATGTAAAGTTAAAATATCTTAAGGAAATAATTGGATGAATAGTTTATAGCCAAGGTTAGAGATATTCCCAATACATGTATCATCACAACAAGACTTATAAAGAAGAATAAGCAAAAGAATAAAAACATAACAAGATGATGAACATGAAGATTTTATGTCAAATCATCCAAAGTTAGTTAGTATTGAGGATCATGATTCTCTAAAGAGTGGGGCATGTTATTCCCTTGATACTATAGTGTGCATAAGGTTATGATTATTCATCTTGTAAATATATTAACTCTTAATCAAGCTATATTATTATTTTATACTTAAATTTAAATAATTAGGTCATCTTAGATGTTATATTTAAGTATCTAAGTTGGCCTGGTTCGAATTTGTAAGAAAATTTATAACTTTGAATCTAATACAATGAATAGAATTATACAAAATATAGATATAACTACTTATTATCAAATTACCAATATAAAGATACTCTCCAAGAGAAAATTTAAGAGCA
This sequence comes from Sequoiadendron giganteum, assembly GCA_007115665.2. NCBI lineage: Eukaryota > Viridiplantae > Streptophyta > Pinopsida > Cupressales > Cupressaceae > Sequoiadendron > Sequoiadendron giganteum. The sequence continues at coordinate 93,886,674 of CM021100.1, forward strand.
CATAATGCTTGATACATTATCAAATGGGAACAAAAGAGAGCTATAAATAAATATCCTTATAGTTTAAAAATATAGTGAGAATGAGGATAAAGCATAAAAAAAAAAAAGGATTGTTTATCCAAGTTCCCAAATCTATAAGGATAAAAAAATTATAATACCATGAAGGTGAAATTCATTATCCTATCCTACCTAAGTAATTAAAAAAATTACCTACGTAAAATTAAATATCCTGTATAATATCATACTTAGGATAAACATATCCAAAGTAATAAAAATATTACACTAACACCCCTACATTAAGTGCAACTTAGGGAGATGATAAAACAAGAAAAAATTGGGTCCACATACAAGGCCATGTTAGGTACCTATTTACAAACCATATCTCATAAATGAAGAAAAGGAGAAAACTGATAGGAAAAATATCCCCCTCAAAAGAGATAAAATATCCCCTTCAAAATAGAGAGATAGGAAGGACTAAGAAGCCTTAAAAAAAGTTGAGACCTATTGCAAATCTTATAAATGAATGAACCTTATTTTAGTGAAAGGTTTAGTGGATATTTATATGATCTACTCTAATGTTCGATAGTACTAAAGTCAATGATTTTATCTTCAATAAACTCTCATATGCAGTCCATGTGTATCACAATGTGTTTGGTATGTTGGTGATGGATTAGATTATTTGATATCTATATTACACTTTGGTTATCACAAAATATTTATGTAGGATTTTTGGAATGGAATGAAAAACTTAAAGATAATATTATAAAACAAAATAACCTCAATGTTAGTATTAAATAATCCATGATACTTAGCCTCTATAGATGAATGATAAATTGTAGACTACTTCTTTATTGACCAGCAAACCAAACCAAAACTAATTGAGAAGCAATTTATTGAAGTAGAATTACAATCCTAAGAATCACCCATCCAATATGAATCTATGTATTTCACCAATTAAATATCCACCCCCATTTAGATTGAATCTCATAATTATGAGTGCTATGCACATAATGGAGTATTTTCTTGGCTTCTTTTGAAAGTAGCTTTTGGGTCTCTTACATGAACTAAGATACTATGCCCATAGTACATAAAATATTAGTACAATGAGCCTCAATTTTAACCCATAATAAAAATAGATTCAATGTAGGATTAGAATTCAAGCCATGTTAAATTTGGAGAGAATATCAAGAATGTAATTGGGCTATGTAATGAAGATACCTAGAGATGACTAGGTGATCTCAATCCCCATAAATTAATGTAAAAGTTCCAAGTCTGACATCAAAAATTATCATGAAGAGTATCTTTGCCTACCTAGGTGATGGATGAGAGACTCCATGTGATCAACAAGTCACCTATTGGTTGTTTTTAATTCCCAACCAGATCTCACACATAACCTATAGGATTATCATTCCTAATGATCAATTATTTGGAGTGATTGGCCAATTGTTAGGAAAAAGTTGAATAAATCTTTCCCTCTTCTCTTTGGGCTCTACAAAACTCGAGAGGATGATCCTTGATAGTGTTCATAAGATCTCATGTGCCAAATTATCCTAAACACTGCAAAAAATAGATTATGTTCTCAACAGATTTACTTGATGATTCTAAAAATGAGAGGATACGATAATATCATTTAACCATTTTAACATTTCAAAGTAAGAGAACACAGAATGACTTCAAACTTAATGAGTAACTCAACTGAAATTAAATTTTCAAAATGTTTTGCGTGTGTGATCCCAGAGCTAGTAATCAGATGTAAATTAAAAAAATGGGTGCCTTAACCTAGGGAACAAAGTAAGAATAGATGTAATTAAGGTTTTCTTAAAAATATTATTCCACAAACATCATAGACCATTACAATAATGCATTACACTACTGAACTCAAACCTCCCAACCAATTCTACTTATCAGATCCCTACATACATTCACACAAATATATGTTCTCACTAAAGCATTTTAACTCATTCTTTGAAAAAGAGTTACAATAATAACATACATTCAATGGAAAGATAATGATTATGAATTGAAATATCTTTGATTATTTTCATTCATAATTTGTATCTAGTATACAATAAGAGACAATTGGCTAAAGAATTATTAAATTTTATTCAAAAGATGCTAGTACCATTAAACAAAAACCTACAAACTACATACAATTCAAACTCAATAAAACCTAGAAAGACTATGCTCTGTAATACAAAATTCTCTTAAAGATTCATGCAAATGTCCTTGATTTCCCTTTTATAAGAGCAAAGGAGAAATACAAGCTTCAGACCAAGTATACATTTCATATTTTAATTTAACATCATTTACACTACAAAATATGAGCCAACTACTCGTGGGGAGAATATTCCAAAAGGACAAAAAAAATTATCCTTGTCTAAGGTACTTTATTTATCTAAATAGGCTTGATACTGATCCACATCGTCTGAAAGAGTTACAAATCAGTAAGTTGATTGTACCTCACATCCCATGTAGAATATTCCTCCTTTTTAGGCCAATTGAAATCTAGAAATTCATCTAACTTACTTTTGTATGTGTCATATTTCCTTACTACTGCATATGCTTCCTTATCAAAATCTTAAAGGAACCTATTTGTGTTCCAAATCTTATCCAACAAACTCTTCATGAACTGAGCATCAATTGAATCCTTCTTACATATCACTAAGGCTAATGAATTTTTTATGTTCTCCAACTATGACTTCTAATATTCATAAGGCTTGACCTTTCCATCAGTATCCAAAATATATAGAAGAATGCCAAGATTACTATCATCATTTATTTCTTTATTAATTCCTTGATCCTATTCCCCATGGGGTTTACCATCCCCTGATACTCAACCAATATTTTTAACTATTTGGTAAGTTGGATTGATTTTTTTAAGTTTATTGGGATCATAGGTAGATCCTTTAATCATACCAATCAATGAAGATAATCTAGGAACCCATGTTTGCATCAGAGGAATTGCCTATGCTTTATCCTTTACAAACATATCAATTTTTGCCATAAAAAAAGAATAATTCCTATGCACAATATTTATTTCCTTAAGAATCTTCTCCATTAGATGACCTAGCATACAAGAAACAATGTACATATTGTCATTATTTTCCTCAAGAATTGGTGTAGCAGAAGTGTTTGGTACTTTAGTCCTAGGTTTCCATACAATATTTTTTGTTGATGGAGGTGGTGGAGGAGGAAGTGGAGAAGGTGGTGAATGAATTGGTTGTTATTTCACTTGAGGCTAGTGGACTTATGGTTGTTGTGTTGGCAACATTTATACCTATAGCTCAAACTAATCAATCTTCATCTTGTCCAAGTTATTATACTCATTCAACAACTCTTGATATTTATTTAAGGCCCGATTATAGTCTTCCTTCAAGGATTTAGTTGTTCCCTTACTAAAATGGGCAACATTCATAGCCAAAGTGACTTCTTCCACTAAAAAAATATCTTAAACTGTTTTTATTATCAATCCTCCACTTAGATCACCAGTGGGCTAAGTAAAAGTTGGTTTGTTTGTATTTGGAGCATGGGCCCAAATAACCAATGTCTCCCACTTAGGGCTAAATGGAGACCAAGATAATGTATCTAATGCCTCATCTTCACTTAATACCTATGCTATGTTTCTTCATAGTATCTAGGGCAATAGTAGATGCTATGTACCACTTAGGTAACAAAAGAATGCTACTTTCCATGACTAGATTTATTCCCTCAATAGGTGTCATTTCCTTTTGTTTATCCTTCATATGAATCACCAGTCTCTCAGATATTTATTTTAATAATTTATCTGGGAACGCACTTAGTCAAACTATCATCTTGTAGGAGTTCACTCTTGGATAACACAACTTCTAAGAGTTTTACGATTACATTCATCACATTTTGTTTGACTTAACACACCTAGTCAATCCATCAATCCAATCACAATAAATCAAAGTCCTAAAACGTTTAGCATTTCTCTCAAAGGTTCTTTAAGAGTTCCATTCATTTGTATCACTCATCTTTCGATTATCTCATCCTCATCATCATTTTGATCCTTCAATTGTCCTATTTCTTCGCTTCTTTGAACCTAAGGTTTAGACCGATTTAAAGAATTAGAGGTTCATCTCTTACATTCTTGAAAATTGACCTTCATTTTACGGTTCAAACTCGATCTCAACACAAGAGGGACATGGAATATAAATTTGATCCATCCATCATGAGTAACCCAAATCAACTAAATTATCCAAGCCTTGCAATACCATTTGATTTTCAAAGCTTGTACAATGCATACATGGGATCATTATCTCATACAAACATCAATGGTACAACAAATATGAGCATACCTAATCTGAAGTTTGGAACACCTTTCCCAATGATAGATTTAAATCCAAGTCCAAATCTGAAAATCTATCAACCAAACACTCAATGCATGAGTTTTCCAAACAACATTATCCCACAAAATCCATACATACCAAGTGCAACTTTACCAAACATGACCATTTCAAATCCACACTTGGTAAACTTTGGGGTCGACATGTTTGCAAATCCCCCTAATGTTGTTCAAAATCTTAGCAATATATTGGCAACTCCATATGTTGATCCAAGTCAGGGTAACCCCATGCAAAATCAAAGTTACCTAAATCAAGGCAATATGATTCCCAACCACAACAATATTCAATTTCAATCTATCATGCTGAATCAAAACATCATACCAAATCATCCCATTTTGCCATTGATATCACAACAACAGATGGCAACCATCCAAGTAACCCCAACAATCAACACCATTCCCATTCCACCACCACCGCCACCACTGCCAAAATACAACATGACCAATTCATTCTCCATCATGTTGCAAGAAGCTTCCCACAAAAATGCACTCCAAGCCCAACAAGCTACACAACTAGTTGCTCAACAAGCACAAGCGGCTCAAGTAGCCCAACAAGCGCAAGCGCAAGCAGAATTCTACACACTATTGCAAGCAATCCAAGAAGAAGTAGCACAACAAAGAGCCCAACAAAAAGCTTTGTTGGCACAAAAAAAACATGACGAACAACAAGCATTGTTGGCTCAGTAGAAAACATAGGCATTACCCGCCCAACAAAGCTTGCAACAGATTCCCACCACAATTGTTGAAATCAAAAATCAAGGTCAATCTATCAATAAGCACTTTGAAGATGTTTCAACCTTGACCAATGATCAAATCAAAATACACCAAGAGCTACTTTTCAATTATGATCAAAACTCACCAATGATTCCCAACAATGATCAAATTCAAGAAATATCAACATCACTTGATCATATGGTTGAAGACATTGGTAATCTCTCTTCCACAATTGTTGAAAACAATGTTCAAGATCTTGAAGATGCTTCTACCCCATCCAGTGATCAACTCAACATTCATCAAGAGCCACTTTTTAGTGATCTATTTCAAGATGTGTTACAATTATTTGATCCCATTGACATAATCTATGATCCATCGACCAATGATCATATCGAAAAAGTTTCTACATCGCCTTATGAGTTAGAGGAAATATCTCAAGAACGTATTCCAAAGCATGATCAAAATATTCCACCAAGGTCTAGCAATGATCCTCTCGAAAACATATGGCCATCCTTTGACCTCATGACATTTGAGAATCTTCCTATGCCTAATGAAGATATCCAAGAAAGAAATCCATTCTTTGAAATTGACCCATGTCAAGAACTTGATCCAAAGCATGTCGAAAGCAATTCTGAAATCATTCAAGATCAAGAATTTGCATCTCCAAGCTACTACAATGATATAATGGACACTCTCCTATCCATACAAGATGACCACATCCACATAGGACATACTTCTCCATCTACCCATGACATGCTTTCTTTGGATGGACATGTGGATGATCTTCATTCAAAACAAGAGTCTCATACTCTTGAAATCATTACCAACGAACAAGAGTCTCCTACTCTTAACATTTGTACACATGATCAAGATATAGAAAAATCCAGAGACGTATCAAAAAAAAATCATGAAGAAGGCTTCTACATAAGTCATGAATCAGAAACATCCTGTGAAGTGAGTCATAAGGAAGACTTTTGTGTGGACAGTGAAACATCAACACTTCTTGAAGAAGAATTACAATCTGATATCTCACAAGATCAAGTTAAAGATATCAATCAGGAATTTATCCCACATGTGGAGGATCCTATCACTTATAAAGCTGGATCACTCACCTTTCTTAGAGCAAGCTATCTTGTTAATAAAGAAGCTGACACTTTTGAAGGTCCACGACAAAGCAAAAAAGGAGCAACACCTTGTTTCCAAGGGGAATCATATCCTATGGCAAATAAATTTTTTCAACAGATGAATTATCAAGGCAAAGGATTAGGCCTACATGAATAGGGTATCCTAGAACCAGTGCAGATTTTTGGAAATCCTAAATGTCAAGGCCTTGGCTATTCAACAATCAAGGGATCTCAACATATCAGTAATACTTCCACAAAACTGGGGGCAACTTTGTCTCGAGCAAACGTCAACATGGGGAGCACGAAGAATCCTTATGATGAAACTGATGCCAATACTACAACCCGCCATATCACGAATTGGGACCAACATCAAAAGAAAGACTTGAATCGAAGCATGAAGAACATTATCAAAGAAAAAGAAGCTAAGAAGCATATTGGACAAATCAAGTACATATGGATACCAAAAAATACATAGAAAGATTATCCCTACCAAACTCCATCAGTCAAAGAAACTATGGGGAAAAATAAAAATGGGGCAAGTATCCATCAAAGATTTCCACAAAGGAAAAAAAAGGCTTCTCAAGCAACGTACAAAGTGTATCAAGCAGTTGGTCCAAATTCCATGCACACTTCCATATCCACCCATTATTGCTCATCTTCCCAAGTTTGGAGAGTCAAAGGTTCCAAACCATCGACCAATCCATCTTTTACTCCTAAACACAGTCCATCCACGCCTCCACGCATGATATCCAATTCTCACATTGACCATGTGTTGGCAACGACCCTTCATCATAAGGATTCAGAAGGCACCCTATCACGATGTGCGCACAAAGCTAGAGTTAACACCGGTATCAGCAAAGCAGATCAAGAATCTCAAAAGTTGCATTCAAGTGCACGTATCTTGGCAAGGCAACTTCTTCAAGCAGGATACCAATGGCACATTATGACAAAAGCATCTACATCGGCACCACCAGGTGGTTCAGCATCAGCTTAAAATCTCTCAGAAAATACAAAAACAATCAGAAAATGTCCTGAAAAAATGGTCACCTTGATGAAAACCTGGCAAACAGGCATCTTGGTGACAACAAAAAAATAAAAAAATACAAAAAACAAAAAAATCAGAAAAAGGATTGAAAACAGTAAAGAAAAAAATCGTCCTCTAGCGAAAACCATTTTGGTGGCGCTTTGGACAAGTACCATGATGAAAACCTGGCAAACAGGCGTCATGTGTAGAATCAAGCATCTACATGCGCCAGTTCAAAAGAACGCATCTTATCGCATCCATAATAAAGCCAACATTCCATCCATATCATCCGTTCATCCATGAACCATTTATCCAATCCATTTTCCATCTGCATCCATACTCCAAGTTATCTTGATCTTGGAAAATTTTGGTGCACACTTTACAGTTGCTTATGGTAGACATCTTAACATGGGTCATTTTCATTGATCCCATCCTATCTAATGTTACCTAAGCCTCAAAGCATTATCCAAATGAGCATTCCTCTGTTCGAACACCCTTATCTTATCGCAAGATAATCCATATCCATTTGTATCTAAGAATTCACCCATGGCATTCCAAACATCGCTAGACACTGGGGGCAGATATTTGCATCTTGCTTCGAGAATAAATCTTGATGTATATCATCCAACTTATGAAGTGATCCAAACATTGGAAAATGTGAAATCAACTTGGCCAAAGCATTTGTGAGCCAAAAATCCAAGTCATTAGCCCATGGCATATTTTGACAAGACGATGTTCCTTATAAAGCTTTATCTTTCGTCGAACATCAATCCAATAATCAATATCAGTGGCATCTAATGCGCACATCAGCATCGCATCGAAAACATCAAAGCAATTTTGTTCCAAACCAAGCTTCATCAATCTTGATCAATCAAATCCAATCAATCATCACCTTGTTTGAGTTAACACACTTAGTCAAACTATCATCTTGTGCATGAGTTTACTCTAGGATAACACAACTTCCTTGGGTTTACAAGTTCATTATCATCACTCTGTTTGGCTTAACACACTTAACCAAATTATGAAATCCATAATCACCTTGTTTGGCTTAACACACCTAGCCAAATTATCCTTTTTGTATGAGTTTACTCTGGGATAACACAACTTCCTGGAACTTACGAGTGCATTATCACTTTCATTTGACTTAACACACTTAGTCAAACTATCAATCCATCAATCTGATCAATCAACATTAAGCTTGGTTTTCAACAAAATCCCAAAAATAGAGCATTGATATCATCACATACCATATCCAAATTGTCAGAATCATGCGAAAAAACCGAAAACATTCAAAAAATCTAAAAAACATCCAAATCATCCAAAATCCAAAAACATGTCAAAATCTCAAAAAATCTTCAAAATTCATCATTTAGTCTTGTCAATCTTTCACCTTGTCAAACTACGTCATCTCTGAGCTTGAACGTAGGCAAGGTTGATCTTTGATCATCCCCCGAGATGGTTAGGGTCAGTCCTTTAAGCAATAAAAGGGGCAATCTGTTTGTCCATCTTATCATCAAACCAGTCTGTCACCTTGCCGAACTACGTCATCTCTGAGCTTGAACATAGGTAAGGTTGATCTTTGATCATCCCCCGAGACAATTTAGGTCATTCTTTATGCATCCTTTGCATTGGCATCCGTTTTCCTATCCTTTAGGCATCTGTCGCAATGGCATTCGTTTGCTTATCTTTTTTACATTTAGGTCATTCTTTATGCGTCCATCGCATTGGCATCCGTTTGCCCATCCTTTAGGCATCCGTCGCAATGGCAATTCATTTTCCCATCTATCTCATTATTAGTCAAGTCAATTGGAGTCTGAACTACGTCATCTCTGAGCTTAAATGTAGGCAAGGCCATCCTTGATCGGCCCCCAAGACACAAAATCCAAAAACATTGAAAAAAGTGAAAATACCAAAAACAGCCTCAAAATATCTGAAAAATCCAAAAATGGTGCATCCATTTCATCTCGCTTTCACCCGTGATTTTCATCACTCATAATAAATCTTCATCGCCTTCACCCTTTGGTGAGTCATTCAGAAACAAGTTTAGCAGGTTCCAAAGTGAACGCTTAATCGTCAAAGTCTTAAGCCTAAGTCAGTAAGCAAGCATGTTGGTCAACTCGGAGTATCAATAGCTTATCACCCAATCAGTCCCACCAAAACCCTGATCACTACATGTCCTAGGATGAATCTTTCCTGCGATGGACATAAGCATCAGGTAACTCTCACAGTAACTTAGCCTTGGCTAGCGATACGAAGAACATCAGCTTGTTTGTTTACTTTATTTTGGTCTTTTTAGACTTATCTTATTTTGCGCTCATTCTAAGGACCTCTCGATGATGCCTAAACAAAACAGGTTTAGAGAGAAAGGAATGGGGCAATGATCATTATCTTTATCTGCTGTGCTTGTTGGATGTTCTTGTAAAATAACTTGGCGAATACTTGCTTTGTTGGGTCCGTCCTAGCAAGGTTTCTGTATGTTAAGTGTGAACAAGAGCACTCCTATTTGATTGTCGAGTCAAAGTCCATCACACTAGGTGCAACGCCATCTTGGTTCTTAATACCTTGATGCATCGCATCTACATGTGTTATCAAACATAAAGAAAGGTATGCTCTTTTCCCATCCTTGGATAAGCAATACATCATCATCATTCATCATTTCTAATAAAGTTGTCTTGTTGGACTTCTTCATCTTCTCGAATTTAAGGGTTGATCCCTCTCTTTGTTCTACCTTCTTTCGTGCTAACAATGCATCCATCCTGCATCCATCTTGCATCTTTCGTAATCATTTCATATCATTTACATCATCATTATCATCCATACATTCATTTTGAACCTCTTTGTCACGAGATCGACCTCAAATCAAATCTTTTCGCTCGATCTCTCGAGGGGGCAATGTACTAACGTATTTATTTTCACTGGGGCATTCGAAAAAAAAGTAGAAATTTTTAAAATTTCGATGTCAGCAAAATCATTCTTTCAACCAATGCAACAAGTACATTGCTTCAAAGAGGGGCAAAATGTAGACACGCAAAACTAACATCATGCATCGAATTCTCCTATTAATCAATTAAGACAATTTATTGATTAATTTCCTAAGGTTCATTAAATAAATCAAATTATTTAATCCTTATGTTCTTCTCATTTGATTTAATAAATCAAACTGATTTAATCAAATGTCAAATCCCTAAAATCCCCTAAGTTAATTAATCTAAATTAATTAACTTCTAATCATAATTATCATTCTCTAGCTTTTGACTCAACTAGAGTCAAATCCAAACTCTTAACTAACCCACCCACTTGCACCAATAAATCATTTATTTGATTTATTATTTCCTCTAATTACATTCAAAATGGAATCAAAATGGAATATTCTTCCAATTTGAATCTTCCCCCCAAAAGGGACTTGTCCCTTCCAACAAGGTTTTAAATGCTATTTGCACAAGTCAAACATGGCATTTATTGCACCTTTCATCCCCCCTAAACATGTCATTTCATCCAAATTTGAATTTCAAATTGGCACATTGGCCAAGACTTGCACATTCCTCACCCTCTCACACTTTGACAAGTGGCATCTTGTCATTGGCTCATGAATGATCCCACATTCATCCAAATCTATCACTCTTCCTAATCTTGAATCTATAAAATGCAAAGCATTTCAACACAAATCATCTACAACACAACACTTACTCATTGCAAGGTTACTCTCTTCATTTGAGAATCAATCTTGCTCATCACAACACCATTTTCTTAGCAACAACACATTCTCATGGCAAGGTTACTCTCCACTTGTGAGAACTAATCTTGTTCATCATTTAGCACTTTGCTTATCATGGATTGGGAAAGGGCAGCTTCCTACACAACCAAGTTGCACCAATCCAATATGGGATAGGTTTATTTCATGGTTTAGATGCTTTATTTAATTTTGTTGTTTGGTTGTATTTGAATCATGAAGTATTATCTCATAGGGATAGGAATTTCTGTTTATGTTGTTTTGTCATTGTGCTAACCATTTGCAGATTTTCACATCCACAATTCTATACCCGCATGAGCCAACATGCTTGCAATTACCCATTTTGTTGTTTTGAATTCCATTCGTTGATTTCTAGTTGATCAATTTGGTCCAACAACATAGGTGAAGTAAAGTAAGTTTGAAAAATATTGACCAACTTTTAAAAAATGGGCCAATCACCTTTTTCCATGTAGATGCACTTTTCCAAGTCACAAAGGGCCCCGTCATTTTTTAATATGTTAAAAAAGTCCACATATCACCTCCCCACATTTTCACGGTCATGCATTGGACTAGAAAATCAAGGCCTGCATAACGGTGGAAATCTTCCAAGATAATGCCATGTGTCACAATATGTGCACCATTTATCCTTCCTTTTTACTCTCAACACTTAGCTAAATTTATTAGCATCTTATGATTCTTCATTGAATGATGGAGAGCTCACCACATAGCAGCATCTCACATTTTTGCGATCAATAGAAGTCTTCATGAATGGTACCCCATGGAATGGTGGGGAATGGTCTAGATGGTGCCACGTAGCATCTTGGTAGTCTCAGGATCTCAAACCTGCCATAAGCCCCTTGCAAAGACTGGACACATGGTGTCTTGTGGTTCTGTGGACAATTTTTAAATAATAAAGTATTCAACATGGGCTAGTGGAACCAATAAATATCAAACACCTAGCGGCATGGGGCCCACCCAGCGGGTAACTTAATATGCATTCAAGCACGTATGCTTAATTTATGACTTAGAATGGGTCCATGACTAGGTCAACAAAAATTTAAGGCATAAAATAAAAATTAGACTTAGGATTTAAGATGCTAGACCAAGAATAAAATATTTTCTTGACCCACAAAAGGATTTTAATGAAATTTAAAAGCATGGGTAATCGGATAGACTAGGAGAAAGGGAAAAATGAATGAACGACCTCAAAATCATAATTTATGGCTAACATGACCGCTAATCAACTATTTCAAGTCAATGAGTGTTTAGAAGAGAAGGATAGGGAACAAGACTATTAGGGTTTAAGACCTTGGAGGAACCCTAAATGAAAAGTTTTAACAAACCCTAGCCAATAGATGACTACCAAAATACTCAAAATTTATAGACAAATCATGGAACTAGAAAAATTTGAAAAGTCCTATTAGTGGCTCTAGTTGGGGATGTTTGTTCATAATGAACAAAGTGAGATCCTTAGAATTTTTGGAGTAGACCATAGAGAAAAGTGAGATAAAACTAAAAGGAAGCCATAACAAGGTAGGAAAGCTAAACAAACCAGACCAAAGCCTATTTACAAGACTAGACACTATATACAGGAAAATACATAAAATTAAAATGTACATGGAATATAACATACCTCATGAGAAGTATGGCTTCAAGAATTCTCCATGTACTAGCAATTCTAGAAGTTCTCTGGTTAGATTCTACAAGAAATAAGAATCCTCTCCATGTCTGTTACTAATTACGTATGAACTTAGCCACCAAGCATCAAACTCTCCATAATTTCCTTTATCATGTACCTTGGTATTCCACATCGATACCATTCTTCCAATTTTAAACTTTCTTAGAGAAGACATTTTTTCATAAAGATTCTTGACTTGTAGCTACATTTTATATTCTTCTATTGTGCATCTCTTCTCACTTCATCCAACTCTAGAAATACATTTACCCTTTGTTGCATGTCATCAAATACATTCTCATCATATTCTTGGATGAATTTATACACTTTTAGCAGGTTATTTATTGGAATTTTAGCTTCTAGGCCATAAACCAAGTTGAACGGTGACTATCATATAGCCTTTTTAATAGTCACCCTATAAGCCCAAAGAGCTCGCTTTAGTTTTTCATCCCAAGCTATTTTATTCATCTCTATCACTAATGCAGGAGCATCCTTGGTTCTTTGCAATCCTACATCAACCAAAAATATTTTCTTTTAGTTTTGTTCTTGTTCTTATCTAGTTCAAGTTGGTAAATTCGGTATTTCATCATATTTTCTCACCAGATCCTATGGATCAATGTTTTCATTGTGGAAATGTTCATTTTTCCTTATTCCAAGATTTCAACATGATTCGATCTTTTTTTGGCAAAGTATCAATTTCCGATTAAGTGATAATTTCTAGAACAGAGCACCGAAGAAACGACTAATTTGATCTCTTGTGGATACTTTTTGTAACTTATGGATCCTTGAATTGTGTTTCAAATTGTTTTGTGGAGTGTCCCTGACCTTAATTTAGGTCAACACTTCATCATATGCACCTGCCAAGGAGATATTCAAATTGAAGGCTGACCTATTTCATGCACATTACGTTTCCTTCATCAGAGATTGTAATGATCTTTGGCTGATGCGGATGATTCTAGATCTCGGATGTGATATAAATCATTGTAATAGATTATTAGAATACCAAATTAGAATGAATATGGGATTTGATCTGTAATAATTCAACTCACATTAAGGAGCATGTAGGAATGTTTTATTTTGAGCATGTCGTATTAGGCCTGTGAGCCCAATCTGTAAACCCACATGTTGTCGGCTGTATGTAATTGAAATTTTTGATAATAAGAATGTTTGAATCTACATTTGTCTCCATATTATGAGTGACTTCTATTGTGTAACTCTTGCTACATGGTCTAGACTATTCTCTTTGAGGACCCTCATACCGTGAATGCACCAAATTGGTATCAAAGCGAGATTCATTTTGTGAGAGATCATCAGAGTTTATGAAGTCCTTTTGAAGATTTTTTGAGGGGTGGTAGACTGAGGATCCAACCTGCAGCTGCAGAGGACTTGTGTAAAGATGGCAAGAAGAATAAATGGTAGAGGAAATGGAGTGCATGGAAATGTAGACCCAGCTATAATGGAGATGTTGAGAGGAATTGCTGCTAGATTAGATGTAGTCAAAATAGCCCAGAGGAGAGGTCAACCAGTTGATGATGTGAGTGATGAAGAGGTCGAAGAACATGAAGAATAGGAAAGAGGAAATCAACCTGGCCTTGATCAAGGAGAAGAGAGGTTCATAAGAGCCTTAACCAGAGTAAATACTCAACCACATTTCAAATCATCAAATTATAGTGGTAAGTTGGATTTAGATGAATTGCTTGATTGGATAATGGAGATGGAGAAGTATTTTTATTTTAAAGGTACCCCTGAAGATAAGAAGGTGAAATTTTCTTGTAAAATTTTGAAAGGACATGCATCCCTCTGGTGGTAACATTTGTAGAAAGATAGGAAAAGAAGAGGAAAGGAGAAGATAAAATCATGGGATCAAATGGTGAATAAGTTAAAGACAAAATTTATGCCCGTGGACTATTAGATCAGTTTATTCTGAAAGTTGTAGAATTTGAAGCAGAAGGAGTCAAATGTAATAGAATATACTGAGGATTTCTACAAGTTGAATATTAGATCTAGACATTCAGAGGATAAGACCAAGAAAGTAGTTAGATATGTGAATTTCTTGAGGTCGTCTATACAGGATGAGATCAGTTTGATCAAGTTGATGAGTGTGGAGGAGGCATATCAATGTGCCCTAAAAGCAGAAGAGAAGTTGAATAAAAGACATGATGAGAGACAGAGAGGAAGAGGTGGAAGATTCCAAAGAGGAAGAATTTTTACTAGAGGAGGAAGAGGATCTTTTGCGTATCAGAATAAAGATAAGGAATTTAGTAAGAATGATAATCCGTACCACATATATGATGGAAAATTTTACTAGAGAGGAGGATATGGTGGTTACCAAAATGAGGTTTATAGAAAAGGTGATAGAGGGTAGGAGAAAAGAGTATTCAGGGGAACTTGTTTTAAGTTTGGTGGAGAAGGACATAGAGAATTTGAATGTAATCAATGAGAGACAAGAAAAAATATAGGGAATAGTAGAAGAACAACCTTTGCTGAGGAGGATCATGTCAAATCATCTAATAAACCAGAAGAGGGAGAAGTGTTGGTGAATAGAAGAGTATTGTGTCAAAGTGAGATGGAGCAGGAACCATTGCAGAGAAAGAATTTGTTCTGAACCAGATGCAAGGTAGCTGGTAAATGTTGTAGAGTGATTATTTATAGTGGAAGCTCTGAGAACCTAGTTTCTAAAGAAATGCTGAACAAATTGAAGCTCGAAATATTGCAACACCCGAAACCCTATCAGATAGCATGGATTCAAGATGAGCATAAGATACTGGTAAGTGAACAATGTTTGGTGAAATTGAAGATAGGAAATTATCATGATAATTTTTTGTGTGATATCATGCCTATGGATGTATGCCATGTTTTGTTGGGAAGGCCTTGGCAGTATGATAGATAGGCTATTCATGATGGAAAGAAGAACACATATACCATTGTTGCTAATGGGATAAAGTAGACTTTTTCACCCTTGGAGGATGTTCCTAAAGTTGAGGTTTACACGAGTGCTAAAATTTGTTTGGTTGATAGAAGGAGATTTCTAGATGGAGTGAGACATGAGAACATGTGCTATGCCCTAGTTCCTAAGAAGGTTAAAGACTTGGAGCATGTAGAAGAACAACCAAAGGAGATATAGGAGTTGTTGGCAGAATATGAAGCTATCATTTTGAATAATATACCTGACGGATTGCCACCTATGAGGATTGTTTTTCATTGCATGGATCTGATTCCTAGAGCTAGTTTTCCTAATAAAGAAGCATAGTGGATGACATCGGAAGAAAATGAAGAGTTGAATAGACAATTGCAAGAGTTGTTGAGGAAGGGTTTGGTCAAAGAAATCTTAATTCCTTGTGTAGTACATGTGCTAGCACCTAAGAAGGATGGAGAATGAAGGATGTGTACAGACTCTAGATCCATAAACAAAATCATAGTAAAATATATATTTCCTTAGCCTTGGATGGATGACATTATGGATTGTTTAAGTGGAGCTAAATACTTTACAAACATATATTTCAAGAGTGGATATCATCATATTAGAATCAAAGAAGGGGATGAGTGAAAGACAAAATTCAAGATAAATGAAAGATTGTGTGAGTGGTTGGTGATGCCTTTTGGACTAACAAATGCTCTGAGTACTTTCATGAGGCTGATGAATGAGGTATTGAAGAAATTCTTGGGTAATTTTGTGATTGTATATGTGGATGACATCTTGATTTTCAGTAAGACTAGAGAAGAACATTTTTTTCATATAAGACAAGTTTTGTAGAGGTTGAGAGAAGAGCAATTGTTGATAAACATTAAGAAGTGTAATTTCATGAAGGAAGAATTTGTATATCTGGTATTTGTGATATTTGTTGATGGATTGGAGATGGATCCTGAGAAGGTAAGAGAAATTTTTGAATGGCCTACATTGGAAATCATTGCAGATGTAAGATCATTTCATGGATTGGCTAGTTTCTACCAAATTTCATTAGGA
This sequence comes from Sequoiadendron giganteum, assembly GCA_007115665.2. Taxonomy (NCBI): domain Eukaryota; kingdom Viridiplantae; phylum Streptophyta; class Pinopsida; order Cupressales; family Cupressaceae; genus Sequoiadendron; species Sequoiadendron giganteum. The sequence continues at coordinate 93,903,271 of CM021100.1, forward strand.
ATTTTAGTTCTATTGGCAGTCCTATGATAGAAACAATGAGAGGAGATAAGAAAGATTTTAAGTGGACAACTAGAGTAGACCAGAGTTTTGAGTTGTTGAAATAAAAGGTGACTAAGCAGCCTGTGTTGGCTTTACCAGACTTTAATAAAGTATTTTAGGTAGACTGCGATGCAAGTGGAAATACAATTGGAGAAGTATTAAGTCAAGAAGGAAGACCAGTAGCTTATTTCAGTGAGAAATTGAATGATGCTAGGAGAAGGTATTCAATGTATGACCAAGAGTTTTATGTCATAGTTCAAGCCTTGAAGAAATGGAGACATTACTTGTTTCCTAAGGATTTTGTGTTGTATACAGATCATTTGGTGTTGCAGTATTTGAATAGTCAAGGTAAGTTGAATTAGAGACACATGAGATGGGTGTAATTCTTACAGAGTTATACTTTATTTTTGAAACATAGTAGTGGAAAGTTGAATAGAGTCACTGATACTTTGAGTAGGAGAAGGAATTTACTTGCAGAAATGAGAGTGGAGCTATTAGGCTTTGATGAATTGAAGAACTTGCATGAGGAAGACCCGGATTTTGCAAAACCTTGGAGAGCTTGTAAAGAACCTATCTTGGAGGATAGGATTCAGTGGTTGGATTATTTCATTTAGGAGGATATTTTGTCTAGAGGGAGTCAGTTGTGTATACCCCGGAGTTCAATGAGGGATAGCTTGGTGAAAGAAAAACATAATGGAGGATTGGCAGGAAACTTTGGAATTGATAAGACAACAACATTGGCATGTGAGAATTACATTTGGCCATAGATTCATAAGGATGTTAGGAAATTTGTAAAGAGTTGCAGAGTTTTTCAAGATGCAATAGGCAGTATTAAGAATGCTGGATCGTATAAGCCTCTGACAGTTCCAGAGAGTCCTTGGGAAGATATCAGCATGGATTTCTTACTTGGTTTGCCAAAGACACAAAGAGGTAATGATTCCATTTTTGTGGTGGTGGATATATTTTCTAAAATGGTACATTTCATACCTTGTAAGAAGAAAACAAATGCATGGATTACCTAGGAGTATTGTTTCAGACAAAGATACAAAGTTTGTTGGTTACTTTTGGAGGAGACTTTGGAAGAAGTTAAAGACATATTTAAAGTTCAGTTCTACTTTTCACCCACAAACTGATGGACAGACAAAGGTAGTAAACAGGATTTTGGAAAATTTGCTGAGATGTTTGGTTGGGGCAAAGACCAAAAGTTGGGATTTAGTTCTTGCACAAGAAGAGTTTTCTTACAATAATTCAGTGAAAAGGAGTACCAAAAAGACACCTTTTGAGATTGTTACTGGAGTTCATCCTAGAGGTATATCAAAATTGTGAGACATCAGCAAGGAAGATAAAATGAGTGCAAAAGTAGAGGAATTTGTAGAACATATGAAGAAGGTGCATACTCAAGTAAAACAAAAATTAGAAGATACGAACCGAAAGCATAAAGAGCGAGCAGATGAAAAGAGGAGATATAAGGAGTTCGAAGTTGGAGATGAAGTGATGGTGTATTTGAGGAAGGAAAAATTTCCAGTTGGCACATACAATAAGCTCAAAATGAGGAAGTTTGGACCCTGTAAGATTTTGAAGAAATTTGATTCAAGAAATGCATATGAAGTAGAGTTACCTAATGGCATGGGTATGTCACCTATATTCAACATTGCAGATCTACATCAGTACCATGAATTAGAATTCAGTGAAGATAGTAAAGAAAAATTGGAGAAATAGTTTCCTTAACAACAATCAAATGAGATAGAAGAGGTTTTGCATATCAGAGATGGGAAGACAACACGTGGAAGACAGTACAAATACTATCTTGTAAAGTGGAAAGGTAGACCAGTGGAGGATTCTTCTTGGATTTCTCAAGCTAAGGTAGACCATATTGGTTTTCCTTTAGCCCCAACAAAGTGAGGGACTCACTTTTCAAATAATCCTGAATGTCTGATGTAGGAGCATCATTGGTTCTTTGCAGTCCTGCATCAACCAAAAATATTTTGTTTCAGTTTTGTTCTTGTTCTTGTCCAGTTCAAGATGGTAGATTCAGTATTTCATCATATTTTCTCACCAGATCCTATAGATCTATGTTTTCATCATGGACATGTTCATTTTTCCTTATTCCAAGATTTCAGCATGATTGGATCTTTTTCCAGAAATTTATCGCTTTCGGATTAAATAACAGTTTCTAGAATAGAACACCGAAGCAATGACTAATTTGAAATCTTGTGGATCCTTTCCGTAACTTGCGGATCCTCATGTTTTGTTTCGAATTGTTCCATGGAGTGTCCCCAACCTTAATTTAGGTCTACACTTCATCATATGCACCTATTGAGGAGAAATTAACATTGAAGGCTGACATATTTCATGCACGTTACGTTTCCTTCATCAGAGATTGAAATGATCTTTGGCCAACGCGGATGATTCTAGATCTCAGATGTGATATAAATCATTGTAATAGATCATTAGTATTGTGAATTAGAATGAATATTGGATTCGATTTGTAATATTTTGGCTCGCATTAAGGAGAATGTAGGAATACTCTATTTTGAGCATGTTGTATCAGGCCTGTGAGCCCAATTTGTAAACCTTGATGTTGTCGGCTGTATGTAATTGAAGTTTCTGATAACAAGAATATTTGAATCTGCATTTGTCTCCATATTCTGACTAGATTTTGTTGTGTAAATCTTGTTGCACGGTCCAGACTGTTCTCTTTGAGGACCCTCCTATCGTGACTGCACCAATCACCCTTTTAATAATCTTCATTTCTGTTGGACTCAACTTGTCCATTGCCTTGTGGGTGATATGGGGATGAATATGAGATTTAAATCCCATACTTGTTGCGGAAATTTGTGAATCCTTCTAACCTAAAACACATGGCATTATCAGATATAATCTTTTTAGGTACACCAAATATTGTCAAAATATTATTCATTAGAAAATACAACACCACTTTGCTAGTATCCTTCTTGGTTGGTATTGCTTCTACCCATTTTGTGAAATAGTTAGTGGCTACTAGAATCCATGAGTGTCTTCCAAAAGTTTTCTATAATTTCTCCAATGAAATCAATCCCCCACTATTCAAAAGGGGCATGTACTATTATTGGTCGAAGTGGCAAGTTTCTTGAGAATTTTAACTTGCTTGCAAACCTTTGACATGCATCACATACCCTCACCAATCTATGTGCATATTTAAAGAGCATTGGCCACAAAAACCTTGCACTTAAGACTTTATGTGTAGTACTTTTGGCCATATAATGGCCACCACAAACACCACTATGCATTTTAGTCAATATTTCTAGTTCTTTTTCTCCATTGATGCACTTTAACAATATTACATCTAGGTTTCTCCACCACAGTTCATTCTCAATGATTGCATATTTGATAGCCTAAAATTTAAGTGTCCTTTTTTTATTTTCTTTCATCCATTTAGGGGATGACATATTTTGCAAGTAACAAAAAATGTCCTTAAACCATTTGGAAGTTTGCATATCACAGATGGGAGATACATCTATTTCTTCAAAATGATTTATCTAGTTGGCATCCAAATTTGTTTCTACCATTAGCCTTCCCAACCCTTGTCCTCTCACCAAATGTGTGATTAGGATATCTATGTTAAACTCTTGTATCCTGTTTATTCACCTACATTTTCTTCCAATGACCTCCTATTGTGTGAAGATGTCTTTAATTCTAGTAGTAGGAACATATGCAAAAAAATTGAACCAACCAAATATGATCTAAAAATTTATCTACTTTCATCAGGGTATAAGTGTGTTTTTCTATTATATGATATTTTAGTTCAGTGGCTTGCAAGGATTCTCTAAAAAATACAATTGGTTGCTCGCATCTTTCTTCATTTTTTTGTAACAATAGAGCAACAATAGCATCAAAAGATGCAAAACAAAATAGTTGGAAGGGTTTTGAGAAATCAAGAGACTTTAGGACTCGTACCTCCTTGATTTATTGCTTTATAATTTTTGTGTCGCCAACAAAATTTATACCTTTGAAGAAAAGGACAATTTTCTGCCCATTTTGGTCCTACTTTAGGTCCCCTTTCATCGATAATCATCCTAAAACAACATTTATAGGCCCCTAAGGTTCGTTATTTTTGAATTTGAGGCCTATTTTACCTAAGGAATTATGCAAGCCCAACAAATAACATCAAAATTATTCAAATATCACCAATCCCACCACAAAACCCTTGGTGGGACTAGGTCACCCAAGTTGGTGACCTAGTCCTTTTTAGGGATTTTTGCATTTTTAAATGGAAAAATGTCAAACTTGCTAAAAATTCCCAATGGGTGTTGGCCTCTTAGGTCAAAATTACAAAAAATTAGGTATTTTTGCTTATAAATACATGTTTTTAGGTCATTTTTCAAGCTCTCTTGGTTATTTTTCACAAGCAACTTCAAGAATCAAGTGCAAAACATCTTCCTCAAGAAGTTTCATCTCTCTTTCACAGCAAAGTTGAAGCTTTTGGACATCAAACAAGGGTTTTGCAGGTCTTCAAGCTCACTTCCTATTCAAGATCTTACATTTACAAAGATTTAACATGGATGCCTATGGAGAATCATGTTTAAATATAGGTTGAGGAGGTGCAACTAGCCACCAAATCACACCTAAAGACTATTTTAAAAGTGACTCCATCTTTCATTTTTCAACCTATCTTCAGATTTGAGGTTTGCATCCCATTTGCATTCCTTTCACATTCATTTGTAATGTTGTAGGTTTTCTTGGATTGAAGACTTGCATCATTCATATCTCTTGCATGTATCTTATTCTAGCATAGTAGAATAGAGCCTTGTCTTATTTCAGGTTTTCCTAGATCTAGACACACTTAGGGCTAGGGTTTATGTAGATTTTCTATTTCTTTACAAGTTTAAATACAAACTAGGGGTTTGACCAAGGAAAACCCCACATTATAAACCAAAATATACTTTGTTTTGCAAGTGATTTTGTAGGTCTGAGTCCAGATTTCAGCGAAGAAGAAAAGTGCAGTCCATAGGCCTCCGTGTCCACTTTCAGTTTTCCCAAAAAGCTAAAAGGGACTAGGTCACCAATAGTGGTGATCTAGTCCCACTGGAGATTTCTGTCAAATATTTTTGGAGATTTGAGCACCTAGTTGGTTGGATTGAAGTCTGGAGTAGTTTGTTAGGGAAGGGACTAGGTCGCCCAACTTAGTGTAAGTGTCCTAGTGGGCATAAAACTTAGATTTTCTATATTTTCAAAGGCTTCTACAATCTCTACTTCGGCCCTCGCTAGTTTCTAGGAGCACTTTGTTTATTTATCGAGTTATTTTACCTTATATAGTTTCTATCTTTATCTTTGTTGCATTACATCATGTGTTTTCAAACAACATAGTCTTCATTAGCTTCCATGCAATAGTTAGATTCACTTATTAGATTTTAGAATTTAGCATAATTCACATTAGCATTCCAACCCTATTCAATTCCTAACAATTGAATGAATCACAAGATTTATGTTTACACAAATCAATATCCTCTTCCTTCTAGGTGAAAACCCTAGAAAGTTGTAGGGGACCCATTCCTTTACTCTCCACAAAAGCATAAATTTTCTTGTTCATCTTGGTGAACCTGCATTTAGACACATCTTTCTTCTAATTTAGTCTACATTCGCATCTTAGGAACTTCTTCTTTTAGCATTGCATTGTATGTTGCATTATTTCAGAAGGCATCCTAGGGTTTCATACTTTACCTTAGTAAAAAGACTCATTTTTGCATTTATTTCCTTGCATGATAGAGAAATTTTGCACATACCATACAGTTCTACACATTGCATTCCAGAACACTGCATTTTTCATCAGAACAACTAGAAAAAACTCAAAAAAACCCATACTAGGACTAAGTCGCCACCTTGGGTGACCTAGTCCCAGTACACATTTTTCATTAGTAATTTCTGAATTTGTTTGCCAGTTTTTGCAATTTTTGTTTGTTATAGTTTATGCCCTATTTCAGATCAGTTGCTTTCTATTATATGGTTGTCATTAGCTTAAACATATTTTATCTTGATGGCATTTCTGAATAGCATTAAATCCTTACAAATTTCATTTTTCAGCTTTAGTTCCTAGTTCTTTTAAAGTAAATTCAGTGGAACATGCAACCAAAAACATAGAAACCTCAATGAAATGATGCACACACTTCTTCACTTTAGGAAAACTATATCATCTATACCCTTTAGTAGTGATGACTTAGATAAGTTAGATGAATCTCTTCATGGATTCCTCTCACTAAGTTCCTCCACTAAGGTTTATGATGATACAGCTAAAACCACCCCAAACATGCCTCCCAAACCTTTTAGTTGTGATGATATGGGTATGTTAGATGAAATTATTTAGGATTTCATTTCACCTAACTAATCCACTACGGTTTGTTGTGAACAACCGCAAACAAAAGATGTCAATGTCATCCAACCTCAACTTGTTCTCTACCCAACCTCCCATAAACCTCCAACCCCATCCCAACCTGAATTTACCCTTTACCCTCTCAAGCATGAAACCGTTGCCCACACTCATTATACTCGCAATAACCCAAATCCCCAACAACAAACTAGCTCCCCATCCATATCATTTCCCAACCCCATCTTGCATGCCACACCTAGTTTAAACTCACAACTTAGGGAGTATGATTTGGTTGAACAACTCAAAAATAATCCCATCAAGATATCCCTTTGGGATCTTCTTCAAAACTCCCCTAACTATCATTCTATACTTCAAATGACATTTCAATAGATAGTGGTCCCTCCTGGTAGAAATTATAATGATGTGGCAGCTCTCTTACAAGACATGAACACAGGTAATGTGGACATTAATTTCTATCAACATGAGCTCCCTCCATTAGAATTCAGAAAAAAAAATGAAGCTTTTATGATAATAGCCCAATATGAATGCATAGGAATAAAAAGGACCATTGTTGACAATGGCTCTACCCTAAATATGTGCAATGTGAAGATTCTTGATAGGTTACATGTGGATAGATCACAAATCCAATCTGATTCCTTTTCCATTAGAGGATTTGACAATGTTACAAAGCAAACCCTTGGTGTCATCACCTTACCCATCACTATTGGAATGGTTACGCTAAAAAATCCTATTCATGTCATGGCCTACGACCTTTTTTATAATCTCCTCTTGGGAAGACGATTGATACATGAGATGCATGCGGTACCCTCAAACCTTCATCACAAAATGAAATGTCTATAATAACAAATTTTATCAAATTGACATAGACCCTGAGCCTCAGAGTTTCTTACAACTTGAAAAGGGAACATCAAGCCCTCTCAATACCTTAATTCCCACCTCAAATATTGCCCCTTCTGAGAAGCTTTAACCAGAAGATAACTCTAAGTCTAATCTACTTGGTGATGATTGGAGGTCTTTAGAATTCACACCTTCATTTATGGGTGACTGCATTGCCACATGAAAAGAGGATGACCAACAAGCGCAATCAGTTTTCCTCTCTACCCAACATGAAGAACACCCTTCCCACACATCTACCTCATCTCTTTTGGAAGACAATGCAACATACACAACAATATTTGATTAGATAGATTATCAAAAACCACCTAACCCACAAGAAATAGAAAGACTTTATGGATGTGGTTATGATCTTTTGAAACAATTAGGCTACAATGGTAAAGGATGTGGCAAGCATGAGCAAGGAATTTGTGTATCCATTGAACCTAATATGCAAGCCACTAAGACTAGTCTAGGTTTTTCCTTCTCTAAAACTATAAAATCTAGTCAATGAACCTCTCTCAACATCAACACTATCACATGCACATCAAGAACTGATCTCACTCTCCAACATACTGAATTTCTTGATGTGGATTCCCCCTTGTTCACCTATGTTCATGACGATGAAGCTTTGAAATACTGTTAGGTTCTTCGGATAGGCCTTCTCGTTCCAAGAGCCATGTCTCTTGTGCTATGATAAGTTATGCGCCCACCATTAGTGACATTAATGACACTCCCACATGCATGGAACCATATGATCCTAAAATTCCTAAGTCCAATGCACTCCCTCTAGGAGATACCCTTGACATACCAATGGATATTGAGGATAAAGACAAAGTCATTAAAATTGGGAATTGCCTTGACGATGAAGAACAAGAGGTTCTTGCAACCTTGCTTCATGCCTTTCCTAAACTATTTTCTTGGAAATATTCCAATATTCCTTGAATAGACCCAAAGATAGTCACCCATAACATTGTTCTTGCTGAAAATGCTAAGCTCTTTTTCCAAAAGATATGAAAGATGAACCCTAAGATAGCCTTGCATGTTAAAGGAGAACTTGAAAAAATCCTTGACGCAGGTTTCATTCACCCTTTCAATTATTCTCCTTGGATATCAAACATTGTCGTAGTGGCCAAACACAATAATCATGTTAGGATATGTACAGATTTTAGAGACTTGAATAAAGCCTCCTTAAAAGATGACTTTCCTCTTCCTAACATCAACATGATTGTGGATTCCACTGTTGGACATTCTTTTTTATCCTTTATGGATGGATTTTCTGAATATAATCAAATCTTCATAAACCCACAAGATCAATAAAAGATGGAATTTACATCTACTTGGGGAAAATTTTGATGGGTTATGATTCCTTTAGGTTTAAAGAACGTTGCCGCTACCTATCAATGAGCAATGACCTTAATATTTCATGATTACATCCAAAGATCTTAGAATATTATATTGATGACATTCTAGCTAAATCCTTAACCCACCAAGATAATGTGCATATCCTTCAACAAATCTTCGAGCGCATGCATAAATATAATATGCACTTGTTGGAAACACAAGGGTAGACAACTGAGAGGGGAGGGTGAAACAGTTTTCACAAAAATTATACTTATTAAACTTATTCTCAGATCTGATAATTAAACATGAAAGCAAAAACCATCACCACATCAGAAACACACATAACACCAAGATTTTTGTGTGGAAACCCTATTAGGGGAAAAACCACAGTGGAGGTTAATCCATAAGTTCATACTTTGTTAAAAGTATAGTAAATAGGGAATGCACATGCATTTAGGCACACAACCTAGAGCTCACTACTCAAATACAAAAAGGCTTACTGCCCAAAGGAAGACACATTGTCTTACAGTCACATTTGGATTAAATACATCTAAGATATTTTGAACTGAGAAGCTAACATCTGCTAATGCTCGATTACAGTTCCAGTTAAGCACATGAACACTCTTTCTTCTACTCACTCTTCTTCACACTTTAATTTTGCCTTTGAAAGATCTAAACTTTATTTGCACATAGAACTCACACTTTGCACATCTCACATCTCACATATCACATGTCGCAAAAGATGTAAACAATCACTCATATATATTTGCATCCAAGAATAACATCATCTACATGTCGGCTTCAATAAAATATGAAATGAATACAAACTGTCAGCCCAAAACATAAATGATTATCAATGTGAATCAGCCAATGTCAACCACAACATAGTGAGGACCCAAAAAAACATCCTCGAACATGAAACATCTTTAATAATTATTCCTCGAAGATCCACAACACACTACAATCACCTTGTCGGCCATCAACATGAAAAACATCAACACGCAAAATAAAATCACCAATCACGAGCACAATGATCAATGCGGATGTACAACATAGATAGAGAACAATATAGAAAACATCCACAAGAATCATGAATCACCAAATAAGCATCCACAACAACTAAACTTACTACAATTAAATCATTTCTTTCAGGAACACCAACTGGAGCAACAAAAAAATTGTCAGAACACGGATACTCATAACTCAATCAAATCTTCATGCGGATCTCTGAAAATTAACATGGATAAACTAGATATACTCAAGAAAAAACCCTTTAATCCACAACCTTTGATCATCAACATACTAAACTATCCAGCATACTAAACTTCACTTTACCATTGACAACCTACAACTTATTTTATTACAATTTTCTTTAATATCCTCGACATATATAGCCTCTAATGCATTAATTCCAATAGTGCTGACATCAATGACAACCACATATCAACAAGATCCAACAATCTCCCCCTTTTTCATTGATGGAAATACATGATGTGAAAAACCACCATCAACACAACTTTCTCTTAGCTCTTTCTCCCCCTTAGAATTTGACTCTTCTCCCTAGATAATTCATAGTTTTTCACATGACTTGGTGTAAGAGGGTTTGGACGGAAGCATTCACACTTCCATGCTCTGGGACTCATCTCAGCAATCCCCTGATGTGGCTTCTTTCACCACCCAACCTTTAGGCTCTGACTCATCTACAGACACCCCTGGTTCTACTAGCCATCCCCTCCTCCAACCTTTGTCAATCCACACAACCAATTCTTGTTACTTAACTTTTATTCACCTTGACCCTTAATCCTCCCTAAAGGCCAATTTCATACCACACACAACTAAGTCTTTGCAGGGTTGTCATTACTTGTCAACATGCTTCTTAGCATCCTATCATGCTTCTTGGATCACCATCTACCACCATTTCTCCATTGTTCATCCCAAACCCTTGTTTAGGGTTTAAAAAGGCTACAAGCCTTGAGTCCCCAATTGGGTCACCTAGCCGAGGAAAACAAGCTATTATTCATAACTTCTCTAAAGAACCTTACTTCTTTTTCTTGGATTCCTAATACCTATTCCATCCTCTTCAAGATTTTCAAACCCTAAAGTCTTGTCTGGCCGTACACAGGACTGTCCTCCATGTTTAGCAAAATTTAGGGTTCTTAACCAATTTCTTGGCCACCCAGTAGGGCTGTCAAAGAGTTTTCTTGGTATCCCAATTTTTGGAGTCTCCTCATTGATACTAGGCCTCTATGGGACCTCCTTCCACGCTTCTACCATGGGGTTTTCCCTGGAGAAGTCTACCCTACAATTTATGTGCTTTTTAGCACTAGTTATTGACTATCCTAGTCAGGCACTGTCAATCCCGCCTAGGAACAATTCTTTATCAACCCTCCTGCCTTCTTAAACATCCCTACACCTACACTATGTACATACATGCAGTCTAGCTACATTTCCCAAGCAGCCATACACTGGGTACGGTGGAAAATGAACCTAAGACTCCATACTGGCCAGTTTACCAGTCAGAACAGTAAAGATAAGGAAAACAAAAAAAATAACAATCAAGGCACCTGCCAATTGCACTCACACTCTACAAGCTACCACACCAACAATAAAGCAAAGAAATTATCACTATCTAAAACATACTACAAGTTTGATCGCTCCTAATCAATCAGATTTTCAAGAAAACATAGAATTTCAACCTACTTTATCACTGTCCTTCATTAGTTTTTTTCAAATTTTCAAACATACAAACGTTCTCAATGCCTTCCAACCTTGCACAATGTTTGAGGCATACCTTAAATACATCCTCCAACTCAGTTAGGCTCAAGCCTCAACTGTCCCAAGCCGGTTATGTCATAAAAAACCTTATTTGGAAAAATTCACCAAACAAACTCACCACTAACATTGAGTGTCTAACCTCAAACTTGACCACTACTGATAGCTAACGACTACTACTGATAGCTCTTGACTGACCTTATTTTAAGTCTAACTCCTAAAGCAATGGTCCACATGACCTTAACATAAGAAAAGCAAAAACATTCCAAAACTTGCCTATTTCCTAGTCATTTACCTAGGTGCTTCCTAGAGGTGCTCCTGCACCATTCTCCCCCTCCTAGCATGAACACTAAGAAGTAGAAGGAGAGAGTAAGGAAAAATCAATCCCAAGCTTCTTGAACTGATCCTCTTGTACCCATGTAGCTTCTGACTCATGCTTATGCTTCCACTTGATTAGGTGCTCCATATACACCTTGTGCCTTGTAGACTTTTGCACCCTGGATTCCAAGATTTCCTTAGCATGGTGCTTGTCCTAATTGGGTAGTGATATGTTACTGATGTCCTTGAAGACCTCTTGGCTATTCTGATCCAATTCCTTGATTGATCCTTTATATTTGATCAAATCAGCAACATTGAAAACCGGTGAGATTCCTAAGTCAGTAGGGAGTTCAATCTTGTATGCATTTTTTCCATACTTGGCCAAGATCTTGCATGGTCCTACTCTTTTCATCTGGAGTTTGGTTGAGACTCCCTTCTGCAACTTGGACTTGTTGAGGTGAACCATGACATAATCACCCACTGCAAATTGTACATCCTTCCTTGACTGATCTACCTTTTCCTTCAATTTGTGTGTAGCTTCGTTGACTGTCTTCCTCACCTGCTCCTGTATCTCTTTCATGGTCTGACTGAAATCTTCAGCATGTCCACTTCTATGTTCCATGGTTCCTAAATCTCTGAGCTCACAAATACCTCTTGGGTGCATTCCATACACAACCTCAAAAGGACTTTTCCCTGTAGTTCTGTTGACACTATCATTATAGGCATACTCAGCTTGTGAGATGACCATATCCCAAGTCTATCCATACTCCTTTGTTAGACACCTCAGTAGGTTACCTAGCACCCTGTTAACCACCTCTATTTGGCCATCATTCTGAGGATGATAGGTAGATCCAAATGACAGATTGGTTCCCAACCTATTCCATAAAGTCTTCCAAAAATGACTCATGAATTTAACATCCTTATCTGAAACTATGCTTAAAGGTAAGCCATGAATCCTTACAACATCCTTGAAAAAGAGATGAGCTATGTAACTAGCATCATGAGTAGTTTTACAAGGTATAAAATGACTCATTTTACTAAATTTGTCCACCACTACATACACACTATCAAAACCAGTTTTGGTCTTAGGAAGGCCTACCACAAAATCCATACTCACACACTCCCAAGGTCTATTAGGAATTGGTAGGGGTTGATAAAGACCAACATTACTAGCTCCTCCCTTATCTCCCATACATACAACACACTGTTCCACATATTTTCTAACATCTCTTGCCAACTTAGGCCAATAGTAAAATCTTTGAACTAGCTCTAATGTCTTATTGATGCCAAAATGCCCACTAAGATTGCCATTGTGCTTTTCTGGAATGAGGTTTTCTCTCATTGACCCTTTAGGAACACATAACTGGTTTTCTTTAAACAACATTCCACTTTGCAATGTATATTCAGCATACTAACTATGAAAGTGATTCTCAAAGTTTAAACATACCTTATAGACCTCTGAGAAATCTTCATCCTCTCCATAGAGATCTTTAAAGCTCTCAATCCCTATGCTTTTCACTTGTATCTCTTGAACTGTCAATAACCTGCTGCTCAATGCATCTGCTACCTTATTCATCTGCCCTTTCTTGTGCTTGATGGTGAAGGTAAAAGCTTGGATGTATTCCATCCACTTCAAGTGCCTATTGCTCAATTTCTCTTGAGTATTCATATAGCTGAGTGCTTTGTTGTCTGTAAAGACTCAAACTCCTTGGGTAGAAGATAATGCCTCCATTTCCTAAGTGACTGAACCAAAGCATAAAGTTCCAAGTCATAGGTTGAGTATTTCTTCTTTGCTTCATTAAGCTTCTCACTAAAGAAGGCTATAGGTCTGCCCTCTTGACTTAGCACTCCTCCAACTACCACTCCACTTGCATCACACTCAACAGTGAACAATTTGTCAAAGCTAGGTAGTAAAAGTATGGGTTGAGTTGCTACTTCTTGTTTCAGTTTTTCAAACCCTCTCTTAGTTGCTTGAGTCCACACAAACTTGGTTTTCACACCACCTTTTATTGTCTCTAAAACCAGTGCACAAATAACACTAAAGTTTCTTATGAATTTCTTATAGAATTGGGCCAATCCATGGAAACTTCTTACCTCAGTCCCTGTTGTTGGTGTAGGCCAATTTATGATTGCCTCCACCTTGCTTGGATCCATTTTCAATGATCCCTTAGACACTACAAAACCCAAATATACAAGTTCTTGTTTGAAAAAATCACATTTTTCCAAGTTGATAGCCAACTTATCCTCTTGCAATCTTCTAAGTACCAATTCCACATATTTGAGATGCTCCTCTACTGTCTTGCTAAAGATTAGGATGTCATCCAAGTATACAACCACAAATACTCCTGTGAAATCCTTTAGTACTTCATTCATGAATCTCATGAATGTGCTAGGTGCATTGGAAAGGCCAAATGGCATCACTCTCCATTCATATAAACCATCTGTTGTCTTGAATTTTGTCTTCCATTCATCACCATCCTTAATTCTGATCTGATGGCATCCACTTTTTAGATCCAATTTTGTGTAGTATTGAGCCCCTCCAAGATAATCCATTAAGTCCTCAATTCTAGGAATTGGGAACCTGTATCTAATTGTGATTCTATTGATTTCTCTAGAGTCAGTACATAACCTCCATTTTCCTCCCTTCTTGGTTGCCAGGACTACTGGTACTGCACATGGGCTGATGCTCTTTTGTATCAAATTCTGATCCAACAATTCTTGCACTTGTCTAGCTACTTCCAAGTTCTGATCCGGTGTCAACTTATATGCTGCTTTGTTAGGTAATGATGCTCAAGGTATGAAATCTATTTGATGGATAATAGCTCTTTTTGGAGGTAAGGTTGTAGGTGTACCATCACTTACAATATCCTTGTACTTGTCAAGCAAATTCTGGATTGCTCTTGGTATGACTGGTTTTTCCATCTTCTCTTCCTCTTTGGACTGCAATAACATAACATATCCTTCTCCACCTTCATGTAGGGTGTTGAGGAACTCTTTTCCACTACTAAGGAGCACACTTGGTGTCTTGGACTGTCCTTCATCTTCTTCTGACAGTGACTGCAATTTTAAAGTCTTCTCATCCTTCTTAAATGAAATTGTATTCTCTTTACCATCATACACAACACTCCTATCATATTGCCATGGTCTGCCCAATAGTAGATGACATGCATCCATGGGTAAGACATCACAAACTAACTTGTCCTTGTACCCTCCAATGGAAAACTCCACTGTTACTTGTTCATTTACCAAGACACTTTGCCTTTTGTTAAGCCATGTGACCTTATAGGGATTAGTATGGGGTACTTTCTTCAATTTCAGTTTCATTACTGCCTCTTTTGAGATTATATTGTCTGTGGAACCTGAGTCTACTATCACCTTGCATACTTTACCAAGTATCTTGCACCTTACCCTGAATAGAGCTCTCCTTTGCTTGGGTTCTTCTTTGACCGGTTGCCTTATCAGCACTCTTCTAAACATCAGACTCTCTCCATTTTTAGATTCAATATGACTGATCTCAGTTGCCTTAGGACTCATGGTGTCCTCTTGTGCATAAGCCACTCTCTTCTCATTGTTTGATGATGATGATTTCTCTGGGCATCGATAAGCTGGGTGTCCAACTTGACCACAATGATAACATTTCATGGTTGCAAAATAGGAATTACTCTTGCCTGCTCCTCTTCCTCTATTTGATCCTCCTTGAGAACCTCTACCTCTATTATACCCTCCTCTAGAAGGTGTTTCATTGCCATGTTCTGTGGTTTTGAACTCTCCTTGGTTTCTTTGGTCATTACCTCTACCATGGTAACCTCCATGCTGTCCTCTTTGATCTCTATGATCTCTACCTTTACCTCTGCCTTTAGAAGCCTGATCTTGCTTCCTCTTGCTTCTCTCAGTCTTGATAGCTAATTGATAGCATTGATGCACTGTCTTTGGACTTAAAAGAGCCATCTCCTCTTGAATGTTCCATTTCAATCCATTAAGATATCTAGCCACTTTGAGGCTTTCATCTTCAGACACATTGGACCTCATACAAAGTTTTTGGAACTCCTTTGTATAGGTATTCACATCTAGATCTTTCTGCCTTAGGCTTTGTCTCTTCTTGTGTAACTGAATTTCATAGTCATCAGGCATGTAGGCTTCTCTCACCTCTGCAACCATACCTTTCCAAGTAGAGATGGGTTTCTTTCCTTCCTTCTCCCTCTTTGTTTGGATGAATTTCCACCATGTTAAAGCTGATCCTCTTAGTCTGGATTTAGCCACCTTTACCTTATGTGCCTCTGTGACTCAATCACATTCAAAATGGTTCTCCATACCTTCTATCCAATCCATAACTAGATCGGCTTCCATCTTTCCACTAAACATTGGGATTCCTTCAAGCGCCTTCCCACTCAAAGCTTTCAATGCCTTCAAGAAAGGCTCCTCTTGTAGAACAGGGTCAGGTTCAGGGATCTTGTCCTCCTCTACAACCTCTTCTTGCTTAGGTACCCTTTTGCTGTCCTCATCATCCTTGTTCAGTACACTACTTAATGTCTCCTCCAATTGTGCCAATCTTTCCCTTAGTCTCCTATTGTCTTCTTATTGGTCTTCAACCTTCTTTTCCAACTCAGAATTTGTCACCATGATTGTGGAGCCACTTGATTCCAAGTCTAACATACAAGTGCACTATCCCAAACCTTTGACTTGCTCTGATACCAATCTAGTGTAAGAGGGTTTGGATGGAAGCATTCACACTTCCATGCTCTGGGACTCATCTCAGCAATCCCCTGATGTGGCTTCTTTCACCACCCAACCTTTAGGCTTTGACTCATCTACAGACACCCCTGGTTCTACTAGCCATCCCCTCTTCCAACCTTTGTCAATCCACACAACCAATTCTTGTTACTTAACTTCTATTCACCTTGACCCTTAATCCTCCCTAAAGGCCAATTTCACACCACACACAACTAAGTCTTTGCAGGGTTGTCATTACTTGTCAACATGCTTCTTGGCATCCTATCATGCTTCTTGGATCACCATCTACCACCATTTCTCCATCGCTCATCCCAAACCCTTGTTTAGGGTTTAAAAAGGCTACAAGCCTTGAGTCCCCAATTGGGTCACCTAGCCAAGGAAAACAAGCTATTGTTCATAACTTCTCTAAAGAACCTTACTTCTTTTTCTTGGATTCCTGATACCTATGCCATCCTCTTCAAGATTTTCAAACCCTAAAGTCTTTTCTAGCCGTACATAGGACTGTCCTCCATGTTTAGCAAAATTTAGGGCACTTAACCAATTTCCTGGCCACCCGGTAGGACTGTCAAAGAGTTTTCTTGGTATCCCAATTGTTGGAGTCTCCTCCTTGGTACCAGGCCTCTGTGGGACCTCCTTCCACACTTCTACCATGTGGTTTGCGCTGGAGAAGCCTACCCTGCAATTTATGTGCTTTTTAGCACTGGCTATTGACTATCCTAGCCGGGCACTATCAAGCCTGCCTAGGAACAGTTCTTTATCAACCCTCCTGCCTTCTTAAACATCCCTACACCTACACTATGTACATACAGGGAGTCTAGCTCCATTTCCCAAGCAGCCATACACTGGGTATGGTGGAAAATGAACCTAAGACTCCATACTGGCCATTTTACCAGTCAGAACAGTAAAGACAAGGAAAACAAAACAAATAACAATCAAGGCACCTACCAATTGCACTCACACTCTACAAGCTACCACACCAAAAATAAAGCAAAGAAATTATCACTATCTAAAACATACTACAGGTCTGATCAGTCCTGATCAATCAAATTTTCAAGAAAACACAGAATTTCAACCAACTTTATCACTGTCCTTCATTAGTTTTTTTCAAATTTTCAAACATACAAACGTTCTCAATGCCTTCCAACCTTGTACAATGGTTGAGGCACACCTTAAATACATCCTCCAACTCAGTTAGGCTCGAGCCTCAACTGTCCCAAGCCGGTTATGTCATAACAAACCTTATTTGGAAAAATTCACCAAACAAACTCACCACTAACATTGAGTGTCTAACCTCAAACTTGACCACTACTGATAGCTAATGACTGCTACTGATAGCTCCTGACTGACCTTATTTGTAGTCTAACTCCTAAAGCAATGGTCCACATGACCTTAACATCAGAAAAGCAAAAACATTCCAAAACTTGCCTATTTCCTAGTCATTTACCTAGGTGCTTCCTGGAGGTGCTCCTGCACCATTCCTCATATCCTGCATATCATGCGGTCTTCACACTTACATGGTAGGTTCCCACCTTACTCTGGACTACCCCTGATAGCTACTGATCGCTCTTGATCAATACTATCTACACTCACTGTCAAGTTCATTGTAGGTGTTCACCGCTTGGACACCTTCTCTCCAAATCATTCCCTTCGATTCTGTCATGAGCGAAGCCAGCCTCTCTGCGCTATGATCATTCCACGTTCTCCATCCCTTTACAAGGAACTATCCACCACCCTCCTCTTTTCTACACCGAGCCACACACGCCACTCAACAAGATAGTCGAGCTTTCACCAAGCTGTGGTTCGCGGCTGCTCCAAGGGAGATGTGAAGGCTTGCGGGCTGTTAATAAAGAACCACGCCCTAAACACCTATGGTTCATTTACCACACCCTGATTCATACAAAAACTACTTGGTGCAAAGGCCGACAGTTATAAAGAATGGGATAGTCACAAGGAACCCGAAAACAAGACCTCCCTGGCATTCACAACAGTAGCAAGCCATTCGGGTCTATCATAAGGGAACCCATTCCATACCAATCACTGGCTCACTTAAAACAAAACAGAATACACTCAAACAAAATGAAATAAGTCACCCATCATCGAACTGCAAATACTAATTAACTTTCAAAACAATTGTACACTTCGGCCAAAGAGCCCGAAATCTTCCCCCTTGTTGTTCTCTCTATTCCTATTTTTTTTATTCAATGCACTCTCTCCCTCTATTTTTTCAAAAACATATCCATGTGGTTACATGCTCATCTTTCCTTAATAGAGATGCGAGGGTGGTTAGATAATCTTTCCCTACCCGATTGTATCCACTCGGTTACAATATTTCTAATTTCATTTGGAAATATCTATTTACATTCTAAACCATTTTTTTCATGGTCCCCCGAAATGTTCACTAAAATATTACAATAAACTGAGACTTGAGGTGCTCCTGCACCATACTCCTAGATTGAACAGATTTCCAAGTCCCATGGAAATGTCGAGGTGAGACTGCTGCAATTCAAATCTTCACCTCTGTGTCTTCATCACTGAATCAAGGCATTCGTTGCTGCCATTGTTGTTGTCACATGACTCCCATCAATGGAGTGTATGCTGGTTGATGTCCTCCTCTTGTCATGCTGCTACTTCACACCACCACCGTACTGCCATCTCACCCACACACAATTCTAGAAGATGCTTCCCACCCTTCGCTAAGTGGTTACTCTCATTGCACCTTCTACCCAGTTGCATCGTGGTGGAGACAATATGAAGACCCTAGCTTGAGATCTTCACATTGTCCTGACTGTAGCTTGGAGGGACCAACATGCGACCACAAACCCATGCTATTGCCTGGTGTAGATTGCCTTCTACACTCTAAGAAACTTCTAAGCTCTCATACCATTCTGATGTAATATAAACTAAAAATACTTAAAACTCCCTACAGCATTGTGTCTTGTCACACAATCCTCACCCATTCCTAAACACCTATGGTTCATTTACCACACCCCGATTCATACAGAAACTACTCGGTGCAAAACTCTTCTCCCCCTTTGACATCAATGACAAAGATAATGTGTATCTTTCTCCACACAAGCTTTGAACCACATTTTTGAACATCTTAATACTCCCCCTGAGTAGCAACCACCACAACATCAATTTGGATCAAGATATGACTATGAAATACATGGACTGATGCAAGTCAATGTACCTTAGTTCTAATTAGAAGGGGTAATTGTAAGTGTGAATAAGTAGAAAGGAATAAAACACTTCTTAATGAAACATTGTATCAAAGATCAAGCTAATAATCTACTAAAAGCATCTCATTGTCTCCTATCTTCAAAGATTTATTAAGCTATTGTGTTCTCAGATTTAAATAACACTATAACTGTTAAAATGACCATTTAAAGAACGGAATGATGTTGATACAATGATGTGAAGCTAATATGATAATACTAAATGATAAAAGAAACTAAAATAGCATGAATTGACATGAAAATCGATGGATGAAGCTACAGGAGGCAGCCATGATATGAAAACTAGAATGTTGGATGCTTGGATGTTGGATGCTTGAATGTTTGATGCTTGATGCTTGAATTCCTACAGAGTAAGAGTGCATAAGTTAGATAATCTGGATCTAGATCCTTTTCTTGGTTGAATTAAGCTTTATTTATAGATTTCTTGGTTGTAGAAATGCACAGGGTTGGCAAAGAGAGGCTTGGATTCAATCTGGAGGATTGAATAGTGAGAGATGGAGGAGATTGACAAGATTTTGGAGATTGTCTCTACCCATGAAAACACCGGGCAAGAGAAGAGGAAGGATTGATGGAAGAGGATTGAGAGATAAATTTGCAATTTGTCTCCAATTTGTCTCTAATTTGTCTCCAAATCTTCCCATGAAGTTTGAAGGCATTAATTTTGACATATTTTTGACATAAATTAGATATAGGATATCTAATTTGATTTTTGAGGAAATATAGAAGAATATTCCTTATGCCTTTATTTAAATATTTTTGATTTATTTAAATTAGCAAAAGAGGGATAAATAATTTAATAGAACAAACTATAGAAGTTTATTAAATTAAAATGGTAGAATATGATAATTAATCAATAAAGTATTTAATCTTTATTGAATTAATTAAGATTGATGTGATAGAATAAAATAGGGAAATGATAATTAAATCAAACAAAATATTTAATTTTGTTTATTTAATTAAGATGAGATAATAGATGAATTAGAAGAATTTAAATGTGAACATGAACTATACAAACAAATATTTCTATTTATTCAAACAGTAGAGGAATTTAGGATAATTAATCAAATAATTCATATTTAATTAATCGGATTCTCCAGACCAATTTTAGGTGTATAGATTTTTCCCCTCTTTGAAGTGATGTGTTTACTCATTGCTTCGAAGAAAATTTTTCTGCTACTGCCAATATCAATGAAAAAAATTCAGTATTCCCCAGATATTGATTTTCAGATCATTGCCAATAATATGCCCCCTCGGGAGATAAATTAATGATTTGATGATGTTTTACAATTTTCAAATTTTATGATGATTTGATGATTTGATGATGATTTGATAAAGAAATAATTTATCTCCCGACATTGATGAAGAAAAATATAGCCCATGGATGAATTTCAATTAATTTTGTAAATAAAATTAATTAAAATAAAATAAATCTCTCAAAAATCCCTTTTCAAAAATCTATATAAGGTCTGAAAGGTCATTTCCTTATCCATTTGTACTTTGTGACTTTCAACTTTCAGTGATAGAGATATTTGAACCAGCTGGAGCAAGATGCCTATCCCCTACCACACTCATCGTTTCGAGTGCATGCGATGTCACCAGCGGTCGGCTACCTATGGACCTCCGATATGTACCCATTATCCACCTCACATTTCAAGCATTCTTGATTTTCTTGTAATTTTTATGCATTTGCATTTTTTTTGTAGTTTAGCGCATCAATGTCGCGTTGTAGCACTTTGCACTCTGGTGTAGCGCTTTCGTAAACAGTTTTAGCACTTTGAGAAAGTAGCGCTTTCGTTATTTTATCTAGCCCTTTTGTTAGATAGTTTAGTGCTTTCATGATTTAGTGCTTAGATAGTCAAATTTAGCGCTTTGACACCAGATCTTAGCACCTAGAATGTTCTAGCGCTTTGATGGAATAAATTGGCACATCTATGATCTGTTATAGCACTTTGATTAAAGTGGCACTTTGATGGACTATTTTAGCACATAGAAGTGTTGAAATAGCGCTTTGAGTAAAGTGGTGCTTCAAATGCTTGTTTTAGCGTATCGAAGTGTTGAAATAGCGCTTTTGGTTTTGTAGCGCTTTGGATGCCTATTTTAGCGCATCTGAATGATAAAGTAGCACTTTTCATTTTTAGCGCTTCAGATGCCTGTTTTAGCACATCCATGTCAAATTTGCAGATTTTGACACATTTAACCTTGATTTCATCAATTTCGATCATGTCCATCCTTCGGTTTGGTATTATTTGATTATCCAAATTCTTAATGACTAATTCTAATAATTAATAAGACTTACTATCATGATAAGCAAGAAATAATCCTATTTATGATGATCCTCATGATAGGTGAGGAATGATTCCTATCTGATAAACCTCATGATAGGTGAGATTAGATAATGTTTGTGATGAACCTCATGATAGGTGAGGTTTAGTTGATGTTTGCAAAATTCATACCAAAGTTTTTTTGGATCTGATAGTAGAATGACTTTTGATTTTTGACATAGTGCACTCATTTTAAACTTTTCATGGTGATAGGAGGATCTAGGTAATCTCCATATGTGAGAGCAGTTCCCTTGGACCACAGATTTGATTCCTCATTTGACTCCCAATGAGATTCAGGTTATAGGTCAATGTGGTCTTTCTAGTATCCTTGATATTCCCCAGATTAGGATTAATTGGGGTCTCCTTACTGCTTTAGCCGAGCGGTGGCAGAGTGACCATAACACCTTCCATTTACACACCGACGAGATGACAGTCACACCCAAGGATGTGTGGCAGATATTATGGATACCGTTTATGGGAGAGATCGTTGTCTATGATTCACATTAGGCTGGTGGGAGAGATGCTCTCCGTAGAGTTTTTTAGGATCAGCATATTGTAGGACCGAGTATTTGATGGCGGATGATGGTTGATGCCTATGCCTCATTACTAGCAGTGCTAGCTAGATTTATTGGGGGTTTCCTTTGTCCTGATCGTAGGTCAAATGGATTCTCTGTGGGTTGGGGCCGTATCCTTGAGAGTATGGTCGTGCACAGAACTAGATATGCATGGGGGATGTGTATGCTAGCCCACCTCTATCACGATTTACATTCAGTGGTGTACTTGGGACAATGCAGCCTATCAGCAGGGATGACTCTTTTACAAGTTTGGGGATGGGAGCATTTTTCCATTGCTCGACCATTTCTAGTTTTTGATAGACCTACAGGCACACCCTATGTTTTCTGGTACAGAGGTCCACTTACCCAAGCTTGGATGGGTAAGTTAGAGCATTGGAGATGAGTTTTGGATGACATAGAGAGCATCATCTGGTGGCCTTATCTGAACTGTGAGCAGTGGGACAAGGATTATGTAGTGCTCAGGTACCTATGTGACTCCATGTACTTGATCAGCAAGACCCCATTTGTGTTAGAGAGATTTTTGTTGCGGTGGGTCTATAGCCAATATGACATTGTATAGTGTATGCCTCAGGGGGTTGCTCATTATGCCCAATGACGCAGTGATGTAGCAGATTGGGGGCCATGTATGTCATATGAGACACTAGTAGAGGCGTACAGGACTCTGCAGCCATCAGCCTGGGATATGCGCAGAGATATTGCAGCGCCAGTAGCTACAGGAGAAATGCAACTTTTTTGGCATTTCATCCACATCCTTGGATTACCATTCCTAATGAGCCAAAAACTTTACCTATGGAGGAGGATGTTGCAGGTGAGGAGGATAGTGGTGATGATACTATGTCGAGTAGCAGTGTTCAGAGCATTAGTGAGGACGGTAGCAATGATGACGGGGATGGTGGTGGTGGAGGTGGCAGAGGGGTTGGGCCAATCAGTGTCAGTCCATCATCGAGTAGGCCTCGCAAGAGGTGAGTAGTGGTAGTGCCTTCAGTTGATCATCAGAGGCAGATCGCTAGTTTGCAGACAAAGGTATAGACTCTATAGGGATAGTTGGTGCAGGCATAGGTTTTTCTTGTATAGATGCAAACTCAGGCATAGGCTCATGCCCAGGCATTGGCATAGGTACAGGGAAAGTTGACAGTTGTTCAGACTCAAGTTGATACTTTGATAGCTGAGAGGGACAGTGCTAGACAGATTGCTGAGAGGGCACAAAATACTATTGAGATAATACAGAGAGTAGCTGATGGTACCTCTATTGCAGATTATATGAGAGAGGTTTTGCAGGATGGCAAAGAGGCAGAGTTTTATAGGGGACGATATCATGATGCAGTGCCTATTGATCACAGAGTTAGCTATGCCCCACCGAGATCTGGTCGGACACGTACCTGTACAGTCAACGAGGGTGTGACACAACCTCCATGAGGAGATCCTAGAGATCCTATTCCATCCAGGGGTGGTGGTGGTACTGGTCCCATTAGGCCTACTCATTTTGGTAGCAACAAATCATAGATGCCATTTGTGATTTTGAGACATTCTTTTTGAGACATGATGTATACTTCAAGTTAGCTTATTTTTGACGATGTATCTTTTCTTATTTTAGACTTCATTGTATACTTGGCATTGATGATATATATGATATGCAGTTGATTTCTATTGATCTATGATGGTTTATGATTCTATGATATATGGATGTTATTTTATTTGATGATGCTTATGTTTTATGTGATGATGATAAAAATGATGATTTGTAATGGATTATAATGGATGGATGATGTAAATTTGATCAAATGTATATGATAATAATGTAATGAATGATATGGTGTAATGAACATGATGTATTTATTTAAATGATATGATGTGGAAAATATGGTATGATAAATGTATAACTATTTGATGTTAATTGCATGAATGATGAGATGATAAAAGCTTTGCAATGATGAAATGATGCCTTCTATATTTTTTTGATGATTTTTGGCTTAATCTCAAGTATAATCAGTCGTATTTATAGAAAAGATAATCATTAATTTGAATCCCTTATGTAACAAATACTCTGCAGATGTAGAATTTATTATGAATGCATTCTAATTTTATCATGCAACTATATGCAAATCATTGTCATTTTAACAGTACTTTTGTGTTTTCTATCATCATAAAGCTTTTTAGGATGTTGAAAGTGAGTACAAGCGTAAATCGTATATGTTAGACCAATGACGAACTGAGTACTACTTTCATGTTTTTTGATATTGCAAGCGAACACAAGAATCTAGGTATAATTGAACCGAGATGACCTGAGCATTCATTGCGTAAACAAGCATAGATTAATCATTTTAATGTGTGAATTCTGAATGTCATCGGTGATACATTTGCATGGCACATCCCCCGACAATTCACACATTTATATGATTAACTTACAAACAGCAAACAATAAAAATATCATTCTTCTTCCTTGTTTCTCTAGTTCATTTACATCATTGAGTTACTCCAAAGAAATGATAATAATTAATCAAAAATACAATTTATCCACCTTTTACTTAGAGTGTTTCAATCATTATTCAGATTAGATCATCCATCCTGATTTTGTGATGTTTTCGTGTTTTCTGAGATTTTGACCAAAGACCTAACCTACTAACCTATCCTAGGGGTCTCAGGGGCTGATCAAATATTAGCCTTGCCTACGTTACACATGTAGATACCACATAGTTTGACTGACACAGACTCATGTTTTTGGTTTTTGCGTTTCTAGACTGACTTTTTGACATGTTTTTTTTTTTTTTGTTTTTGGATTTTCTGATATGATACGGATGTTTGATGCCTTTCCGATGGTGATTGATGTTGTGTTTTGATCATTGTTTTTGTCTACTTTTCATACTGTTATTTTCCCACTTGGTGAGACCAATTTTTTCGTTGCCCCCAGTGATATCCAGATGTTGCCCCCAAGCTAGAGTGAGACATGACCATGTGAAATAATTTGATAATGGATGCAATGATGGCAAGACTAATGATATGATATGAAATGGTAATGACTACCAGACTAATGATCCTGATATGTATCAACATAGATGGGAAAGCTATTTTAGAATCGCATACGATGCCTATTTCTAGGTTTTCACCATATGCTTTAATTACACCCTTTGTTTTTGTATTTTTTTTCTTTCTCATTTTTTCTCTTTTTGTATTTTCTATATTTTTTTGTATTTTATGTTGCCAAGATGCCTATTTTCCAGGTTTTTGTCAAGAAAACCCTTTTTCAAAATTTTCACCCGTGCACTAGGAAATTTAGGTATAGAACTTTCTGAGATGGATACTGTTGATAGGTTCATCAAAAAAAATCCCCTTCTGATGTTGATAGTTGATAGGCTCCTAATCCGTACACTGATATAATGACAAAAGGACCTAGCCAATTAGGCTCAAATTTCCCCTTCTTTTCCCTATCCTATTGATTTCTAGGGTTCTTTTTTAGAACCAAATCGCCAACCTGAAAGACCCTAGGTTTTACCCTATGATTGTAACTCCTTGATATTCATTGTTGATATGTTGTGAGATGATTGACAGCTTGCAGACAATGCTCATCCGACAATTCCAGTTCTTGAAGTCTAGATACCCTATAGTCTTCATCTGAAATGATTCCTCTTAGTGATACACGGAGTGATGGAATCTCTACTTCAATGGGTAGTATGGCCTTTGATCCATATACCAAGGCATATGGTGTAGCTCTTGTCGGTGTTCTGATACTGGTTCTATAGGCCCATAGTGCAGGATTGAGTTGAACATGCCAATCACATCCAACATCGATAATCGTCTTCTTGATTATTTTTAGAATTGTTTTGTTAGAGGCCTCTGCTTGGCCATTTCCTTGAGGATAGTATGGTGTTGAGAAACGATGTTGGATATGAAACTTCTACATAATTCTTGGACATCTTGGTTTTTGAAAGGCCATCCAATATCAATGATAATAGATTGAGGGATGCCATATTGACATATTATGTAATTCAAGATGAATGACGAGATCTGCTTCCCATTGATCGTTGTAAGAGGAACTACTTCTATCCATTTTGTGAAGTATTATGTAGCTGTTATTATGAACTTGTGTCCATTGGAGGAAGAGGGATTTATCTTTCCTACCAGATCTAGTCCCCATTGACAAAAGGGCCATGTTGATGTGGATGGATGCAAATCTTGTGCCAGTGCATGAATTAGATTACTGTGAATCTGACACTTTTGACATTTCTTTACAAACTGATAAGATTCTTTCTCCATGCATGGCCAATAATATCCTAAACAGAGGAGTTTCTTAGCTAGAGTTATACCACTCGAATGAGTGCCATAAATACCCTCATGAACCTCATGTAAGGCCATCTCAGATTCATAATGTTCTAAACATCAGAGTAAGGTACCATCAAGACCTCGATGATAAAGGATGTCGGCAATTAAAGTATATCGAGCGGATTGGCAGATGAAACAACGTTTTTGGTTCCTGGAAAGATCAAGAGGGAGGCTATTGTCCTTGAGGTAAGCATAGGTTTTCTCATAGATAGAGGTTTCAATGGTATCTATATGGCATATGGTATTGGATTCCAAACTATTGTAAGAAGTACATGATACTTGTTCTACCATAAACTCATAACAACCTCATTTCTCTGGCAATTGTAAGAGTGAAGCAATTGTGGCCATAGCATCTGCAGCTTTGTTCTTTGCCCTTGGAATTTGATCAAATTTGACATTGAAAAAAAACTATTTTAGATCATCTATTTTTTGTTTATAGGGCATCAAATTTTCATCTTTTGTTTGATACTCATCATTTACTAGATAAATGACTAGTTGAGAGTCCCCATATACCTGTAAATCTGTGATCTTCCATTCAATTGCTATTTTGACCCCAATGATTAATGCTTCATATTCCACCACATTATTTGTACATTGAGACATTAGTCTATATGATTTCGAAATGGTTTGTCCCTGGGAAGTGATGAACAAAATCCTTGCTCCAAATCCTCATTGTGTGTATGATCGATCAAAATATAATATCCATTGTTGTGGCATCACTGTCAGCATGTCCGCATGTCCGCATCTGGAAACTCCATTATCATAGGTCGATCATCTGGTAAAGGAGCCTCAGCCAATTATTTGGTGATTGCTTGACCCTTGATGGCTTTCCTCTCCACATATTAAATATCACATTCACTTAATAGCATGATCCACTTGGCCAGTCTAGCTATTAAGGCAGCCTTACTGAGTATATACTTTAAGGGGTCGATCTTCGCTATCAGCCTAATTGTATGAGTCAGCATATAATGTCTCAGTTTTTGAGTAGAAAACACCACCGCTAAGCATGATTTCTCTATGAAAGTTTAGTTTATTTCATAGCCATTTAATGTTTTGTTGATATAGTAGATGGCGCGTTCCTTTCCTTCATAATCCTCATGTGCCAATAATGCTCCTAAAGAGATATATGTGGTTGCAATGTACAGTATCAGAGGTCTCCCTTCCATTGGCAGCATGATAATAGGCGGTGACATTAGATATTGCTTTATTTGATCGAACGTTGTTTCACACCCATTATCCCATTTGAAAACAACATTTTTATGCAAAAGGTGATCGAATGGATGACTTTTGTCCACCAGCTGGGAGATAAATCTCTTGATTGATTGGAACCTTCCCTATAGTGATTTGAGTTGACTGATATTTCTAGGAGGTGGCATTTCCATTATTTCCTTGACTTTCGTTGGATCTACCTCAATACCCTTTTCTGAGATAATGTATCCCTACAGTTTCATTGATGTGACCCCAAAGACACACTTCTTGGGGTTTAGCTTGACATTGAATTTCTCTAGTCGTGTGAATATTTTGCTCGGGATATGCAGATGTCCTTCCCTAGTACAATATTTTTCCAGAATATCATCCACATAGTCCTCCATGAAGGTGTGCATCATATCATGAAAATTTGTTGTCATTGCTCTTTGATAGGTTGCTCCTACATTTTTCAGACCAAATGGCATGACATTCCAGCAGAAGGTTTCCCAGGGACATGTAAATGTCGTCTTCTTCTGATCTTCTGGAGATATTTTAATTTGATTGTATCCAGAGAAACCATCCATGATTGACAACATGGCATGCCCTATTATTAAGTCCACAATGATGTCTATATTCGGTAATGGGAAATCATCCTTTGGGCATCCTTTATTCAAGTCCCTGAAATCCATACATATCCTAATGCTCTTGTCTAGCTTTGAAACAGGTACAATGTTTGATATCCACTCGGCATAGTCAATATACCTTATGAATCCAGCATCTAGCAATTTCTTTAACTCAGCCTTTACAATTAATGCGATATGACGATGCATTTTTCTCATTTTTTTCTTGGCAGGCTTGATTCCTGTAGGCAAAGACAAATGATGCATGAGCAGATTTAGATCCAAGCCTGGCATATCGAAATATGACCAAGCAAATTTGATGCTTCTTTCCTTAAATAATTTGATGAATTTTGCCAGATGTAGGATTTTTGCTTTTTCTTCAATGTCGATGTTTACAGACTGTGTTGGTTCTACCAGAACTGATGACCGCTCATGATAATGTTCTGGAAGAGTGTTAAATCTCCCATCTTTCGGTGCCTCAGAGAGGTTTTCACCGTTAGATGTGTTCTTTATTTTTTCTTTTTCTAGATCTAATGCTGCCATAGAATGGTTTTCACCATTAGATCTATTATCCCTATTTTTACCTTTGCAACTGGAAGATTTGACACCCTCTTGCCGAGTTGCATTGTTATGAGTATTATGGATATAACTCGTACCAGGTTCGTCATGACATAGGAAGTTTATGATGACATCATCATTTACAAATATGGGCACATTTATAGGTTTGACAGATTCCCAATCAATAAGTTCAGAATGGATTAAAGGCATGAAGTCATCGGATTGACTTAGGTTGATGGGGGTAAGGGTTAGGAAAGAAATTTCATCATAGTTGTTATTAGGGATATCGAGATCAATAGTGGTACCCTCTTCAAGATCATCTAGTTCATTTGATGTTTCTTCGTCCCCACTTGAGTCATCAATACTTAGTGATCCTAATACAAATGGTCTAGACCCAGAGCTTTGTCGCTCCTCACGCGTAGGTGCATATTGTTGTATTACATCAATTTGTATATCGGTATAAGATACATCAAAACACTGATCCCACTCATATTCATTTGAATTCGTTTCAGATTTATCTCTAACCTGAAGGATTGTTTCTACAACCTTCTTTGTCATCTCCTATTTTTGTTCTTCAGAGTATCCCAGTCCTATTTTCTCTTTTGAATGAAGAGTGAGTGTCTTAATAGGTTCAACTATTCCTTCCTTCCTTAATCCAACAAGTCCTTGCCCCTCATAACCCATTTTTTCTAGGATAGCCTTCCCTTTTCCATATTTGTCTGTATTGATATTGACATTCTTGATACTGATATTTGATGTCGATGCTTCCTCATCTTTGTATAACCAGTCAAGGATTGCTTTGCTGTCTAATTTTTCCTCTATGGTACTGGCTTTTACAAAACTTTCTTCTAGAACTATGACAAGTAATGATGTTTGATGTTTGATCATGGATTGTTGGCCATATGTCTTTGGAGATGGCATTAACTATGAAAGATTAAGCGACTGCTCCATAGAATATTGCCCCATTCCCTTGTCTATCAAGTGGACCTACTCTTGAAATTTCTATGATAAAGAAGTTTGGGGATCCGGACTATCTATTAATTGAGTATCAACAAGACTTGTATCTTTTTTTTTATCCTTCTTCTCTATCCACATGGTGGTGATATTGGGACGTTTTTCTTCATTTGATGATTTTGAACAGGATGCTTCCCTATTGTGATGCACAAAGGTATCTTGAGATATTCTAAGTGTGTCACAATGCTGAGGATGATTATAATCAGCAAATATAGTCACCTCTTGTCCATTTACTAGGAATTTTAAGCATTGGTGATATGTGGAAGGCACAGCCTGCATTTCATGGATCCATGAGAGTCCTAAGAGTATGTTGTAAGTTAACTCTTTTTCCAATACTTGGCATGCTATGTGTTTCATCATTGGTCCCACTTGGATGGGTAATACAATCAATCCCTTAGAAGATCTCTCTTCCTCATCATATGCTTTTATGGTCATTTTCCTTCTAGCATCAATAGCGTCATCGGAATACCCTAGTGCACGAATTAACTTTAGAGTGCAAATTTTCAAACCAGCTCCCCCATCTATTAAGACTCTTTTGACATGATGATTGTGGATCAAGACTTCGATATGGAGTGCGGTGTTATGGGGATGGTTGAGTGAGACATCATCCTATTCTGAGAATGATAGACAATGTGGGGTAGTCAAATTCCTCACCATAGCTTGGAATTGGCAAACATCTAGATTTTTCGATACCATAGTGGCAACTAATGCTTGTTCTAGAACCTCCTTATGTGATGGAGATAGTTTGAGCAGTTCTAGTATTGATATCTGTGCTGGAATTTTTTGAAGTTGATCGAAAATGTTGTAATGAGATGGAGGTGGATATGTGTTTTTAGACCCAACTCCCTTTAACACTACCTTGGATTGCCCCCTAGTCATTACATTTGCTGATTGATAGTCCTATCGTTCTTTGATTTTTAAAACGTTTATTTGATTTTCAGAGACTTGTATGCTTGGGAGAAAATCCAAAGGGGTGGTGTCATTGGTTTTGTTTTCTTCCATGTTATGACGAATGGTATGATCACTCTCTACTTCAGTAAGACAAAGGATCGTTTTATCGTAGAAATGATTGATATTTTTACCTTTGTTGTTCATAGAATATGATGCTCATTTGTCATATTTTGGTAAAGGGTCCTTGAAGGCTGAATGATCATTATTGTTTTGGGGTCCCTCTACATATACCTTGTTATTATCGATCAGATCTTGAACTACGTGTTTTAACTCCATGCATTCATTAGTTTTGTGGCCTTTATTGTTGTGGAAATTGCAATAATCTGCGTCATTCCACCATGGTGCTTTGAACTTTGGATCCTAGAATCTTGCTTCCCGTGCAGTGATAGGACCACCTGTGACTACTTCTTTCATTGCTGATTCCAATGTTTGGCCTAGAGGTGTGAACCTATGCCGGTCTGATGATTTTTCGTATGGTTTCGATTTTGTGATTTCGTTGTTTTGAATGACATTTGACTTGATGATTTGATCGTTATTTTGATTTTTTTATGAGGTAGATGTTGTCAAGTTGAAAACCGGTTTGGCATTTTGTAAATCACTTGTTTCATTTGCAGTTGTATTTTGGTTCTTTTTCCAAAATTTTGGTTTATCACTGTTGGGGTACTGATTTGAGGAGTTTGTGTTATTTAATTTTTCATTGAAATGTTTAATAACCCCTCTTTTGACTAGCGCTTCTTCAATCTTAAGGCCATTTTCTATCACATTTTTGAATGTAGGAGGACATTGCAATTCAAGTCTATAACTCATCTCCTCTGTTAAATTGTCAATGAACAATTCCATTTTCTCTTCCTCAAGGATAGATCAAGGATATCTAGCTAAGAGTCATCGCCATCTTTGTAGAAAGGACAAGAATGTATCCCCTTTGTTTTGTTTCAGGTTATACAGATCCTTTATCGCGACATCGTGTTGGATGTTAAAAGAATACTAGCAGATGAACCTGTTGACAAGTTCCTCAAAAGTCCTTATTCCTGGTTGTAATTTTGAAAACCATTCCATTCATGATCCTCCCAAGCTTCTTGGGAATAATCTCATCATGTAAGTTTCCTCTTGAGAAAACTCTAGGCTCATAGTTTTGAATTCACGGATATGATCGATTGGATTTGTTCTTCCATTGTATTTGTCATACTTTGGGAATTCACAGTGTTAAGGAAAAGGTATCATATCAACTATTGAGTTGAAAGGATAAGGACAAATGTCTTGTACTACATACCTTTTGGTGTTCCCTTTTGTCATGTCTTGTATTTGTTGCTATAAGATTTTCATTTGGGATGTTAAGGCAACAACCGGATCTATACCTTGTGTGGGTTTTGGTATTTCGGTTTTGCTTGTTCTAGGTGCCTGTCTTAGGTGATTTACATCAAAGTCTTTGGGAAGCTTAGCACCTGATTCAGACAACATTAAGAGGTATTTCTCCATGTCCTATTCTAAGATCTTTTCCATGAATTTATGGAATTTGGGATCCTCTTGGGCTATTTGTATGTCTTCTGGAGTTATTTCATTTTTTTCACTTTGATGTAGACTATTCCAGGGATTTTCTTCTACCGTTGTATTTGATGTTTCAAGTTCCTTTTCTAAGAGCCTCTATTTTTGTGACTTGGTGAAGATTGGCATACAAGTTTTTGTTCTTTCTTCCAAAATTTGATCTTCTATGTTGGAAAATGTCAAGTGAATTTTTAACAAAGTCGAATAAGATGATATATCTTATTGATAAGACTAGGTTAAAAATTCGATTACTATGCCTTGTTTCGTGATAATAGGATAATATCTTGATGATGAAACTTTAGCGTAATAATCGAGATTGTGTTTTGATTTGACACTTTATGATTTGCAAGATCTACGTTTCAGTTGAAAAGACTAGAAACTTGTATGAACCTATCTGATTTTGGTTTCTAGATAGTGATTTTGATAAAAAGATACTTCTATTTTGATAAAAATCCATGTGTAAATGATAGACAAACTAACTGATATGATTTGGAACTCTCTATTTTGAAAGCGCTAAAACAAATGATGAAAGCGCTATTTGATGGAAGCACTAAAACAGTGCTTGGAAGCGTTATTTTATGAGAGCACTAAAATAGAGGGTTGATGTTCAAGACTCCTTATTGCAAGATTTGACTTGGCCTTGTGGTGTATTATATCATCAGTTGTGGGATGTACGACTGACGTATGTGTTGACTATGATTGGGATATTGTGTGAGGGCTCTCCTTTGGAAGAAAGCTCGTCAATAAAGAGGTTCTATAGCATAATCAAGAGTATGACCTCTAGCAAAGTCGTGATACCTGTGAATGAAGGTCCTATGTTGTAACAAGATCTTTTGACTTTGATATAAGAAATCCCTTTTCCTCAAAAGATTTTGATAACCAAGTGGCCTCTTTGGTTTATTGACTTTGATGGTTTTCTTGATAAACTTGGTTGATTTCCACTTTCGAATCATGAATTTTTCTAACCTGATTTGATTTGTTGTTTTCTGGATGACCTTTTATCTGATTTTTAATGATTTTGTGAAAACATAGCAAGAAAATTGTAGAATATTTGTTTGAATCTCAACAGATAGTGTATATTCAAGAACCATGAATGGTCCTTATTGATTTTCATAGGTTTTCTTTGACAAATGTACACAATTCAGACAAACTCACTCTTAAGGTCAAATAGGTCATCGTTATACTCAACATCCCACATCTTGAAATTGTGTTGACTCACACAGCCGTGTCACCCCCTAGAGGGCGCCCGTGTTTTTATCATTTCCAGGCGCGTACTTAGAGCTGGATTTCTCATCCTCTGAGAAAATGGTCCTTGGCAATTATATGGTGAGTGTCTTGGGGGCAGATTCTTCCCTCCCCTTGCACTGTGAGTATTACAATGTTTGGTTATTGACTCGGCTAGACACTACACTATGGTTCGTAGATAGGGCTTCTATGCAGTGCGGCAATTGATAAACTCCCTTAGGAGACCTCCCAATCTTTAGAACAAATATTTTGGGGATGGTTATCTTGCTCACTACCGTCAAGTTGGACTTTCATCAACAACTTGCATTTTGATTAGAGTGGGTTGGAATCCTTGGATTTAGGCCTTCCCACTTAGGTCGTTCCCATAGGGTGAGTACTTTTTCCCACTACGGCAGGTCTTCTAAAGGTTTTAACAAATGCGTAAATTTGCATGAAAATAAGGATGAGTCTGCCACTTTGATCACCTAGTTAAGGGGAGAGCATAAGCCTATTCACCACACAAGTGCAGTAGATAAATGGTTCGTTTTAAGCCCAAAAGACAATTTTTTCTAATCTATGTGAAGATTTTGCTTCACAACAATCATGGTGTCCTTTTTAACTGATATTGTAAAAGTGTGATGGCTACCCTAGGATTGATAAATTTTAAACCAAATGATTATCCTAGGATTGGTTCATTTTAGTCTAACTGTATCAAAATTAAATTTTGGTTGTGGTCGCGTCGAATCCACATCAAAATTACAGAAGCGCTGAAATAGTCTACAAAAGTGCTATAGTTTTTACCTAATGCGCTAAAATCGAAAGTGCTGAAACAGAGTACCAAAGCACCAAAGTTCTTCACGAAAGTGCTAAATCAGATTTTCGGGAGATGGGTAACCGATGCACCGAAATAGTTCATGGAAGTGCTATAGTGGAAAGCACTAAAACTTTTAACAGATGCGCTATAGTATCATGGAAGTACCAAAATAGAGCATCGAAGCGCCATAGTTTTCCACGGATGCGCTATAGTTTTTTATGAAAGCGCTGAAACGAAACATGCTGGGAACCTATGTGACACTTTTTAGAAAAGTTGATAAAAATATGGGGTTAAGGCCCCACGGTGGGCACCAAATTATAAGTGTGAATAAGTAGAAAGGAATAAAACAATTCTTAATGAAACATTGTATCAAAGATCAAGCTAATAATCTACTGAAAGCATCTCATTGTCTCCTATCTTCAAAGATTTATTAAGCTATTGTGCTCTTAGATTTAAATAACACAATAACTATTAAAATGACCATCTAAATAATGGAATGATGTTGATAAAATGATGTGAAGCTAATATGATAATACTAAATGATAAAAGAAACTAATATAGCATGAATTGACATGAAAATTGATGGATGAAGCTACAAGAGGCAGCCATGATATGAAAACTAGAATGTTGGATGCTTGGATGCTAGATGCTTGAGTTTTTGATGCTTGATGCTTGAATTCCTACAGAATAAGAGTGCATAAGTTAGATAATCTGGATCTGGATCCTTTTCTTGGTTGAATGAAGCTTTATTTACAAATTTCTTGGTTGTAGAAATGCATAGGGATGGCAAAGAGAGGCTTGGATTCAATCTAGAGGATTGAATGGTGAGAGATGGAGGAGATTGAGAAGATTTTGGAGATTGTCTCTACCCATGAAAACACCAGGCAAGAGAAGAGGAAGGATTGATGGAAGAGGATTGAGAGATAAATTTGCAATTTGTCTCCAATTTGTCTCCAAATCTCCCCATGAAGTTTGAAGGCATTAATTTTGACATATTTTTGACATAAATTAGATATAGGATATCTAATTTGATTTTTGAGGAAATATAGAAGAATATTCCTTATGCCTTAATTTAAATATTTTTGATTTATTTAAATTAGCAAAAGAGGGATAAATAATTTAATAGAACAAACTATAGAAGTTTATTATTAAATTAAAATGGTAGAATATGATAATTAATCAATAAAGTATTTAATCTTTATTAAATTAATTAAGATTGATGTGATAGAATAAAATAGGGAAATGATAATTAAATCAAACAAAGTATTTAATTTTGTTTATTTAATTAAGATGAGATAATAGACAAATTAGAAGAATTTAAATGTGAAAGTGAACTATATAAATAAATATTTCTATTTATTCAAATTGTAGAGGAATTTAGGATAATTAATCAAATAATTCGTATTTAATTAATCGGATTCTCCAGACCAGTTTTAGGTGTATACAGTAATCACCCCTAGCTTCCCTCTAAGATACTCAAAAGTATCCTTAGGCAAGGGCTTGGTAAAGATATCTACAATTTGTTCCTTTGTAGGCACATACTCCAATCTAACTTCCTTCTCACTCACCTTCTCTCTCAAAAAGTGAAACTTTATAGATATATGCTTGGTTTTTGAATGTAGCACCAGTTTCTTAGAAATGTTAATAGCACTTGAATTATCACAGAATATATCAATAGGTTCATCATACACAATTCTAATATCTTTCAACATCTACTTCATCCAGAATACTGGAGTACAATTGTTAGCAACAACAATGTATTATGCCTTTGCAATAGATAAATACATGGCATTCTACTTCTTAGTTAACCATGAAATCAACTTATTTCTCAAGTAAAATGCACCACCACTAGTACTCTTTATGTCATTCACATCTCCTACCCAATCTATATCAGTAAAAGCACTCAAAGTAAAATCATCTTCTTTAGGATACCATAGGCCAAAATGAACTTTCCCCTTCAAGTATCTGAAAACCCTCTTCACAATAGTCACATGAGATTCCTTAGAATCACCTTGAAATCTTGCAACAATGCATATGGCATTCATGATATTAGGTCTAGTTTGAGTCAAATATAGCAATCCACCAGTCACGGATCTGTATCTAGTTTGATTTTTCTTAGGAGAATCATCATTTTGTGTCAACTTACATCTGGTCACCATAGGTGTACCAACTAGCTTTGAATCTTCCAAACCAAATTTCTTTAGCAATTCTTTCACATACCTGGACTGAGATATCAAAATCCCTTTATCTAATCGAGTAATTTGCAATCCCAAAAAGAATTTCATTTCTCCAATCATAGACATCTCAAACTCACTATACATCTCATCAGCAAACTTCATGCACAAACTATCATCTCCTCCAAAAATGATATCATCAACAAAGACTTCAACAATCAAATCTTTATCATGATCAATTTTAAAATAAAAATTACTATCAGCGGTACCTTTGTTAAATCCAAGCTTTAGCAAATACTTATCCATTCTGGCATACCATGCTCCTTGGGCTTGTTTAAGTCCATACAATGATTTCTTCAATCAACAAACCATATCTCCCTGATCAGTCAATTGAAATCCATCAAGTTGCTCAATATACACTTCTTCTTCCAATTCACCATTTAGAAATGTTAACTTGACATCCATCTGATAAACCTTGATTTTTTTGTAAGAAGCATAAGCCAGAAATAGTCTCACACCTTCAATCCTAGTAACAGGGGAAAAAGTTTCTTAAAATTAAATTCCTTCCATCTAAGAGTATCCTTTACACACTAGTCTTGCTTTGTTTCTAACAATTTCACCTTGCTCATTTAGTTTGTTTTGAAAGACCCATTTAGTTCCAATTACATTTTTTTCCTTCGGTCTACGAACAAGAATCCATGTATCATTCTTCTCAATTTGTAGTAGCTCTTCTTTCATTGCTTCCATCAAATTTTCATCTTTTCATGCTTCATTTACACTATTTGGCTCAGTCTTTGATATCAAACAATATTTTGTAATTCTTCTCCTAGTTTGAACACCTTTGTTCTTATCACCTATAATCTTATCTTTTGAATGATTTAATCTTACATACCTTGGAGTCTTAGGATGTTCTTGAACTTCAAGCTCTTGTGATCTCTCTTCTGAACTTTCACTATTTCCTTCCTCTTGGCTTTCCTAATTCACTAAAATGATCTTCACTTGATTCTGACTCTGAACTAAATTGACATTTTGATCATCTGAATCATATCCACGGGTTTTGGATGGTCTAACTGTGTCTTCATCAACCTTGACATTAGCACATTTAACTACTTTCCTTAATCTCTTGTTGAAGCACCGGTAGGATTTAATTTTAGTAGAGTAACCAAGAAAGACTCCTTCATCACTCCTAGCATCAAACTTTCCTATATCTTCATCTCTTTTGATATAGCATTTACTCCCAAAATTTTTGAAGTATCTAAGTGTAGGCTTATGACCAAACCATAGCTCATAAGGGGTCTTACTGGTATCACCTTTGACATATACTTGGTTGAGAGTATAAACATCAGTATTCATAGCTTCTCTCTAGTAGATATGTGGGACATTTCCTTATAGCATCATAATCCTGGAAGCATCTACAATTGTCATGTTCTTCCTTTCCACAACTCCATTTTGTTGAGGGGTCTGTGGGGAAGATAATTATCTCTTTATCCCATGCTCATCACAAAAATAATTAAACTCACTGATGGAGCCTAAAATCTTAGATCCTTGCTTTTCCCTTATTACTGGTTTGCCTAATTATTCGAAGAGTGCCTGAAGATGGTTTCTTGCCTTGCCTCCATGAAACCTTGATATTCTATTGTTGGGTTGGGTCTATTCCATCGTTACTTTTGGAGAGAGTCTTTTAAGAACAACTTATGTCCTATATGCTCGTCTAGGCATGGCCCCTTTTAATATAAAATGAAAATTTTTGACCTTTTATTTGCCTAAGTCTAAGTCAGTCCATGTTTTATCTGTTAAAAACAACCTTATGTCATCGATTGTCATTGCCCTAGGCGGTGTCCCTTTCCCCTTAATTTTTCCTAAGTATCTTAATGTTTTGCAAGGGTTATTTTACCAACCGTCAATCTTCCTAAGGTTGATCCTCACCATTGCCCGCCATCCCGTGATGACATCACTGCTGGCTTTCGGGCGATAGCGATATCACGGGCGGACGCAACGTGTCTTAAGTTGCCGGTGCCGAAGGAAGTAAATAAAGTGATTAATTTATGCATTGAACTTTAGAATGTTATCAAATAGGTTACTAAACCACATGAGATATGCACGTGCTTGTAATCAACGGTGATGTCTTAATCTTGATGGAAAAGCTACTCGACAGATATGCATTGGTGCTACCTCCTGTTTTGATCATTGAGATCATAGATGGTGGAGATCAACGGTTTCCCGCTATCGCATGATCCTAAACCAAGAGGGGTTTAGTGATCATGATATCGCGGGCAAGTGCCACATGTACTTTCTGTGGCTTCATTTTGTGGTGGGCCCTTGGTTGTGACATGGATGTGTTGTCATCTTTTTCAAAGACAACTATTCGATGGCCTGACAGAAAGATGAGATCGAAGGCGAGATTTTAAACTTGCATCAAATGAAATTGAAGTCGTTGGCACAGCACGCAAGTGAGCTTTAATGGTGGACAAGACGTCTACTTGGCTATATTCATCAATTCTTGGGTATTTAAGTTCATAATTACCTTGCCATAAAGACATTCAAGTGTTTGCGAAGTGATCCAGAGCCAGAGATAGAAGTTTTCAAAGTGGTTTTAGCACGGGTTTTCTTTTTCTGTGTGGCACAAATTTCGTAAGTTGATTTTCTTACCACTATCTCTTTTTGAACATGATTCAAGAAGAGGGTGCATTGTGTTATTGGTGATTTTCTTGATTACAATTCTAGGGTTACTATTTCTTCTGGATTGTAAAAATTTATAAGGTTCTACTGTAATTTTGTTCTGGGTAACCTTAGTTTGTCTACGAATTTGTTTTTGAGGAGGCCCTACTTGTTAAAATGGCACCACCAAAGCAACATTCTGGCCGTATAGATTACATACACAGAAATTTATATGATGATTTCCTGGACCAATTCCTTTTATCAACAAACGACAGGAAGAAAGGTTTGATTTTGATGAATGGGACAGCCCTAGGTGAGGGATTGAGGTGTAGGAACAATAATATTGCAGATGCCAGAGTGCCTATGATGGGTTTGGAATTATTCAGAAGATGGTATGGGCAATGCAATCTGTCTCACTCATTTTCAAACAACTGGAGATATGACGTGGGAAAGCTTGTGGTCCTGAATGTGTTTCTGGATGTTGACCTACTTAGGGCAGTTGTTGCACGATATGACCCTGTCACACGGATTGTCAAGGATAATGATGGCGGCATTCTATTGAATGTGAATGCTGATACAATTCGTAGGGTCTTTGATTTGAGTGAGTATAGCTCATTTTTTGTTCGAATTGACTTTGAGGAGATGAAGCAAGAGTATGCCAGATCTCAGCCTCTTTTTAGGTCAAGATTGCTTCCCCCTCACCTGGCCAGAGCAAGCAGTTCAACAATTCACATCAGCCCATCAAACCGTGAGCCTTTCAGGCTAAATTGTTTTGCTAATCATTTCTTGGCAACGTTCTATTCACTTTGCCAAATTATTGGTTTCAACCCTAACACTGTGATGCCCATCACTTATATGTTCATGGGGGATCAGATTCAGCACCCTAATTTTTCTGTGATTTATGACTATGCTTCATTCCTTGCTGAAAGGATACATGAGGGTTTGCTGAAGTTGCACAATGGAAATTCTAGTACTCCTTTCTTTTGGTATTCCTTGTTAATGCACATGTTTTTGTATCAGAATGCTGGCTTCTTTTTGGAGAAGATGGAGCTGAAGTGAGAGGTAAATGGAGAGAGATTACCAGTATAGGCTTGGAATGCAGACATGTCTGGTAACAAGGGAGGTGCTAGTTTTGTGCAATTTGATAATTGTTTTGCCTCTAGGCTTAGGGCTAAATTGGTGGTGAATGTGCCAAGAATTCCGAAGGATTTGCATGACTTCCTCTGACCCAAAATAAGGAAACCTGACTTGAAGGTATGCCACAATTGGGGTGACATTATCCTGTACCCTGTGAGTACTATTTTGAGGGTTTTTGGTTTCCAGGGAGCTCCTCATATTCTCCCTTATAATGTACCATCACAGATGGGATTTACAGAGGTGATGTGGCAATTAGGCTGCATTCATGAAGAGAATTTGACCGGAAGAGGAAAAGGGACTTTGTTCCCTGATTATACAGTTGTCTCTGACTTTGCCTTCTCCAAGGGAGGATGGGTCCATGTTGACCATTATTTTGATGAATACCATTTGAAGAATGGATCTAGAAGATAACATGACCCTAAGGGATTCTTTGCCTTATTTAGGCAAAAGATTAAGGGTGGTAAATTCATTCATGTTTTCAACTTCCCCGAGGATTTAATAAGAAATGAATTTGATTTGAACCAGCAAGAATTGAATAAAGAGAATTGGATTGCATATGAGAAGATGCTAGCCATGGTACATAAACTGGATCCAAGATATGATCCACTAATGGAGTTTACTCCATTTCACAAAAGAATTGATTTTTTGATGAATAATTTTAAAGAAATCATGAATATCCTGAGGGCTAAGAAGGCCAATTGGGAATTGGACTTCGAAATTCAGGAGCCAGAGGTGAGGCCTGAGGAAACAAGGCTGACTCATCAGCCATTACTGGATAGACCTCTGTATAGGAGGAGGAAGAATAATAGCAGTGATGAAGAGGCAGGAAATAAAAAGGGAAAACAAATAATGAAAACATCATCACTGCCGAGCCATGGGATCAGGAAACTTACTGGGATAACGATTATAGATTTGGATTCACCACCGAATATTTATCCTATGGAGTTGTCATCAGAGCCAAGCCCTAAGAGGCAAAGGATTGAAGAACCACAGGAAGTTCTGGTGGATGAAATAATCATAACCGACCAAGAAATGCAGGTTGGTATTCCCTCTCCTCCTGTATTCTTGCAACTGATTTGGAGAATTAAGCTAGAAGAATATCAAAATAAGTGCAAGAGCAGGAGGGATTCAAGACCTGATAAGTCAAACTAGGAGAATGATGATGAAGTGAAGGCTGAATTGATGGAGCAATTCAAAAACATCACTCCTAAAGAAGGAAGGAAACTGGTGACCCAAGCAGGTGTCTTACTCCTCCCTAAATGGGACATAGCTGATGTTGTGGCATTCAATGCTATTATGCAATCCAAGCATCCTATGCAGAATAGTGAAGAAGAGGTCAAGGCAGCTCTGTAGGACTTTGCCTTCAGTGAAGAGTATGAGACA
The DNA here is from genome assembly GCA_007115665.2 of Sequoiadendron giganteum. Lineage (NCBI taxonomy): Eukaryota > Viridiplantae > Streptophyta > Pinopsida > Cupressales > Cupressaceae > Sequoiadendron > Sequoiadendron giganteum. Next base: position 93,945,424 of record CM021100.1, read on the forward strand.
TTGGCCATATGGGCACTGGCACCTCAGGGCAAAAAACCAAATGTGGAAGATATTAGCCCAAATCTAAGAGGCGGGCTCATTATCAAAAGAGCTTCTGAAACCTCAGTAACAGAAGCCACAAGCTTGACATTGAATGTGGCCAAATTAGCCCAGAGGACAATAGAAAGGGAAGAGGTTGAAAGGAGGAGTTTGATGGAAAAATATAATGCAATAATCGAGGAATACAGTAAAATACAACAAAGGAATGTTGAGCTACAGTCTGAAGTAGATAGGTTAAAGTATGGGCATGTGGGAGAATCTTCCAATGCTCCCATTGTCATAGAAATACCTACTACTTCAGGGTCATTACCCCCTACTATCCCAATCATTTCTACCCCTGGATCCCCAATTCAGACATCAGATCCTAGTCAAGTGCCAGAGCCGATTGAAGAGGAAATGGAATACTTTGTGGATCCCACCAAAATGCAGATGATGAATAGGATCACAGAGCTATAGGCTGCTCTAAAAACTAGTGAGAATGATGCCATGGCCAGACACAATGAGGTGGTGGATACCGTGTTGAGGAATTTGAATGAGAGGGTTGATTCCAGGCTGCCATATGTTCATTCTTTATATTCTTTATTTTTGTATGGTTTACCAAATATTAACAAGGATCGGGATGTTGTCTTACCCTTGGTTGAGAAGTGGGTCCCTCGTGCCACTGACTTGGACATTATGTTTAGGGCTTCCAAGTTTCATGGAAATAACAGGCCTCAATTATTAAAACCTACTCAAGGTTTTGTGAAATCATTGAACGGATTCCAGGCCCTACCTGATGACTTGAGTAGGAAAATTGGGGAATTAGTAAAAGGTTTTAATGATTGGAGTGATACCTTTTTGCCCAATATATTGGATGCACAAGGAAAAATCAAGGCACTTCAATAGTGGCAAGAAAGGGCAGAAGAGGTTATCACTGCACAAATCAAATTGATTTGTGATGACTCAGATCATGACTTGTTAGTAAGCAGCATGGACAAAATAATTAATACTAGCATGTTTCTAGAATCATTTGAAAGAGAAGCCAACCAGGTTGTAGTGAAATTCACATCTTGCAATACTAGGGTGATTGAGGTGGTGAATTTTAATTGGCCCATGGATGAGGAGTATCAAAATTGGGTAGACAAGTACCTAACTGATGAGGAATGAAACGATTTTCCACCGGAAACTTACAGCTCAGTAGTTACAATGTAACTAATTATGGTTGGGGTTCCATGGCTTTGGGCACAGATTTTCAGATGTAACAAATGCAACAGCTATTGTCTTATGGATAGAATCAATGGGAAGATGCTCTGAGACTTGGTGATTTTCATCATGGTTTTGAGTGGGCTTGTAGCGGTCCTATTGATTATTGACATGTGTAACTTCTGGCCTGATGCTTGTTTTGCTCCTTCTTTTCTATAAGAAGGATTTCAAGGCCAGAAGTAGGGGTTGGCAAGCCAAAAATTTTGAATGTTGAGTCTAGGTCTAGTCGCAAAACATATTGTACGAATCTCATTTTCTGAATGTTAAGGCAATTTAGGTTTGGGGTTCACTTGTAATGGGTTTTATGTTTTATGAAATTCCAAGGTTTATAACAGTACTAGCATTTGAGTTACGATGAAATATCTCGAGCTCTTGTCTCTCCTGTATATAGACATATCATAATTTTGAATAAAATGATCAAGGATTATGATGTTCATCTCATTGTTGTGATGAGTATGTTTTTGTTTTGGCTTTAATTCAAAGAATTAATTAAATACTTGGATGGAATCATAGATGGGTATGTTTGTAAAATGATTTGGTAAGAAGTATTGCACTAGGATAGGGATTGATAATGTTGTAATGCAATAATTCCTGAGATCATATATGTTATGTGTTTGAATCTGTTGCTTATTTTGTGAGTGTTCGTAAACTTGACTCCCCAATGGTATATGGCACTGATCTAAATTGTATAATTTTGTAAGATCTTGTTTCTGTATGTCTTCACTTAGAGCTTGCCACCAACTTGCAATTAAAATGACTATCATAAGTTACGAAATGATGTTATAACTATCTCATGCTCCAAGTGGTTGATATTACTGATGAACAGCCAATTCATGTTAGTCTTGTCTCATTCTATTGAGCTATTAAGTGAGATAATTTGTGAACTTTTAATAACATGCTTATGAGTTTGGTGCAAAGATCATAAATATGTTATAGGGACCACCCTCCTGGGTCTTACAGAGCCTGAAGTGTAGGAGGTTTATTATAAAAATCCTCGTCAGTTGGTCCAGGTCCTCCGAGCTGCCCTTGATTGGAAATTTGGCAATTCCATAGGTAGATTAGGAGACAAACCTGGTTCATACATAAAAAACAACCAACACTCACCATAAATGAATTCACCACCTCTAACTGATCTCAGACATTTAATCTTCAGACCTACCTCTGTCTCAACCTTAGCCTTAAAAATCTTGAATTTATCTAGAGCTTCATAGTTTTCCCTTAAGAAAGCAACCCACATCAATCTAGAATAATCATCAATGAGTAACCTGAAATATTTGTCTCCTTGTAAACTTCTGACTCTAGAAGGACCACATAGATCAGTATGCACAAGCTCCAACACTTAAAATATTATGCTTCAAAACATCATGAGTATTATGCTTACCATCAAAATAAATGCAACCTCTGCCACGGATTACACCAGCTTTATCATCACCAAATCTTACAACACCACCATCATACTTTTCAAGACTCCCAAATTTACTTGTATCACCTATCATGTGATGAGAGCATCCATTGTCAATAACCCATTCATCTTTTTCTTCAACTCTGGTAGCTAGATTTTTCTCCACATTCATGCAACTACCAGATTCAGTAGGTACAGGGTTACTTTCCTTGATAGAAATAAATACAAAATCATCTTCACTTACATTCCGTTTATCAGATTCATCATCCGTCACACCTTCATCAATAGAAAAATAACACTTCCTTTTCAATCTAGGCTTGTTAGGTCTTGGCTTAGGAACTCTTTCTGGACACCTTGAGGAAAAATGACCTATCTTATTGCATGAAAAATATTTAAGAGGCAATTTCCCTTTGTACTTACCTTCTCCTATGGGTACCCTTTTGACAAGAAGTGCTTCAAGCTCATCTAGTTTTCTCTCTTCTTCTTCAATCTCTCTCATTTCTTACTCATACTTGAACAAGTTTCTAGAGGAACTTTCTCCTAGATCATATCTCTGCTTATCTTTTTTGGAGGTAGTAGCTTTGAATGCACATTCTATCTTAGGAAGAGAATCACCAAACTCACTTAACTCAAAAGCAACAAGCTTACCAATAAACATGTCTTTGGTTATGTTTTTCATAGTTCTGATCTCCTCAATAGCAGAAACTTTGTGTTTGTATAAAGTAGGAAAGGATCTGAGCACTTTAGCAACAATATCTGATTCTTCTAATGTTCCACCAACACATATGATATTACATGCAAGTTCGTTCACTCTCTGCATAAAATTAGTAATGTTCTCATCTTCATCCATTTTCAATGTTTCATATATCCCTTTCAGACTCTGCAACTTAGCCATCTTCACATGAGTATCACCTTCATACAAAGTTCCCAACTTTTTCTAGATCTCATAAGCAGTCTTCAGATCCATTACATTTTTCTCAGAATCAATCAGAGCACTCAACAATGCTTCCTTAGCCCTAATGTTATACTCGACATCTTTGATTTCACCTGTAGTAGAAGAACCATTCCATGGGATGTTATATCTATTCTTTGTAATGTTCCAATAAGGTTCACGAATGTATCTCAGATGACACTCCATTCGATTCTTCCACAAAGAATGATTTGTTTCATCAAATCTCAAACTATCCTTCTTATATGTCACCATCCTGGATCACCTCAAGCTATTAAACTTATTCCAAGGAACCTACTTTGATACCAATTTTTGGCAACACAAGGGTAGTCAACTGAGAGGGGGGTTGAATCAGTTGTCACATAAATTATACTTATTAAACTTATTCTCAGATCTGATAATTAAACATGAAAGAAAAAACCATCACCACATCAGAAACATGCATAACACCAAGCTTTTTGTGTGGAAACCTTGAAAGGGGAAAAACACAATGGAGGTTAATCCACAATTTTATACTCTATTAAAACTATAGTAAATAGAGAATGCACATGCATTCAGGCACACTGCCTAGAGCTCACTACTCAAATATAAAAATGCTTACTACCCAAAGGAAGACACACTGTCTTACAGTCACATTCAGATTAAATCCATCTGAGAGATTTTGAACTGAGAAGATAGAATCTACTAATTCCTTATTACAGTTCTAGTTAAGCACATGAACACTCTTTCTTCTGCTCACTCTTCTTCACACTTTACTTTTTCCTTTGAAAGATATGAACTTTATTTGCACATAGCACTCACACTTCACACATCTCACATCTCACATCTCATGTATCACATGTCTCAAATGATGTAAACAATTGCTCATATATATCCACAACCAAGAATAACATCATCTACATGTCAACTTCAATAAAATATGAAATGAATACAAACTGTCGGCCCAAAACATAAATGATTATCAATATGAATCAGCCAATGTCATCCACAACATAGTGAGGACCCAAAACAACATCCTCAAACATGAAACATCTTCAATAATTATTCCTCGAAGATCCACAACATGTTACAATTACCCTGTCGGCCATGAACATGATAAAACATGAACACGCAAAATAAAATTACCAATCATGAGCACAAATATCAATGCGGACATACAACACAAATAGAGAATAATCTAGAAAACATCCACAATCATCATGAAACACCAAAGAAGCATCCGCAACAACTGAACTTACTAGAGTTACATCACTTTCTTTTAGGAACACCAACTGAAGCAAGAGAAAAACTATCAGAACACGGATACTCATAACTCGATCAAATCTACATGCGGATCTCTAAAAATTAGTGTGGATAAACTAGATATAATTTAAAACAAACCCTTTAATCCACAACCTCTGATCATCAACATACTGAGCTAGCCAACATACTAAACTTCACTTTACCACTAAAAACCTACAACTTATTTTATTACAATTTTCTAAATATCCTCGACATATACAACCTCTAATTCATTAATTCCAATAGTGTTGACATCAATGACAACCACATACTAGGAACATCCAATAGTGCTTAAATCCAAAAAAGTGTGTCTTTCAAGTAGATAGTGGTAAACTTTTAGGGCTTATCATATCTCACAAAGGCATCGAGGTGGATACAAAAAAAATTGACGCTATAATTAACATGACACCGCCTCATAACATCTCCCAATTTCATACATTACAAGGAAGGATCCAAGCCATCCATCATATTTTCTCATCCTTAGCCGATCGTACGTTGCCTTTTACACACCTCTTCAAAAAGGATGTAAATTTTGATTGGAATGACGATTGTAAATAGGTTTTCGAGAGTTTGAAGGAATACCTCACAACTCCACCTATTTTACAACCTACTACACCAAACCAACCCTTCATCCTTTATATAGGCACTTCTTCCCATGCTCTTGTTGTATTTTTGGCTCAACAAGACACCAATGGAAAAGAGCATCTTGTTTATTACATCAATAGAACACTCATAGATTATGAGACCTGTTACTCAACAATCAAAGAAAATGTTTGGCTCTTGTATTCACTACTTGTAAGTTGTGACATTACTTACTAAACACAAAAATACAAGTGATGACAAACTTTGATCCTCTTAAATATCTTTACAATAAAACATCTCTTCCAGGACATCTTGCTAAATGGGTAATGTTGTTAGCTGAGTTTTACCTTAATTTTGTTTCTCAAAAAGCAATCAAAGGCCAAGCCTTAACTGACCATTTAGCCAATGCTCCTTCACCTTTAGCGTTACCTACCAATGACTCCTTTCCCAATGATAGTGTGTTTACCATTGATCTTCCTACATGGGAATTGTATTTCAATGGATCCAAGTGTCGAATAGGCTTTGATGCTAGAGTTATTTTAATTTCATCTATAGGTAAGCCTATTCCATTATCATTGTGTGTGTGAATATGTGGACTAAACTAAAGAGTTAAACCAACACACCAATGCAACATTATATTAAAGAAATCAAAGTTAGAGATAAGAAAACTCTAAACACCATACTTTCTTCAAAGATGTCCCTTTGTCCTCTATCTCTAAGGATTCATTGTAAGCTACTGGCTCTCAGATTGTGTAAGCAGTAGCTTGGCGGAATGAAAACTTAGAGAATGAGATTATGCAATATGCATTTCTATGTTAAATAATATGAGATTGAGCTATGAAACTAAAATGGATTATGATTATAAAATGATAAACTAAAATACTATGATATGCTCAAGAAATCTAGTAAATAAGATTGCTAAATATTGGATAAATGCAATTATAATGCTCACACTATACTCGCTTAGATTCTAGATCCTTTTCAAAGCACAAAGAGGTTGTATTTATAGACTTTTGGAGGAAAAATCCTAGTTGGTAAAGATCGACGGTTGAAATCAAGCCTAGTAAGATGAATGGTGGAAGATCGAGAAGTTGGAGAGAAATATGGAAGCTAGAGAGAAAGATGGGGAATGTTTCCTCTTACACAACCTCTTCCATTCAAAAATGAAGGAAAGTAGCCATTTGACATTTTTAGTTATGAGGAGTTAGTTGGTAGTTGAGGATAAATCCATAATTAAATTATTTAATTATATGTGACATGAATTTAGAAGCTTCCATAATAAAATAATTAATATTTAATTATGTGTGAGAGGTGAAAAAGGTGTTTAATTAAATATTTAGAATATTTAAATAAATGTGAAGTGAAGAAGGTGTTTAGAAGAATATTCTTATTTGATTTTAAAAATTTGAACTTAAAGTAAGATGATAATTAATTTAAATAAATTATAAAATTTATTTAATTAATTAAGAGGAAAATAGAAAATGGTAATAATTAAATAAACTTATTTATTTAATTAAATTAGAAGAATTAGAAAGTGAACGATATAAATAAATAACTAAATTCATTTATATGTAGATGACTTTAGAAGAGTAATTAAATAACTCATATTTAATTAATTATCAGGCTTGATTTAATGTGACCATTTTTAGATGTATACATTTTTCCCCTCTTTGAAGTGATGTGTTTTACGCATTGCTTCAAAGAAAAATTTAGATAACGAAAATTTTGCCCCTCACTTTGAAAAATTGATTGATGATGCTATATGCCCCCTTGGGAGATAAATCGTGAGTTTGATAACTTTCATGATGATTCAAAGATTTTGAATGATTTAAAGTAGTTTCGCCGATTTATCTTCCGAAATAGCACTCAGCATGGTGAAAAATAAATAACCTTACCTTTATTATACCATTTAAAAGGTAGAAAAAGCTAAAATTCCTTGTCATTTGAACAATTGGATTTGGGTGAAAACAGAGCTCTGAGAGAGGAGGATTGAGATGGCAATCCATTACGAGCGACATAGATTTGAGCGGGTGTGACGACATCAAAGACCAGCTGCATATGGACCTCCAGTAAGATCTTGAAACCAACTTTGTGAATTTTTGCTTGAATTTTGCACGCATTTTAGTATTTTTAGAAATTTGATTTCCTGATTTAGCACATACGAAATTGTTTTAGTGCATGTGATCCCTCAAGTAGTGCATAGTTAGGTATTTTAGCGCATATACATCACAGATTAGTGCATTTTCTCGATAGAATAGCGCATAGGCCGATTTAGTCCATACATATGATAAAGTAGTGCATAGGTTAGGTCTCGCGCATATGATGATAGATTAGCACATGCATTTAGGGCTTTAGCGCATAGACTAAATTAGAGAATAGATTTGATAGATTAGTGCATCCGCTGGATAGAGTAGCGCATACGCCAAAATAGCACTTATACCCTCTATTTTAGCGCATCCATGGATAAACTAGCCATTTTCTTTTTTGGCGTATTCATTGTCTTTTTTTGTGCATCCATGAAATTTTGCTTCTTTTGAGTGTTTGAAGATCAATTTGTGATGTCCTGATGTTTGTTGCTATATTAAATAATTGATTTGATAAATTGAGTAGCATCAAGGATGATTGATCTAATTTTGATGATGATTTTATAAATTTGTTCTCATGTTGAAAACAAGTAGTAAAATTATGTTGATTTTGATAAATTTTATTTTCGAAATGAAAAATAAATAGTAAAAATATTATTTGGTTGATAAATTTGTCTTCATACTTGATGAAAAATAAATAGTAGAGATGATAAATTTGTCTTCATGCTTGATGAAAAAAAAATACTAATGATGATCTGATGTTGATTTGATTTTGCATGATTGCTTGATTTTCTGATGGATTGATGCACCTTTCTAATGATGTGATCTGATTGACTTGATATTGATATGATGTATAGGAGGATTTTAAAATCCTTCAGATTAGAGAGAGATTTCCCTGGACCTGGGAGATGATTCCCAGATTGTCCCTACGGGAGGTTGGAGTGATTTCTATATGTGGCTTGGGTTCACTTCTTAGGATCCCACAATATAGGCTCAACCATTGTTGACATCTTTAACCCAATGGTGGCATAGTGAGCATAACACCTTCCACTTGCCCACTGGAGAGATCACAGTCACACCCAAGGATGTATATAGGATTCTAGGGATCTTAGCTATAGGTGAGATTATGATCTATGATCATAGGGAGATTGGTGGGACCGATGCCTTGTAGAGAGTGTTTTAGGATCCAGGCATTACTGGTTACGAAATCCCATGGAGGGAGATGGTCGAGGGTTATGCCTCATTTCCTTCAATGTTAGCTGGATTCATTGGCGGATTTTTATGTCCCGACCATAGGTTGAAGGGACTATCGATAGGATGGGGTCATATTTTAGAGGATATGATCCTGCATCAGATGAGATATGCATGGGGTTCATACATGTTGGCCCATCTATACCACGATTTGCATCAGGTGGTATATATAGATGGGAAGAGTATATCTTCCGGGGTTACACTCCTACATATTTGGGCATGGGAGCATATTTCTATCACCCACCCTCTTGCAGGGAGAGATCATCCACTGGGTCATCCATACATTTATCCATACTCAAGTCCACTTGTCCAGCCTAAGTTGGGAAGTTGTAATACTGGCAGAGAGTTCTTGATGATATGGATATAGTGATCTAGAGGCTATATGTTGATTGTGAGGCCTGGGATGAGGATGATATTGAGTTTCCCTACTATGGCATATCTAGATATATGATTGGGAGGACCCTATTTATCATTGAGATATTTCTGGTCATGTGGGTTCTCAGACAGTTTGGCCGGGTACAGGTCATTCCACAAGGTGTAGCCCATTATGCTAGACGATGAAAGGATGTTGCAGAGTGGGGCCCATTTATCCCATATGAGGCAGTCAAGGCAGATTTCATTGGTTTACAGCCAGAGTTTTGGGACTATAGGTCAAATATTTTGGATGCGTAGATGATAGAGGAGTATTCAGCATACTTCCATACTCATCCATTCCTGAGACGGACTAGTCTAGATGAGCTTGTCCCACTACTAGATGGACCAACACTATAGCGTGCACAGAGGCAGCCATAGGCACAAGCACAAGTAGAGGCAGAGTAGCATGTCAGTGGAGGAGGAGAGGATGTGGGTGGTGGTGTTGATATGGATATTGATAGAGATGAGGGTGAGGATTATAGCGATGATGACAAGGATGATGATGGGGATGACGGGGGTGGTGGAAAGAGATTTTTTTTGATGTTCCATTTAGGACCAGACCAAGAATAGTGAGGGTAGTAGAGCAGCCAGTTGTAGGCCCCTCACACATTACTATCAAGGCTCTATCACGAGAGAAGTAGGGATAGATTGACACACTTCAGACACAGGTACAAGCTCTCCAGAGCCAATTAGCACAAGCTCGGGTTACTCTCTCACTACTGCAGGTGCAGTTGGCACAACCACCACCCCCAAACCCACAGGTAGCCCAGTTTATTGCACAGAGGGACAGTTTGAGAAAGTGTTGTCAGTAGGTAGAGGGGATAGTAGAGAGACTATTGAGATCAGTGGAGGGTACCTCTATTGGAGAGGTTGTGGCAAAGGGATTGGAGACTGCTCGAGAGGTCGAGTATTCTAGGATGAGGTATTATGAGGCGGTACCTCCCAAGCAGAGGATAGCTTTCACACAGTCAAGAACCAAATCTTGCACTCACTCACGCATTCATACCAGGAGTGCCACTAGGAGTGTGGATCATCCAGTCAGATGAAAGATAGGTGGTACCAGTGGCAGAGATCCAACCAAGCCTACTACTTCTAGTGGTAGCAGCAACCATGTCCTCACTCTAATGCTCCCCATTGATGACTCTATATACATCATTTTTGTCACATTTTATGTATCTCTCTTGGACATTCGATATCATTGTACATTTGGACTTCTATTTGATGAGATTCATATGATATACATCGGTGATTTCGATATGCATGTTTCTTTTATTATGTTGTGATGGATGTTTATGTATGCATTTCTATTTCTATATGCCATATTTCTTATGATTATGATGATGTATGTTTATGGATAATGATCTTTGCATGATGTTTTCTAACTTATGATGTGATGACGATGATGATACCTATGATGATGATGATGTTTATGAATATTACATGTTTTATGATTGATGAATCTGCCGAATATATTATGATGGATGATGTGAATGAAATGTGAATGATTTTTATGATGTATGTAAAATGTATTGATAACGTTGTGATGAAATGGATGCAATGGATGTATTTTATTCTTTTCCAAAGTATGGTTATGTATAATAATGAAATGATTTTTAAATGCAAAATGATAATGATAAATGAAAATGCCATGGTAATGATAATGAATGAATGATAAAATGATGTGAAAATATGATATTGATGATATGATATGATATGCAAATATGATAATGAAATGATGATATGATAAAATGATATGCAAATGTTAATTAAAATGAACATGAAAAATGATGATGTGAAAATGATGTGAAAATAATATGAATATGAAAATGATGATATGCAAATGATAATGCAATGATATGAAACTAATAATGATGATGATAATAATAATGAAAATGAAATGATATGCAAAGATGTGAAAAGATAATAATATGAATAATAATAACATTATGGTATGATAAAAATGATTATGTTAATGATAATGCAAAATGAATGATTGATAAAATCGCATGAAAATCATATAAATATGAAAATGAAAATGAAAAGATGATATGAAAATGATATGAAACTAATAATGATAATGAAAAAAAATGAATATTAAATGATATGAGAATATGTGCAAAACGATTTGCATTTAATGGTGAAAATGATAATGATAAAGAAAATGATATGTAATGGCATGAGACTAATACTGATAATGATAATGATATGATATGAAATGAAAAATGATGATATGAAAATCAAAATCAAAATCAAGATCAAAATCAAAATGAAGTGATAATGAATGAATGATAAAAATAACATGAAAATGATGAAATGATATGAAGATGATGAAATGAAAATTAAATGAGAATGATTTCACCCAATGTCCAAATGTACTCAATCCTTATTCAAAAGAGACATATTGCTTTTGATTCCTTTTCCAACCTCCAAAAATCTATTATACAACCGCAAAATAAATGCAATCTACATCAATCATGCAAACCTAACTATGTAAAATGAACTATACACTATTGTCATTCTATGATCTAGTTTTATGCTTGTTTATCATCATTGAGCCTTTTGATATGTTGGAAATCAATACAAGAATCATAGGGTAGATATGCCTTGATAATGTCCTGAGCACAACTTTCATTATGTTTGATATAGCAAGTTAATACAAGCATCAAGGTATAATTGAACCAAGCTGACCTGAATATTGCTTGTGTAAACAGACAGAAGTTAATCATTTTCCTATTCAAATCTCGAAATGTCATCAATGATACTTTTATAAACCATGTCTCATGAAAAATTTGCACCATAATAATGATTAACTTACAGACATCAATCAAAGAAAAATCATACTCCTTCCTTGTGACTCTAGTTCAGTACATCATTGAGCCACTCCAGAGATATGATGTTATCAAATTCCAAAACAACAGCTCAACTTATGTTTTTAAGTGTTCCAATCATTTTATTCGGATTAAGATCATCCAGTTTGTTCAGTTTATGTCTCAGATATTTTGACTAGGCCTAATCAGATATTTAATTGTTGATCTAATATTCTGATGCTTGATGCATGTTGTCATTTGTCTACTCAAAGACTCAAGAGTTTATTGCCCCCAACGAGTTTTCACTTTGACTCTAGATTAGACACAACCTATTGCTTGGAAAATAAACAATGATCATCAAGCCATGATGAAATCCTTGTTGCTTCTAGGAAATCTTGTGTGCATGATGTGGATATGATGGCAAGGTATGGATTTAATGCTGATATAAATGGCTTATGTATGACTGATGCAGGACGTAAATAAATAAATGGAAGAATAGACTATATCACAAATAGCGTCTATTTTCCAAGTTTCCACCATTTGTTTTTATTGTACTTTTTCATATTTTGTGATTTTTTTGTTGTTACCAAGACACATGTTTGCTAGGTTTTCATCAAGGCAATGATTTTTTGATTTTCCATTTTTTTCTCTTTTTTTTTAATTTTTTTCATGACTTTTTACATTGCTTTTTGTTTTTTTCCAAACATAGAACTTCTTCAAATGGATTTTGTTAATTGTATCTTCGAACAGGTCCCCTTCCGGTGTAGATAACTGATATGCTCCTAAACCATATGTTGCAATGATGAAAAATGGACCTAGCCAATTGGGCTCGAACTTTCCTTTCTTCTCCTAATCTTGTTGGTTACGGGGATTTTCCCTCAAGACCAAATCACCCACTTGAAATGTGTGTGGTCTTACTCTGTGATTATAGCTTCAAGATATGAATTGTTGATAACCCTTCAAGTGATTGGATGCACTTTGTCGTCTCTCATCAAGTAGCTCCAATTCTTGTAGTCTGGAAACTCTGTATTCTTCATCAACTATGAGTCCTTTCAGTGAGACTCGAAGTGAGGGAATCTCAACCTCTAATGGAAATATTGCTTCTACTCCATAGACCAAGGCATATGGGGTGGCTCCTTTTGGTGTGCAAATGCTGGTTCTATATGCCCACAAAGCTAGATTTAACTGGACATGCTAGTCATAGCCGGCGTCATTTACTGTCTTCTTCAAGATCTTCAAAATTGTCTTATTTGAAGCTTATGCTTGGCCATTTCCCAGTGGATAATAAGGTGTAGAGAACCTGTGTTGGATATGAAATCTTTCACAAATTTCATCAACATCTTGATTTTTAAAAGGTCTTCCATTATCCGTGATAATGGAGCTGGGAATGCCATACCGACATATGATATAATTTAGGATGAAAGATGAAATTTGTTTGTCAGTTACCATTTTCAATGGAACAGCTTCAATCCACTTGGTAAAATATTTTGTGACTATGATTATAAACTTATGCCCGTTTGATGAAGAGGGGTGGATTTTTCCAACCAGATCTAATCCCCACTAAGCGAAAGGCCATGTGGTAGTGAAGGGTCATAGCTCTTGACCAGGAGTGTGAATGAGATTTCCATGAATTTGACATTTCAGACATTTCTTTACAAAGGTGAAGGATTCCTTTTCCATGGTTAGCCAATAATAACTCATTCTGACAAGTTTCTTAGCCAAGGTTAGTCCACTTGAATGAGTTTCACAAATACCACCATGAACCTCTTGTAAGGCCTTTTCAGATTCATCACATTTGAGACATCTAAGGAGGGTGCCATTAATACCACGTCGGTATAAGGTATCAACAATTAGGGTATAGCGAGAAGATTGGCATATGAAGTTTCTTTTCTGATTCTGGGATAAATCTAGGGGAAAGATAGTGTCTTTCAAATAGGCATAGATTTTTCCGTATAAGGAGGAATCAGAACCAGTTAGGTGATAGATGACTTGGGTTTCAGTATTTTCATAGGCAGGGGAAAATAGTTGTTCCACCAGGAATTCATATCAAGCTTGGTTTTCTGATAATTGGAGCAGTGAAATGATTATAGCCATGGCATCTGCAGCTTTGTTGTTGATTCGTAGAATTTGCATGAACTTGATCTCAACAAAATACTTCTTGAAATCATCTACCATGTTTTTATAAGGCATTAACTTGTCATCTTTAGTCTGATGGTCATCATTTATTTGATTAATGACAAGTTGTGAATCAGAAAAAATTTGTAGCTCTGTGATCTTCAAGTCCAATGCTATTCTCATTCCAATAAGTAATGCTTCATACTTGGCTATGTTATTGGTGCAAGGAAACATCAACCTATAAGACTTTGGAATGGTATGTCCCTGAGGCATAAAAAAAAAACTCCTTCCCCCGAGCCATGTTGTGTATAGCACCCATCAAAATAAAGTGTCCAAGACTGCGCGGTCGTTGTTGTGAAAACATCAACGTTAGTAAATTCGATGTGCATTGGATGATCTATTTATAAAGGTGCTTCCTTCAACTGATCATCTATAACCTACCCTTTGATTGCCTTTCGATCCACATGCTGAATGTTGAACTCACTTAGGATCATTACCCATTTAGCTAACTTGCTAGTTAAGGTTTATTTTCTTAGAAGATACTTTAAGGGATCAATTTTAGCCACAAGTTTGACTATATGAGCTAACATATAGTGCCACAACTTTTGGGAAGAAAACACTACTTCCAAATAAGACTTTTCAAAGAAAGTGTAGTTTAGCTCATGGCTTGTTAGTGTCATGTTGATGTAATATATGGCTCGCTCCTTTCCCATTTTGTCCTCTTGTGTCAATAATGGCCCCATGGATACTTCTGTGGCAAAAATGTATAGTATGAGTGGTTCTCCTGGTACTGGTGGAACCAATACTGGTGGGCTCATTAGATACTGCTTGCTCTAATTGAATGTTGCTTGAAACTTGTCTTCCCATTTGAATAGGACATTTTTATGCAAGAGATGCATAAAATGCAAACTCTTGTCTACCAGTTGTGCGATGAATCTCCTAATGTATTGTAGTCATCCTTGCAATGACCGAATTTGACTGATGTTCCTTGGTGGTGGCATCTCCAAGATGGCTTGGACCTTCACTGGATCTACCTCTATTCCTTTGCTTGACATAATATAGCCTAAGAGTTTTCCAGATTTAACCCCAAAGACACACTTCTTGGGTTGAGTCTGACCTTGAATTTTTCCATTCGGACAAAGATTTTGGATAAGATATCTAGATGTCCCTCTCTTGTGTATGATTTTTCTAAGAGATCATCTACATAATCCTCAATGAATGTGTGCATTATGTCATGAAAAATTGTAGTCATTTCTTGTTGATAGGTTGCTCCTGTATTTTTTAGTCTAAACAGCATTATATTCCAGCAATATGTCAATATTAGGTAGAGGAAAATCATCTTTTTGACACGTTTTATTTAGATCACAAAAATTTGTACATATTCTAATTCATCCATCTAGTTTTGACACTGGTACAATGTTGGATATCCATTCCGCATATTTGATAGACCGAATGAATCCTACATCTAACAGTTTCTTTAATTCTTCCTTGACTAGCAGTGCAACATGTGGATGCATCTTTTTGAGTTTTTGTTTCACAGGTTTTACCCCTAAAATTATGGGCAAATGGTGCATGATAAGATTTGGATCCAATCTAGGCATATCTACATATGACCATGCAAAATTGATTTGATTATCCTTCAGGAATTCTGTAGATTTTGGGATTTCTTCCTCTGTCAATGATGAAGCAAGTTACAGGATCTTCGGTTGTTCTGCAGTGCCTATATTGATTGCTTATGTTGGTTCTATCAAAATAGAAGATCTCTCCTGATAATGCTTAGGGAGTGTCAAGTTTCTCATCTGTCAATTCCTTTGAAAGTTTTTCACCATCAGATAAGCTCTTTATTTTTCCTTTTTCATGATCTAATACTACCTTTTTTTGGTTTTCACCATTAGATCTATCTTTTATATTGTTAATTTTGCAGCTAAGAAACTTGGCACTCTCCTGGCTGAGATTTTGATCATGAGATTCACTACTGGAACCTATTTTTGGGTTGGAGGAACAAAGAAAATTTACAATGGTTTCATCATCTAGGAAGATTGGGATATCGAATGGTTCAGTTTATTCTCAATCAATGAGCTCAGGATGGACCAAGGGCAAGGCATCATCTGGTTGGGTGAGGTCACTGGCAATTAAGGTCATGACATGGTTATCATTCTCGCTATAGGGAAGATCTATGATGGTATCCTCATGTTGATTATTCATCCCGCTTTGAACTGAATCATCATCACTCGAGTCATGGTCACTTTGAAGTATGTAGTCAAGTGGAGGCCTTGAACTTTCTCCTTGTGTGAGCATGGGTGTATATTTTTGTATAACATCCACCTATTTTTCTCTCCAGAATTCATCATTATAAATGGTATCCCATTCACACTCATTTGAATTGATTTCAGAGTTTTCCTACAATCTAAGAATTGTCTCAACTATCTCTTCATGGGATTTCTTTTGGACTGCTTCTTTTTCATCTTCACCATATCCAAGTCCGGTTTTATCTCTTGGATATGTTGTTTTTGGTTGAATAGGTTCAAAAATTCCTTCTTTTCTTTTGCCTATGGGACCAGTTCCTTTATAACCCATTCATTGCATTATTGTTAGCCCTTCCCATATTGTTTAGTGGGTAATTTGACATGTTGGACAGATTCACCTTCATCTTTATAAAGCCAATTGAGAATAGCTCTATCTTCTTCACTTTCTTGAGTGTTAGCCTTGATGAATTTCCCATCGAACATGGTGATGGGGACTAAAACTTATGCGTCTGATGTGGAAGTCCTTGTAGCTTGTTGTGTGGATACTATAGGCTGACCATGTGACCTTGGAGAGATAGGTAGGTTAGGGATTCATAGTGAATATTATACCACCCCATTATCCTTTAATTGTAGCTTTGTGTTGAAGCTTTTTATCAATTCCCTTTTTTGATCATTGTGTTTAGAAACAGAAATAGCAAGTGCCTCTCTATTATGTGGGACAAAGGTGTCATGAGTTGCTCTAAGGTTAGAGAAAATCTGACTATTGTTATGATCCTCTGGTATGGTTATTTTTTGTCTATCATAAGGAAATTGTAGACATTACCAATACGTAGATGGTACCGCTTGCATCTCATGGATCCATGGGCAGCCCAAAAGTATGTTATAAGATAAGTCTCAATCCAGAACCTGGAAGAAAGTGTTTTTTACAATAGGTCCCACTCTGATAGGTAGCATGATGAGGCCTTTAGAAGCTCGTTCCTCATCATCATATGCTTTGATTGTCATCTTTCTCCTTGGATCAATAGTTTTAAAGTACAAATATTTATACCGGCTCCCCCATCTATTAAGACAAGTCTTATTTGGGTTTTATGAACCATGACCTCTAGATAAAGTGATGAATTATGGGGATGAGTCATGGAGGTATCATCTTTCTCAGAAAAGGATAAGGATGTGGGTGAGGACAAGTGTCCCACCATGGCTTGAAATTTATCAATATCCAAATCAGGAGATACGGTTGTGTCAATGAGAGCCTTCTCCAAAATATTCTTATGTGTCGGCGATATTTAAGAAGTTCCAAGATAGAAATTTGAGCCGATGTTTTATGTAATTGATTGAATAAATTGTACTACTTTGGAGGGGGAACAGTGGATTTGGATGAAATTCCTTTTATGACTAATTTAGTGTGTCTCCTCATTGTTGCATTAACTTCTTGATACTCCTGCTTTCCTTTGACCTTGATGATGTTGACTTGTTGGTCATCTACATAGATATGATTGATTTTGGTATCATAGACATGATTTACATTTTTTCCTTTGTCACCTGAAGATTCCCCTTTTTGATAATTGGGGAGAGGATCCTTAAATGCCTGATGATCTTTGTTGGCATGATGTCCCTCGACAGTTATGGTGTGATTTTCGATTAAATCTTGGACCAAAATTTTCAAGCTTTGGAAATTATTCATCCTATGATCTTTGCATCGATGATAATCACAATAATACGACTCATTCCATGATGCTGGTTTGACTCGTGGCTCATAATCTCTCTGTGGTGTCAATGTGATGGCATTTTGATTCAAAATCTCTTTGAGAATTGATTCGAGAGACTAGCCCAAGGGAGTAAAACTCCGTCAATTTGAGAAGAATTGTGTTTTGGGCAGATTTGAATTTTGATTGCTGCCGAGATTATTATTGAAATTACCACAATTATTGGCCATATTTCCTTGACTGGCTTTGTTTCCTGGATTGGAATTTTTATTGCCTTGGTTAGTTGAATTTCAAGGAATGTTGTTATTGCATTGAATGCCTGATATATTGAGAATAGTTGGCTTTTCCTTCACATTGTCAACATCTACCACCCCATCATTTACAATATTCTTATTTCTAGTCCAAAACTTTGATTTAGCATTGTTGTTATTGTTGTTGTTGTTGTGATTATACGAATCTGGACTATCTTTGTCAAGCTTTAGTGTTCCCCTCTTGACTAGAGCTCCTTCAATAGTGATTATATTTTCAATCAACTTCTAAAAATCATGAAGGGAAATGAAGGTTGAGACTATAACTCATTTCTTGATTTAGACTGTCAATAAAGATTTCCATATTTTCCTTTTCAAGAACTGGATGAGAATATCTTGCAAATAACATTCTCCATCTTTGTAGGAACGTGATGAATGGTTCCCCAATATTTTTCTTCGCTTTGCACAAATCAAGCAAGGTTATTTGATGTTGTATATTGTAGGAGTATTGAGATATGAATTTAATGATTAACTCCTCAAACACTTTGATGGGGGGAGTGATTTTGGAAAGCCACTCCATGGATTTTCCACCTAGACTCCATTGAAACAATCGCATCAGGTATGTATCTTCATGAGAAAATTCCAAGCTCATATTTCTAAATTCCCTCACATGATCAATAGGATCTATTTTCTCATTGTATCCATCAAATTTCGAGATGTCACAATGCTTTGGAAAAGGAATCATGTTGAGATTCCTATCGAAGGGATATGGGCAGATATCTTCCAAAACATATTTCTTGGTTGTGCTCCCTTGTATTTATTTAATTTGTCCTTGTAGTGCTCTTATTTGTTGGGTAAGAGCACTAAAATCAGTTAAGGGGGTTTCAATTCTTTCAGGATCTTCTTATTTTCTCAGTATCAAAATCAGAGGGTAGTTTAGCTCCTTGGTTTGCTAACAAAAGAAAGTATCTTTCTTTGTTTCACTCTAAAATCTTGTCCAAGAGAGTATGAAATTGTGGATCCTGTTCAGCTTATTGAATTAACTCCTCAATTATTTCATTGTCATTTTAATTATTCCCAGGATGAAACCTATGAAAAGGATTCTCTCTATCATCCATGTTCCCAAATGGATTTTCCCTTTCGTCTTCTTATTGGTGCTTTCAAGATCTTGTGACAATAGGCATATGCTTGTACCAAATTTTTACTAACTTTGATCACAAATGGGAGAGTGCATTTTATTGGTTGCCTTAGTCAAAATAGAATGATGGATTCTATTGATATGAATAAAAGAATTTTCTAAATTTTAGTTTGTGATTCCCTGGATTGAAGGATGATGATCCTGTTATGGGAATTAAACTCGAAATCAGAAAAGGATGTGATGATGCACTTTGCGATGTTTTTATCTTAGTTTGAGAAAATCCTAATGCTTCCAAGTTCTCTATTGCAACACTTGATCAGGACAATTGGAATAATGGATCACAGGTGGCGGGATGAAAGAGGGATGAATGGGATGACTATGATTATGCCTCTGCGAAAGAGCTCTTTGTTGAAAGAAATCTTGTGAAGATAAAGGCTCTAAAGAAAATCATCAGTAAATCCCCTAGAAAAGTCATGATATCGATGGATGAAAGTTCGATGCTCAATAAAAACTTTCCTTTTGAATAAAAAGCATCTCCTTTTTAAAAGCTTCTTGTAACTAAGGGACCTTTTTGGTTTCTTGATCCTTTTCTCAAGGGATTTCCTAACAAAGGTTGCAGATTTCTAGACCCTGAGCATAGGAAAGACCAGACTTGGTGGTAGATTGCGTCAAAAGATTATTATGAATCAAAAAATAGATGTGCTAATTTGTTCAATGGATGCGCCAAACTTTTCAATGAATGTGCTAAAAGATCAAATCAATGCACTAGACTGTTGCATGGATGCACTGAAACAAAGCATGGATGCGCTATAACAGAGCATGGATGCACCAAAATAGAGCATAAATATGCTAAAACAGAGTAGGGATGCGCCAAAAGATCTAGTCAATGCACTAAAATAGACATGTTTTGACAATTTTCTGAATAGGATGATCTTTATCTGAATTAGTGTTTGAAAACACAACATGCAGTATGAAAACAGTTGTTTTTAAAGTCCTTGAATCTAAACAAAAAGTGTATGTTCTCCAATATTTCCACTGGTATTTGAACAAAACACTTCAAGCACACTCACTCTTAATTGTCAAAAAGGTCATCATAATCATCATAGCCCACATCTTAGAATTGCGTCAACTCACACAGCTGTGTCACACCCTAGAGGGTGCCCGTGTTTTTGTATTTTCTAGGTGCATACTCAAAGTTAGATTTCTCGATCCCTTGAGCAAATGATCCTTACCAATTATATGGTGAGTGTCTTGGGGGCAGATTCTTCCCTCCCCTTGCACTGTGAGTATTATAATGTTTGGCTACTGACTCAGTTAGCTTCTACACTAAGTTTCATAGTAAGTGTTTCTGTTTAGTGTGGTAAATGATATACTACCTCAGGAGACCTCCCAACCTTTAGAACAAAGGCATTGGGGATGGTTATCTTGCACACTACTGTCAAGTGGATTTTCATCAACAACTCGCTTTTGATTATAGTGGGTTGGAATCATTGGCTTTAGGGGTTCCCACTTAGGTCGTTCCTCTTGGGTGAGTAATTTTTCCCACAAGAGCAAGCCTACTAAAGGTTTTAATAAAGCATAAAATACATGAAATAAAAAGATGAGTTTGGCATTTTGATCACCTAGTTAGGGGGAGAGCATAGGCCTATCACCTGCCAATCATAGCAAACGAGTTTGTTCAATTTTAATCCCAAATGACAAATTTTCTAAGCTAAGTGAATATGTTTCTTCACAAAAGACATGGGATTCATTTTATCCAATCTAAATCAATTGTTTGGTGGCTACCCTAGGATTGGTTTATTTTAAATTTGAATGGCTACCCTAGGATTGCCTCATTTTAACTTTATGTAGAAAGTATTAATCTCTATCCGCGGACGTGTCAAAATCTGGATTAAAAATTTACAGTCTCCTGGATGCACTAAAAGAACACATAAATGTGCTAAAACAAAGCATATATGCACTAAAATAAATCACAAGGATGCGCTAAAATAGAGAGGTTACGCGCTAAAAGAACACAGATATGCGCTAAAACAAAGCAGCAATGCACTGTTCAATGAATGTGCTAAAATGGGTCTCTTATGCGCTAAACCGCGAGTCTAGTTCATAACCTATGAGAAAACCTACAATAAAAAAAATTAAAAATGGGGCAAAGGCCCCATGGTGGGTGCCAAAAATGTGTGTGTGAATATGTGGACTAAACTAAAGAGTTAAACCAACACACCAATGCAACATTATATTAAAGAAATAAAATTTAGAGATAAGTAAACTCAAAACACCGCATTTTCTTTAAAGACGTCCCATTGTCATCTATCTCCAAGGATTCATTGTAAGTTGTTGGCTCTTATATTGTTTAAGTAGTAGCTTGGTAGAATGATAACTTAGAGAACGATATTATGCAATACGCATATCTATGCTAAATGATATGAGATTAAGCTATGAAACTAAAATGGATTATGATTGTAAAATGATAAACTAAAACGCTATGATATGTTCAATAAATTTGGTAAATAAGATTGTTAAATGCTGGATAAATGCAACTATAATGCTCACGCTATATTTGCTTAGATTCTAGATCCTTTTCAAAGCACAAAGAGGTTGTATTTATAGACTTTTGGAGGCAAAATCCTAGTTGGAAAAGATCGACGGTGTAAATCAAGCCTGGTAAGATGAATGGTGGAAGATCAAAAAGTTGGAGAGAAAGATGGAAGCTAGAGAGAAAGATGGGGAATGTTTCCTCCTACACAACCTCTTCCATTCAAAAATGAAGGAAAGTAGCCATTTGGCATTTTTAGTTATGAGGAGTTAGTTGGTAGTTGAGGATAAATCCATAATTAAATAATTAAACTATTTAATTATATGTGACATGAATTTAGAAGATTCCATAATTAAATAATTAGTGTGAGAGGTGAAAAGGGTGTTTAATTAAATATTTAGAATATTTAATTAAATGTGAAGTGAAGAAGGTGTTCAGAAGAATATTCTTATTTGATTTTAAAAATTTGAACTTAAAGTAAGATGATAATTAATTTAAATAAATTATTAAATTTATTTAATTAATTAAGAGGAAAATAGAAAATGGTAATAATTAAATAAACTTATTCATTCAATTAAATTAGAAGAATAAGAAAGTGAACGATATAAATAAATAATTAAATTCATTTATATGTAGATGACTTTAGAAGATTAATTAAATAACTCATATTTAATTTATTATTAGGCTTGATTTAATGTGACCATTTTTAGATGTATACAATCGTATCGCCTCAATTTCCTACATACAAATAACACAACTAAGTATGAAGCGTTAATTGCTAGATTGTGCACTACTTTAATCATGGGAATTAAGGATATAAAGATCTATGGTGATTCACAATTAGTAATTAAACAAATCAATGGTCTCTATCAAACTAAACATGATAAATTATCACAATATAAGGATCTCATCTTGACTTTGTTAGAGAAATTTGACTCGTTCACCATTGATAACATCCCTCGAAAAGACAATCGACATGCGGATGCAATGGCTAGTGCAGCCTCTCTTATCTCTCTTGTATATCCTTCTGAAAAAGTCATCTTTACCATCCAACCCATTATGAAACCTTCCATCAGTGATAAACCTAGTGATTTCCTTCCTAATTTTCCGGATAATTTGTGTGAATGGTATGATTCCATCTATAACTATTTAAAGGATGGTATCATTCCTGAACCTACGACCAGAAATAATTGCATTCACCTCAAAAAATTAGCCACTAAGTATATAATCCTTGTTGATACATTGTACAAAAGATCCTTTGATGGAATTCTTCTGTAATGCCTCAAGGATTCTACAACTCAGATTGCCCTTGAACAAGTCCATTCTGGCACTTGTGGGGGTCACTTTGGAGGAAAACCCTTAGTGCAAAAGCTTCTTTGTATGGGTTATTATTGAAAAAACATGGAAAAATATTGCTATGCATATGTTAAGCAATATCATCAATGCCACAAACATAGCCATTTTATCCATGCTCCTGCTTCTGAGCTTCGTGCCCAAATACCTATTTGATCATTCTCTATGTGGGGATT
Organism: Sequoiadendron giganteum; assembly: GCA_007115665.2. Lineage (NCBI taxonomy): Eukaryota > Viridiplantae > Streptophyta > Pinopsida > Cupressales > Cupressaceae > Sequoiadendron > Sequoiadendron giganteum. The sequence continues at coordinate 93,968,987 of CM021100.1, forward strand.
GGACCTAATTGGAAAAATCTCACCACTTTCTTCCTCAGGACATACATTTATCACTACTACTCCTGACTATTTCACCGAATGGGTAGAAGTTATTCCTCTCCAGTTTACCACTGCTGATGTGATATGTCATTTCTTATTGGAACACATCATCGATTTCTTTGGCCTTCCTTCTTCATTAGTTTCAGATAATGGCACACCATTTTTAAAATAATGATGTGAAGAAGTTCCTCAAGACCATTCATATTCAACATCGATTTTCAACACCTTACTACCCTTAGTCTAATGGTCAAGCTAAAAGTACTAATAAAATCCTAGAACAAATCCTTAAGAAGGCTGTTAACCAAAACCAAAAATATTGGCATATGCAATTGCAATATGCATTATGGGCATATCGCACAAGTGTTCGCTCTTCCATAGGTAACACACCTTTCAACCTTGTTTATGGTACTGAGGCTATCTTACCTTTAGAGTTAGAAATCCCCATGTTGTGGATTGCTCTCCAAGGTCTTGTTGATAATGACACCTATGCAGAACAATTATTACACCAACTTGAAATGCTTGATGAACAAAGCATCAATTCTCTTGAGCATCTTCAAGCTTACGCCAAACAATTACAATGCAAACACGATATTAGTGTCATTCCTCAGACATTTAACAAAGGTGATTTGGTTTTATATGAAAACCAATGTAATACTACCACCGACTATGCTGACAAAGGCAAGTTCAGTCCTAATTGGTTAGGCCCCTATGTGGTCAATACGAATTATGGATCTAAAGCTTATACCTTGATTGAATGCGATGCACTCCTCTTAAAGACCCCATTAATGTCATGCATTTGTGTCAGTATTAAGTGTATAATCCCCTTTTTGAATGGTATGAAGTATAAAACAGTGTTGTTAGAGCTATTAGATTATATCCTATATGCTTTCTCATTGCTTTGTTCTTGAAAAATCATTATGCATGTGTCTTGAACACTAAAGTGATGTTTAATTCATTAATTACTTTAGATTTCATACTATTCAATATGTCTCCTTGTGTGTTATGTTACTGAAAATGAGTGCATAACATACTTAATATTTATGTTGTATCTAATAGAAACTATACTAATTTTTTAAATTAGATCACATTAATCTTGTTAAAGCATGTAGACATTAGTTAAATAATTTTATTTAATTAATCATATTGATATTTAACATTCACACATAAAATTACAACATGTAACATCAAACTGCATATATATATATATATCAAAAGTTTTTCTATATATATCATCATAATATACAATGTCAATGAGGACTATGATTACCTGATCCCTTAGGATCTGGTACTCATGTTGTATTAGTAGCTAGACATTGGGAAACTGTCATGCGTGATCATGATCATGATCTGCTAAATATAATCACGAACTCCATCCCCTCCATCTGTGTAAGTGTCACCCATTGCTCTCCTTCTATTTGATCCCTCTCTGCCTATAGTCGTTCCACCTCTCTCTATAGTCTCTCCACCTTTGTCGAAGCCTGTGACAATTGTGCCTGTGGTGCAGCCTTGACTCGGTGAATCTGTCTCCTCAAACCCTCGTATGCTACCTGTAGTCTCGTGAAGGGTCCCAATTTCTCTAGATCTTTCTCCATGATAGGTGGGGACACGTAGTCAAATACCATCTCCTCTTCATTGAATGATGCAAGAACTATCTTTGTAGCTACGTGAAGGTAGATACCGCCAATCCTCTGAGGGACCTGCAAGATAGAAACATAATTTAATCAATACACATCATGATATATATGCATTAAATAATACATAAAATCTAAAATACATATCAAAATCAAATATCATCACCTATATCTTTGGTGGGATGAGCGATATCCACCTCATCCTATGCAAGGGGCATGGATGACATGCTAGCCTCTCCTCGGCTATGAGTGTTGGTGCCTGTTGTTGTTTTTGTCTAAGATCTAGTCATATTGATGGGTGCAGTCTCACCCCAATCATATTAGTCCATAGTTGTTGCCTCATCACTCTCACTCAAAGGTGGCTCCTCATCTCCATCCTCCTCCTCCTCCTGGTGCTAATCCTAATCCTCCTCCTCTCTCTCTTATCCATCATAATTTGGGTATGCATCCTCATCATACTCCTCATTAATAATGTCAATAAATATATTTGCATCCTTGTAGTGTGTCTCCTCAGCTTTGTCCTCCCTCTCATCTCCCTCATCTGGTACAAGTCCTACATCCCCTACTGACTCATCCATCAAAAACATTGGCTTTGGTCATCATGCTATCCACCACTCCTCATGATCCCAAGTGGCACCTACATCATCTACATCGGACATCAGTGGTTGATCATGATCAGAATAGTCAGAGTCACTCTAGATGACATCATCTAGTGTGAACCATGTTGTATCACATAGCCTTCGGGCACTCCGAACATACCTCCTAAAAGATGACCATGGCTCTGGTGGTGTCTGCACCTATCCAAACTATCTCACAACCCGATCATATTAGAAGGGTTGCACTATGTGATCATGCCGCCCCACCAAAAATCTATCCATCTACAGTCTCCCATCTATCTGGTGTGATCTGGCCACTGTAATACAAGCTAATATCATCTCCACAGGATGTCATCCTCCTCTAGTTAGTCCAGCCTCACCCTCCAAAAATGTACATCCCCATACTGCCATAGTTGTCAAAGAGGATAACCAAATAATCGTGGATACCCTACTATTGTCAGACATGGGAAGCCAGTTGGCCTAGTACATGTGATATGCTCCATGCACCACACTTGCAGAAGTGTACACTGTACCATGCTATCTAGCTCTTGGAATACAAGTCACCTAGGATCATAGTATAAGTGAGCCAAGATGCACCGTCCCTAGGCGTACACTATCTTGTGCTTCACCATCTCTCATATCAAGTGCACTAGCCCACCCTCGAGGTGTGTTGCTCATCCATCTAGTAAGAGAACCAACATGATAGTGTGCATCATGATCCACCTCACTACTAATGCTTGTGAATATAATAATAGTGCTAGATCAATCCGTCGCGCCACTCTATCATCATGGACCGGTCCGCCAAGGCAATACTGCATGTATGTCCGCTACTCATGGAAATACCAACCCCTCTGGAGGCACACCTTCTTGCCCGAATAGGGACTCAAAGTATCTAGTGTACATCCTCTCTCTCGTGGGAAGGTGGAAGGTGCAAGTATCTATATTCCAGCATTCATACAATGCCATCAACATCGCATCATGGTACCTCATGGGGGCATGAGGTATGCCCAATATATACTTACCTCTTGTAGGTGATTTGTATCCACCGCTGACAAAGTAGGGGTTGGATCTCTAAGAAAACTCAGTTGTCTCCCACCGAGACCCTCACGAGATCCTGTGGGTACCTATCAAAATCATCAAAATATGTTATCTAAATCATCTACTATCTTCAATTCTACTCTAATTCATCATGCAAGTGTGCTAATTTTGTTCTAGTATTCTTTTCCTAAGGCCCTAGATACTTCAGAACCCTTTTGGGACACTTTGTGAAGAAATAGGACACTTTACAAAAAAGTGGGACACTCTGCAAACAAAAGGGACACTTTGCGAACAAAAGAGACACTTTGCAAAAAAAAAGGGGCACTTTGCAAACTTTTTTTCCAGGATCCTAAATTAACCTAAATATGCATTAAATTCATCCTATAATTGAAAGATCACAAAGCAAAGGCTCCAGAATTGACTCACCTCATGTTGTCACTCATTGTTGGCTACCTGGTCATGCAGCGCATCCAATCTCGTAGGTGTGAATCAACATGTGCTCAACATCCTTTCATTCTCTCATCATCACTCTCACACTAAAAAAGGAAAATGAACAAGTAAGTGACAAGTTACACCATTTTCATTCCTTTTAACTCTATCTCATTTTTTATATATTCACATTTGTACTTTTCCCATGTTAGAGCTTTTAGTGTGCTTTTCATTCAAATCAACATACCGAGTGCTAGTCAACTCCATTTTTTATGTTGTTTATTGCACATTAGAATTGTCTTTCCATTCCCTACATCGTCACTCACCTATCAATATGTGGCATGGTACTTGGAAATTCCCTTCGATATGTGTGTCCTCATTCAATGTGGCTAGATTGCTACCTTGATTCCACCTTCGTAAAGCAAGTGGAATCAAGGGGGGGCATACATCTACCCTCAAGGTTGATTTCTATGAATTAGATAAGAGGAATTTTGGCCTTCTAACAAATTTGTGTTGCAGGATGTGGTTCCTAACATTGTTGTTTTGCAGATAACTACATTGGGGGCTTCATTCTCCCACCATTGAATGAGTATCCTTTTATGTAAATAAACTGCATTGATTGTTTAGATTCATTTAGCTTACATATGCACATAGAGTCATATGGGCACTAAAGTAGGGGCTAAATGTGTCACCAAAAATTGTATACCTTTGAAGAAAACGATAATTTTGTGCCCATTTTGGTCCTACTTGAGGTTCCCTTTCATCAATAATCATCTTAAAAAAACATTTATAGGCCCCTAAGGTTCATTATTTTTTACTTTGAGGCCTATTTTACCTAAGGAATTATGCAAGCACCAACAAATAACATAAACATTATTCAAATATCACCAATCCCACCACAAAAACCCTTGGTGGGACTAGGTCGCCCAAGTTAGCGACCTAGTCCTTTTTAGGGATTTTTACATTTTTAAACGGAAAAATGTCTATCTTGCTAAAAATTCCCAATGGGTGTTGGCCTCCTAGATCAAAATTACCGACAATTAGGTATTTTTTCTTATAAATACATTTTTTTAGGTCATTTTTCAAAATCTCTTGGTCATTTTTCAGAAGCAACTTCAAGAATCAAATGCAAAACATCTTCCTCAAGAAGTTTCATCTCCCTTTCACAACAAATTTGAAGCTTTTGGATAGTAAACTAGGTCTTTTGTAGGTCTTCAAGCTTACTTCCTATTCAAGATCTTACATTGCCAAAGATTGAACATGGATGCCTATGGAGAATAATGGAGAAATCTATGTTGAGGAGGTGCAACTAGCCACCAAATCACACCTAAAGACTGTTTTCAAAGTGACTCCATCTTCCATTTTTCAACCTATCTTCAGATTTGAGGTTTGCATCCCATTTTTATTCCTTTCACATTCATTTTTAATGTTGTAGGGTTTCTTGGAATGAAGTCTTGCATCATTCAAATCTCTTGCATGCATCTTATTCTAGCACAATAGAATAGGGTTTTGTCTTATTTTAGGTTTTCCTAGTTCTAGACACACTTAGGGCTAGGGATTATGCAGATTTTCTATTTCTTTACAAGTTTAAATACAAACTAGGGGTTTTACCAAGGCAAAACTCACATTAGAAACAAAAATATACTCTATTTTGTAGGCGATTTTGCAGGTCTGAGTCTGAATTTCAGCGAAGAAGCAAAGTGTAGACCATAGGCCTTCCTGTCCACTTTCAGTTTTCCTAAAAAATTGAAAGGGACTAGGTCACCAATAGTGGCAACCTAGTCCCACTAGAGGTTTCTATCAAATATTTTTATAGATTTGAGCACCTAGTTGGCTGGAATGAAGTCTAGAGTAGTTTGTCGGGGAAGGCACTAGGTTGCCCAACTTGGTGTAAGTGTCCCAATGGGCATAAAACTTAGATTTTCTAGATTTTTAGAGGCTTCTGCAATCTCTACTTTGGCCCTCATCAGTTTCTAGGTGTATTTTTCTGATTTATCAAGTTATTTTACCTTATATAGTTTCTATCTTTATCTTTTTTGTATTACATCATTTGTTTTCAAACAACATAGTCTTCATTAGCTTGGATCTAATAGCTAGATTCACTTATCATATTTTAGAATTTAGCATACTTCACATTACCATTCCAAACCTATTCAATTCCTAACAATTGAATGAATCACAAGATTTATGTTTACACAAAGGGATATCCTCTTCCTTCTAGGTAAAAACCCTAGAAAGTTGTAGGGGACCCATTCCTTTACTCTCTGCAACAGCATAAATTTTGCGGTTCACTTTTAAAATCCCTAGTTGGCTCCTCATTCCATTCTATAGTCTCTCCTTTATTTAGCATCTTTCATATGGGCCTTGCAATCTCTGCAAAATTACTAGCAAACCTTCTTAAGAATTTCGCTTGCCTAAAAAATGACTGAATTCCTTTCAAACCCTTGGGTTGTGATATTATTTTAACTGTAGCCACTCTCTCTAGATATATCCTTACACCTTCTTTTAACACTATGTACCCCAAAATCTTCCCTTCAATAACACCAAAGGCATATTTCTTGGGATTAAGTAAAATGCCATACTCTAATGCTTTGTTGAGGATCTTTTCCAAATGCATGCAGTGATCTTCTTCCTTCTTGGAATAAGCAGTGAGATGATCTTGATACACCATAATAAAAATATCCATAAAATCAGAAAAAGCTACATCCATAATCCTTTGAAAGGTTGAACTTTCATTTGTCAGGATAAAAGGCATTCTGATATAAATATATGTTCCCCAAGGAGTTGTGAGTGCAGTCTTATATTGCTTAGAATCCATGAGTTTGACCTGGTTGTAGCCTGAAAATTCATCCATCATTGACATTAATTCACAACCAATTACCTTTTGAAGCATTGCCTCCATATTAGGCAATGGATAGTTATCTTTTAGTGATGATATATTGAGATATCTAAAGTCAACACATAATCTAATATGACCATTTTTCTTTCTCACTGGCATAAGATTAAATACCTAAGTTGAATTTCGGATAGGTTTAATGATCCCACCATATCTCAATTTAATTAACTCTTCTTGCATCTTGGGTGCCAGTGTAGGATTTATGGGTCTTTGCTTTTTTCTGAAGGGCTTGGCATCTACCTTCAATGTTCTTTCATGTTGAAATAACTCTTCTCTATAAGCCTTCAATTCATCATATGACCATGCAAAGACATGTCTATATTTTCTCAGCAAAGCAATGAGCATTGCTTTGATTTTGGGATTCATTTTCTTCCCAAAATACACCTTTTTGGGTGCATTCTCAATTCCTAAATTGACTTCTTCCAAGTCATCTTGATGTTGCTCTTGTCAGGGCCTTTTCTAATCTTGTTAGTCTTTAATTGGACCACTTCATTCCCAAATGTTGTATCCTTCCCATCAATTACCTCTACAAAGACCCCAAATTCTATCTCTTGGTTCTCATATATTTAAACACATTGTAGTAGTTAACTATGTGTGGTTAAAATATGTATCAATATGATAAAACTAAACACACATCCATGCAATGTATTACATAAAAGGAATCGAAATAGATGAATTAAATGACTACAATTATCCTTTCAAATCATTACATGGTTCTCTAATCTTAAGGACCTTCGAAATTCATGCTCTCAGATCTATTAAATGTTGTACATGAACCTGCAAAGATGACAACCTAAGAAATGAGAAGCTATTATGCAATGCAAACTATATGCCTACATCACTGTATTTTTGGATTTTTGATGCTTGAGTGTTTGATGATCTATGATGAAATACTGATTTCTCGAATGATGCTAAGATTGAAAATGCAAATCTAATAGTAATGTTGTATGAAAGATGCAATGACTAAGATACTAAAATTTAAGTTTCCATAATCACTCTAAAATAACTAAAATGCTAAACATTAACTACAATGCTCTCATAATTCTCTCAAATTGCACTAAGAATTCTACAACATATGTCTGTAAGCTAAATCTATATGAAAAGTTGTAGAAATGCTTTCTATTTATATATTTTTCTAGGCTCAAGATGATGTGGCAAATACGGACGGTCGAGACTGTGATCCTGAGGCATTAGTGGTTGACCACAAAGAGGTTGGAAAGAATCAGGGAGGTGGTTCCCTTCAAGAAAATACCTTGCCAAATGTTGAAGAGAATCAAAGGAAAGAAGAAGACATGTGTCCAAGGTGGTTTCAAATTTGTTGCAAGTTTTTTGATGATAATTCACATTTTATAATTTAGAAAATTCAATTTCATGTGACACATGGTGAGGTGGTAGGTGAGTTGGAGGTGGTTAGAAGAAATATGGAAACATTTGCCATTTTGACGTAAAACTTCAAATTTAAATGGAAGAGGGAAATTAATTAAATAACAAATTATTTAATTTGTGCATTTAATTAATTTAAGAGGAAAAATGATTTTTGGAAAAGGAAGAATTTACGGAATGAACCATATAAATAAATTTGTCAATTTATTTATAATAGTAGAGGAATTAGAAATTATTAATTAAATAACATTAATTAGTTGGTGCTCCAGACCATTTTTACGTGCATACATTTTTCCCCTCTTTGAAGTGATGTGCACAAACGCATTGCTTCAAAGAAAAATTTTCCAAACCGCGATGATAAAAAATTTGGCATGCCCTTGACATTGATTTTGTCATGATGATGAAAGGATGCCCCCTTAGGAGATAAATTAGGGATTTTTGAATTTTTGAAAAAATTTAAAAATTTTGAAAAAAAAAATATGATTAAATGATTTTTCACTGATATGCTGATGATCTTTAGATTTGATGAGGATGACTTGATTTATTTCCTGAAAATAATTAGAGTCTAGCCACATTGTTGATTAGTTGATTAAAAGGGCCCTTTGGAAAAATTAAATAAATGCTAAACCCTAATTACCCCTTAATTAGCCCTTAAAAGGTTAAAATGGGTAAAAGAAAGTTCATTTGTAACTTTTCCTTTTGAAAACTTGAGAGAGAGAAAAGAGCCAAAATGGATAGAATTATGCGCCACACTCACAGATTCGAGCCATTTCACTACCACTAGTGTCTAGCCACATACGGACATTCGGTACGTACCTCGAGAACCACTTTTTTCAAATTTTAAATTCAAATTCTCCCTCTTTTTTGCATTTTTTTAAAAATTGGTTTTTACATGTTTTAGCACATAGGGTTAGGTTTTCAGTGCATCTAGAACCCGATACAGTGCATAGAGTCATTGTAGTAGCGCATAGGGTTATGTTTAGGTCCAAAAATAGACTAGTGCATCATGTCGCTACTTTAGCACATTAGGTTGCTAGAATAGCGCATAGGGATTCTAGCACATAGGGTAGATCAAGTAGCGCATTTCGGAAATGGTGCATCAGGACCCTATTGCAGCACATAGAGGTCATTTTCTAGCACATACAAGAATTGGTTCATAGAAAGCATGTTCTAGTGCATTCGGTAAATTTTATGGTGCATCTAGTAGATTAGCGCATAGAAACCCTATTTTAGCGCATTGAGCCAAAATGGATGATTTTGAATTATTCCTCCTAGATTTTGATGGTTGATGATCACGTTAGCCAATGATAGAATAATGTTGATTGATAGATTGATGATCGTCCTCATGATAGACGAGGAATGATGATAGGATAGATCATGATGATTGATTGATTTATCTCATAACAAATGAGAGTCAAAGATAGGTTGATTGATGTTGATCGATCTCCTGAAAAATGAGAATTGATGATAGGGTAGGTGCTCATCGAGATTTCATCAAAGTTTCATGTGAGTTTATTTGATTAATTGATATGCTGATGATAGGTTGATTGATTGATGTGCTGACTTGATATGTTGATTTGATCATAGGAGGGTGGCTTTGGGAATTTACAGGTTTGAGAGTGCTTTCCGCAGACATGGGACATGATCCCACAGCTTACCCCAGCAGATTTGGCTATTATTGATTAGTGTGTATTGACTTCCTTGATTGACATGCCCCAGTACTAGATTAACTGAGGGTTTTTGACAACACTTGCAGAGCAGTGGCATAGTAACCACAACACCTTTCATCTAGCGACTGGTGAGATTACAGTCACCCACGAGGATGTATATCGGATTTTGAGGATACTAGTTGTGGGTGACTTAGTGGTGTATGATCATGAGGAGAAGGGTGGGACCGATTCCATTAAGAAAATTTTCCAGGATGGGCAGCTTGGTGGCTACGAGATTTCTTGGCGGGAGTTGATTGTGACTCATTAGCCCTTACCCTATGTGCTAGCAAGATTCATTGGTGGATTTCTCTGCCCCGATCGTAGGTCGAAGGGCTTTTTAATTGGTTGGGGTTGGGTTTTAGAGGGAATGATTTCCCACGCTACTAGATATGCTTGGGTTTCATGCATGCTTGCACACCTATATCATGATTTGCATCAAGACGTTTATCTTCGAGCTAGCAGTCTTGCAGTAGGATGCACATTATTACAACTCTAGGCCTGAGAGCATATAGCAGTTTCATGGCCAATGGGAGGCAGGGCTCGACCATCAAGGTAACCATATGTTTTTGGTTACACAAGGCCACTTATCCAGCATAAGCTGGGAAAGTTAGAGTATTGGAGGAGAGTCATGGATGATTTGGATATCGTTATATGGCGATTGTATCTTTATTGTAAGGTATGGTCAGAGGATGACATCGAGATGCCCTATGTATTTTGCATTAGATATTTGATTGGAAAGACTCCTTACATCACTGAGAGATTCCTTTTTGGCTAGGTGTATAGATAGTATGGCAGGGTTCAGGGTATGCCACAGGGGGTGGCACATTATGCTTGATAGAGGTAGGATATTCTAGAGTGGGGGCCAACCCTTGATTATGATGTGGCTTGTGTAGAGTACTATGGCTTACAGCCAATTTTGTGGCAGTACCACCCCGATATCGTGGAATCTCAGATGATAGCATATTACGCAAAGCATTTTTATACACATCCTTTTCTGCGGATCTCAAGTCTGGATGATCTTGCACCAATTTTGGAGGTTGGGAGGAGGGTATGATAGGTAGCACAGAGGGAGGGAGATGGAGGTGAGCAGGATGAGGTAGATGAGGAGGTAGGAGATGATGGAGGAGATGATAGGGGAGATGGAGGCGGAGATGGAGGAGACGGAGGGAGAGATGTGCAAGATTTTGGGGTCATCCCCAAGAGGAGGAGGTCAGCACCTGCCGGACAATGACCAGTAGTTCTCAGGATGCCTTCCTAGAGGCAACAGACGCAGATAGTTGGGTTGTAGGTTCAGGTGCAGACTCTTTAGGGGCAGGTGCAGGCATTACAGTCACAGTTAGCTCATGCTTAGGCCTAGCTACAAGCACAGGTACTGGCAAAACTATAGGTACAGGGTCAAATGGTACAGTTGCAGGCACAGGTAGCCACCCTCACTGTAGAGAAAGATGTTTCCCAATGGCAGGGAGAGCAAACAGTGGTAGTAGCGGATAGGATTCAGACAACCATCAAGGGTACAAGGACTGGTGACCTAGTTAGAGATCTTTGAGAGTCCACGAAGGAGGCAGAGTACTATAAGGGAAGATACTATGAGGCAGTCCCTCTAGAGTGGAGAGTCATTTATGCTCATTCTAGATCTGGTTGCTCTTAGTCTCAGACCACCAGTAGGGGCATCATGCAGCCACTTCTAGGAGGCTCGCCAGGCAGAGGTCCAGGAGTAGGGCCATCAGGGGTAGGCAGTGATGGGGAGAGGCCTATGACCTCCACGGGTAGTACCACAAGATCGTGTGGTCACATCTGACTTATTGTATTTTGATTCAAAGACTCGGCTTTGCCACATTTTTGATGTATCATTTCTCATTTATTGACATCATTGTGCACTTGACAGTTTATTATGAGGTTATATGATATGCAGCGGAAATTTAGTGATCTATGTGTTGTTTATGCTTTTATTATGGATGTTTATTATGGATGCATTTATTTATGTTCTATATGATTATAATATTCTATATTATTATGTCATGGATGCATTAATGAGATGGATACTATTATGCAAATGATATGGGATGCAATGTATTTTTTTGTATTTTTCACACATATATATATATATATTTATCAATGTATGAATGCAAATAAATGTGATTGAATGTGTTAACATTAATGATTTAATGAATGGATGTGTTTTTCATGGATTCCAAATGTATGATAAATGAATAAATGGCTTTTGCAAATGAAACGTGAAGATGTATGGATTTATGATAATGCTCTCCTTTTGGATTTTTCATGAGGCAAATAAATGACTTAGATGTATGGATGATTATGTAAATGAATTATGATTATGAATGATGCCTATGTATGGATGGATGATGAATGCAAATGCATGTATGATTTTATTGTACGCCCCTATGTGATCTTGATTATGCTCTTATGTGTAATGAATGTTATTATGTAAATGAAATGTAATGCACTTTTCTGTATTTTTGGTATTTTCTATGCAAATATGTGACCTAAATGTGTAAATGTGAAATGAATTATGATCATGAATGGATTATGATGTTATTATTGATGATTGTTGTGATGAATGCATATGTGGATGGATTATGGATGAATGAAAGAATTCATTTATTATGACCTTGATTATGATATGGATTATGAATGATGATGGTATTTTGGAAAAATGCTTTATTTTTGGACTTTTTCATGATGCAAATATTATAATGAATGAATCCATGAATGATTTGTGATAGTGGATGTATGATAATTCTTTGTAATGATATTAAATGGAAATTCCAATGCAAATGAACAATTTTTTTGTTTGTCAAGTGTACTCAATCTTGTAGTGAGAGATAACATTATGTTGAAATTTACCAACCTTGGAAAATCTATAATGAAAATGCAAAACTAATATGAATACAATTCTATTTATGCATTGTTGTCACCTTATTCATTGTGCTTATTATCATCACTGAGCATTTTATTATGTTGAAAGTTAGTACAAACATCAATGGTATAATTAGACCATGATGAACTGAGTATAACTTCCATACAACTTCCGTTGAGATTTGATAGTGCAAGATAACACAAGCATCTAAGTATAATTAGACTGAGATGACCTGAGAATCACTTGCGTAAATAGAGAAGAGTTAATCATGTTCTCATGCAAATTCAGAATGTCATCAATGATACTTTGTAGAGAATGTCCCACGACAATTTGCACAGTAGTAATGATTGACTCACAAATAGCAAACAAAACAAAAAACATCATTCTTAATCATAGCCCCTCTAGTTCGTGACATCATCGAGTTACTTCATAGAAATGATAACAACAATCAAGATAACATCAATTGAACAGTTGTGCTAAAGTGATCCAACAATGATTCAAAATATTATCCTTCAATGATGATTGATTTGATTTGGTCTTGTTGCTTGATTTGGATGGTTGATTGTTTGGTTGACTGATGTTCATTTTTAATGATGTGATGGTTACAATTTTTTTTGCATTTCACCATGGTTCCTTTACTATTTGTTTTCCTATTGGTTAAGTTCAACGATTGTTTGCCCCCAGTGAGATCAGGATTTTTCCCCCAGTCAGAAACAAACCAAATATATTATCAATATGTACAATGACGACCAAGCCAAGGTGGCACATGACTACAGCAATTGAATATGAATGTGAAGCTCATTGTATGATAGACATGAATGCGCAATGGTGTCAAAAAGCAGACAGTCAACACGCTCAAATAGACAAAGAAGTCGACCTATCGCAAATAGTGCCTGTTTACCAGGTTTTCACCATTTTCTTTTATTGCACTTTTTCAGATTTTATGGTTTTTTTGTTGTTACCAAGACACCTATTTTCCAGGTTTTCACCAAGGGAGCGATTTTATTGAGTTTTCACTCTTTTTTTGTATTTTTCTCTTTTTTCAATTTTTTTTGGTGTTACCAAGATGCCTGTTTGCCAGGTTTTCATCAAGGTGACCATTTTTCAGGACATTTTCTAATTTTTAGGATTTTTTCAAGATTTTTTTTGCATTTTAGGACTTTTCTGCTTTTTAGGATTTTTTCAGGACTTTTAGGCATGCACTGGATGTATTATGTATAAAAAAAAATTAGATGAAGGTTGTTCATTGGTTCTTAAAATAGATCCCCTTCTGGTGTAGATAGTTAATATGCCCCCGATCCAAACACTAATACAATAACTAAAGGACCTAACCAATTTGTCTCAATTTTTCCTTTCTTTTCACGGTCTTGCTGATTTCAGGGATTTTCCTTCAATACCAGATCTCCTACCTGAAATGTCCTAGGTTTGACTTTGTGATTGTAGCTCCTTGACATTCTCTGTTGATATGCTTTTAGGTGATCCACTACAAGTTGACAATGTTCATCCAACAATTCTAGCTCTTCTAGTTTAGATACATGGTAATATTCATCTTAAATGAAACCTTTCAAGGACACATAGAGTGATGGTATCTCGACCTCAATGGGAAATACAACTTCAGATCCATAGACCAAAGCATATGGTGTGGCACCTATGGGAGTACGTATGCTTGTATGATAGGCCTACAAAGTAAGGTTCAGTTGAATATGCAAGTCATGTCCAGCATCGTTGATGGTTTTCTTTAAGATTTTCATGATGGTTTTGTTTGAGGCCTCTACTTGGTCGTTCCCTTGAGGGTAATAGGGTGTAGAAAACTGATGTCGGATATGGAATCTTTCACAGAGTTCTTGCACATCCTGATTCTTAAAAGGTCTGCCATTATCAATGACAATGGATTGAGGGATACCATAGCTATAGATGAGGTAGTTCAAGATGAATGATGAGATTTTCTTTCTTGTCATAGTGGATAGAGGCACGGCTTCGACCCACTTCGTAAAGTACTATGTGGCTATAATTATGAACTTGTGTCCATTAGATGAAGATGGGTGAATTTTTCCTACAAGATCTAATCCCCATTCAAAAACGGTCATGTTGATGCGAAGGGTTGCAACTCTTGTGCCAGTGCATGGATGAGATTAGTGTGGATCTGGCATTTTCGACACTTTTTAACAAATTGGAAGGACTCTCTCTCCATAGTCGGCCAATCGTATCCCAAACGAAATATTTTATTAGTGAGGGTTAGACCACTTGAACGAGTGTCGCTGATACCCCTATGGACTTCTTGTAAAGTTGTTTCAGACTCATCACATTCTATACATCATAAGAGAGTTCCATCAAGACCTTGTTAATATAGTACATCCGCTATAAGGGTATGATGGGTAGCTTGGCAGATGAAATTTCATTTTTGGGTTTCGAGAGAGATCTAGAGGTAGAATATTATCTTTCGGGTAGGTATAGATCTTCCCGTAGATCGTGGTATCGACATCAAGTAGGTGGCATATGAGGTGGGATTCAGGATTGTCATAAGTAGGGGTAGATAGTTATTCCACCATGAACTCATAACAGCTTTGTTTTTTCAAGAATTTGGAGTAAAGAAGAAATTGTAGCCATAGCGTCAACAGCTTTGTTGTCAACCCTTGGGATTTGAGAAAATTTTATGTCAACAAAAATTTCTTGAAGTCGTCTATCATCCTTTTATAGGGCATCAATTTTTCATCCTTTGTTTGGGAATCATCACTGACCTGATTGATGACTAGTTGAAAATCCCCGTAGACCTGTAGCTCTGTTATTTTCCATTCTACTACTATTTTGATGTCGACGATGAGGGCTTAATATTATTTCATGTTGTTGGTGCAAGGAAACATTAAGCGATATGATTTTAGAATGGTGTGCCCTAGAGGAGTGATGAATATAATTTTTTCTCCTGATTCATGTTGAGTATATGAACCATCAAAATACAGTACCCATTGTTGTGTTGTTACTGTGAAGACATCAGCATCTGGAAATTCCACATGTAGGGTATGATCATAATGAATTGGTGCATCATCCAGTTGATTAGCGATAACTTGTCCTTTGATTGCTTTCATGTCGACATATTGGATGTCGAATTCACTGAGTATCATCACCCACTTGGCCAATCTTCCTGTCAAGTTTTCTTTGCTAAGGAGATATTTCAGCGGATCTATCTTGGCTATGAGTCTGATGGTGTGAGTCAACATATAGTGCCGTAATTATTGTGTAGTGAACACTAATGCTACACAAGCTTTCTCAATGGGTGTATAGTTTATTTCATAACCATTTAGAGTTTTGTTGATGTAATAGATTTCTCTCTCCTTTCCTATTGAATCTTCTTGTGCCAAAAAAGCTCCTAATGATCGATCAGTCATGGCTATGTACAATAAGAGAGGCTTTCCTTCTGTCAGTGGTGCTAGGATAGGTGGACTCATTAGGTATTGTTTTAGTTGGTTGAAAGTTGCCTCACATTTCTCATCCCATCAAAAGAGAACATTCTTGTGCAACAAGTGGGTAAAAGGATGAGTCTTATCGGTCAGTTGTGATATGAATCTTCTGATTGACTGGAATCTTCCTTGAAGGGATCTTAACTGACTAATATTCTTCGGAGGTGGCATTTCCATGATAGCTTTCACTTTTGCAGGGTCTACTTCAATACCTTTTTCTAATACTATATATCCTAGTAGCTTTGTTGATTTTACCCCAAACACACATTTCTTTGGATTTAAGCGGACGTTGAACTTCTCTAGTTGGTTGAAGAGTTTGTCTAGTATCTCCAAATGTCCTTTTCTAGTGTAATATTTGGCTAACAATTCATCCATGCAATATTCCATGAAGGTATGCATCATGTTGTGAAAAATGGTTGTCATGGCTCTCTGGTATGTGGCCCCTGCATTCTTCAATCTGAAGGGCATGGCGTTCCAACAGAAGGTTCCCCATGGGCAAGTGAAATTTTTCTTATCCTAATCTTCAGGTGCTATCTTGATTTGATTATAACCAGAAAATCCATTCATTACTGACAACATGTTGTGACCTATTGTTAAGTCTACAATGATATCAATGTTTGGCAAGGGGAAATCATCTTTTGGGCAAGCCTTGTTGAGGTCTTTGAAGTCTGTACAAATCTGTATGATGCATTTAGGATTTGAAATAGGTACAATGTTGGATATCCATTCTACATAATCAATGGGTCTGATGAATCCTACATCCAATAATTTCTTTAATTTTGCCTTCACCAATAGGCCAATGTGAGGATGCATTTTTCTCAAATTTTGCTTGACTGGTTTAATTCTTGAAGGAAGGGATAAATGATGCATGATGAGATCTAGATCTATCCCTGGTATGTCTACATATGACCAAGAAAATTTGATTTTTCATTCTTCAAAGAACTTGATAAAGTTAGGCTTTTCCAATTCTGTCAATGATTCTACTAAATGGAGAGTTTTCACTATTTATGCATTGCCGACATTGATGGACTGCGTTCGTTCAATCAGTACTTTGGATCTTTCTTGGAAGTGCTCGGGAAGAGTGTCAAATTCCCCATCCTTCAGCGCCTCAGAGAGGTTTTCACCATTGGATGCGCTTTTTATTTTTATTCTTTCTTGATCTGATATTTCCATGGAATGGTTTTCACCATCAAATCTTTCTTTTGTTTCATTCATTTTGCAGCTGGGAAATTTGGCACTCCCCTATCTAAAAGCTTTATTATGACATTCAATGGTGGAACCTATTTCAGGAGTAACAACATAGAGGAAATTGATGATGGCCTCATCGTTTGAAAAGGTGGGGATATCAATAGGGTCTGTTTGGTCCCAATCTATGAGTTAAGGATATATCAATGGTAAGGGATCATCAGATGGGTTCAAGTTAGAGGTCGTAAGGGTCCTAATAGAAACATTTTCATCGAATAATACCATGGCAAGGTCAAGGTCTATGATGTTACTCTCTTCCAAGTGATCAATCTCGCTAGGAGTTTGGTCGTCTTCACTTGAGCCATCAATATCTTGCAATCCTAATTCAAATGATCGTAACCCTGAGCTTTGGCCTTCATCGAGTGTGGGAGTGTAATTGTGTACGAAATCAATGTCCTTATCATGGCAGGTCTCTTTTGATAGTGAATCCCACTCATATTCATTGGAATCAATTTCATAATGATCACTCGCTTACAGCTGAAGGATCCATTCAACAAACTTCTATTTTAGGTCCTCCTTTGTTTCTTCATCCTTTTCATGCTCTTTATAACCTAACCCTGTCTTGTCTTTTGGATTTTTTATAGTGGGTTGGATAGGTTCTATGATACCTTCTTTCCTTTTTCCAATAGGTCCTTGTCCATCATATCCCATTTTTTCCAAGATTGAGAATCCTTTGCCATATTGAGTGTTTTGGACATTAGCCATTGTTGCTTCGGAATCAGTTTCATCCTTGTAGAGCTAGTTCAAGATATCATTGTCATCAGATTCCTCAGCTTGAGTGCTTGCTTTTATGAATCAACCATCAAAAAGTGTGATAGGTTGTGAGGCTGATTGTGATGAGGTTGATGGTTAACCATGGGATTTTGGTGGAATTAACTACAAGAGGAAAAGGGATTGTTCAATAGAATATTCACCTACACCTTTATCTTTGACTTGGACTTTCTTCTCAAACTGTTTGGCCAAAGTATTAAGTTGGGCTTCAAGATTGATAAATGCAGAGGGGCTAGGCTCTTCCTTTTTCTCGAGTTGTTTGGATGAGGAGCTTGGATGACTTACTTCATTGGAGGATGTGGCTAGCAGTTTTGACAATGGATTGGCTTGACTTAGATTATTGGGGATGTCAGAGGTGGAATCAGGAGCTTCTCGGTTATGAGGTACAAACACATCTTAGATAGCCTTAAGGGTATTGCAATGTTGGGGACTATTGGAATCGGCGGGAATGGTAATCTCTTGCTCGTTGCAAGGAAATTTTGGACACTTATGGTATGTTGAAGGGGCAGCCTGCATTTCATGGATCCAAGAATGACCCAAGAGTATATTATATGTCAAGTGTTTATCCAAAACTTGATAAAACCACATCTTTCTAAATCAAACCAACCTGAATTGGTAGCACTATCAATCTCTTTGAAGCTCTTTCCTCATCATCATATGCTTTGATGGTGATCTTTTTCCTTGCATCTATTACATTTTCAAATAAACCTAGTGCACATACAAGCTTTAAAGTACATATATTAAGACTGGCTCCTCCATCTATTAGAACGTGCTTGACATGACTTTTATGGATTAGGACCTCAATATGGAGTGTTGTATTATGAGGATGGGTGAGAGATACGTCATCATTTTCTAAAAAGGATAAGCAATGAGGTGCAACTAGATGTCCTAACATGGCTTGGAAACTGCAGTCTTCCAAATAATTTGGTACTGTTGTATCAACTAGGGCCTTTTCGGGCAGGTGAGATTTTGAGAAGCTCCAATATTGATATTTGTGCGGGAATTTTCTGGAGCTAATGAACAATCTTGTATTTATGAGATGGGACATCAGGTGTTTCGGAAGTGTTGCCTTTCAAAACATATTTGTTTTGTGCCCTTGAGGTCACGTTTATGAGTACACTATCTTGTTCTCCTTTGATCTTAATGACATTAATATGATTATATGTTGCAACCATGTCTCATTGGTTATTATGGGCTTGATTAGAGAGGATGTTGGTGTCATTGAATGGATGGTTGGTTGCAACAAGATCTAGTGTGTTATTGATTTCAATGTTGTTTGTGTGATCTTCAATGGCTGAGATATGATAGATGGTGCCATTCGTGTTAGAAGATTCTCCTTTATCATAATTTGGCAAAGGTTTTTTGAATACCTCATGATTGGTGTTTACTTGGGATTCTTCAATTTGCATGACCTTATTGTCAATCAAATCTTGTATCTTTTGTTTTAATTAGATGTAACTATTAGTTAGGTGACCTTTGTATCAATGAAATTTACAAAAATGGGCTTCGTTCCACCATGATTATTTAACTTTAGGTTCAAACCCTCGAGTGTCGGGTAGAGTAATGAGATTTTCTACAATAAGTTCCTTCAATGCGGATTCATATGATTGACCCAAAGGTGTAAATTTTCGACAATTATTTGTTGTTTGATATGGTAAGGTCCTAGATCTTGTGTTGCTTTGATTGTCTTAAGTATTGCCTTGGTTGGTATTTTGGATGTTGCTTTGGTTGGTATTTTGGGTGGCCTTTTGATTGGTGTTTGAGGTGCTTCCTAATAAATTCAAGACCGATTTAGCATTATGCATTTTAGTTGAAGTATCATTGTCATTATTTTTGTACTTCTGCCAAAACCTTGGTTTATCATTGCTGGAGGAATTGGTTGAGTTGTTTTTGTTATAAATTTTCAAAATTCCACGTTTGACCATGGCTTCTTCAATCTTGATCCCATTTTTGATTAATTTTTCAAAAGTTGGAGGACATTGTAATTCAAGCCTATAACTGATGTCATCATTTAAGTTATCAATGAATACCTCCATCTTTTCTTTTTCTGGTATGGGATGAAGATACCTTGTGAATAACCTTCTCCACTTTTGCAAGAATACTAGGAATGATTCCCCTTTCTTTTGTTTGACATTGCAAAGATCCTTCATTGTGATTTCATGTTGAATATTATATGAGTATTGGGTGATAAACTTGTTGACTAATTCCTCAAAATATTTGATCCGTGAGGGTAATTGCAAGAACCATTGCATACATTGCCCTCCCAAACTATGTGGCAATAATCTCATTAAGTAAGTGTCTTCATGGGAAAATTCGAGACTCATAGTTCTAAATTCCCTTGCATGATCGATGGGATCTGTCTTTCCATTGTATTTTTCAAATTTGGGGAATTCATAATGCTTGGGGAATGGTATCATATTGACACTTGGATCAAAAGGGTAGGGGCATATATCATGTATTGAGTACCTCTTAGTGGTTCTAGTTTGCATATTTCACATTGGTTGTTGGAGGGTTTTTATTTGTTGTGTTAAGGTAGCCATGGGATCATTTCTCCTTACTTCATTTTTCATTTCAGTTGATATTTTGGTTTCTATCCTCTTAAGAATTTTTTGTAATTTGGTGATATCAAAATCACCAGGTAGTTTGACTCCTTTGTTTGCTAACATCAAAAGTTATTTCTCACCCTCTTTCTCGAAAATATTCTCCATGAATTTATGTAAATTGGGGTCTTGTTGGGCTTGTTCTATGGTTTACTCTGTTATTTCGTCTACCTCATCTGGATGAATTCTAAAAAAGGGATTCTCTTCTCTTTCAGCCATGGTGTTTTGGTTTTTGATTTCTTTTTGCTCAAGTTTTCGCTTTTGCAATCTTGTTAAGATGGGCATACAAGTGATGAAATTTTTTTGAATGTGCGACCAAATTTTTAGAAGTGCCAAAAGGATTGGTTAGAATCTAATTAAGTAAGCTTTATTTCTAGATGAAGAATGATGAATCATGATGAAGGATGATAAATCCTAATGGTGAAATGCAGCTGCTAAATCAGAAATGGGTGTGACAAGGAGGAACTTTTGAATGTTTGATCAATGATTAGATGAGATGTTTTTACTTGCAAATGCTAGTTTCAAACAAGTTTGTGATTCTGATTTCTCTATTATATCAACTAATTGGGATGGTTGGAGTATTGTATTTCCAGTTGTGGAATGTAAGAATGGTGAATGGGTTGACTATGATTATGCCTTTGCAAAAGAGATCTTCGTTGATAATAAGCTTGTGAATTTAAAGGCTCTAAAGAAAAATCATCAGTATATCCTCTATCAAAGTCATGATATCTATGGATGAAAGTTCAATAGTCAAGAAAGACTTTCCTAATTTGGTACAAGAAGCGTCTCCTTTTCAAAAATCTCTTGTAGCTAATTTATTTCTTTGGTTTCGTGATTCTTTTAGTAAGGGATTTCTTGACAATTGTTGTTGATTTCAAATCCCTTAACATAAAACTATGCTAGTTTCAATAAGCTGAAAGTAAATTTGAGACAAGGAAAAGTTGTTGTTTGTGAAGGAATCTCCGAAATTGGATGTTAATTGGCAAAAGGGAGGTTAAATTTAGCTTTTTATTTTTAGATTTTTTGGATGCGCTAAAATAGTGTCCCAATGTGCTACAACTCAGATTTTTTATGGAATGGTACAGATGCACTACGAGAAGGGTTGGATGCACCAAAATAGGAAATGGATGCTCTATAACATCAAATGGATGTGTTGCAAGATGGCATGGATGCGCTATAACAGAGGAGGGATGTGCTAAAACAGCAAATGGATGTGCTAGTTTATGACAGTGATGTGCCATAATAGCAGCGGGATGTGCTATAAGATGCAAGCTATGCGCTAAAATAGTTAATGGATGCGCTAATCTGGAAAAATGCTTTCTGGTTTTTGGTAGTTTTGACGGATTTTCTGGTTTCAATAGTGAATTTGGGAATGTTCGGTTCAGATTTTCTTCTGAATCAATAGTTGGACATGTTTTTATAATTTTTTCTTGGATATTTGATTTAAAAGACATTGGTAAAGACACATCGAATAAGCACGATTCCTAGGCTGTGTAAGACAATATTCTTTTGGATTCCACACAAATTTTACTCCAACTACACTTATTCCTAGCGAGTGATTTAGAAGCTTGGTCACAAAGGCTCCCCCTTACAGTGCACTCACTTCTCGGGCCAACCAAGCTTCAAACTCCCATGAATCTCCCATGGCAATATTTTCACCTCTACTAAGAACTGTGAGAATGTGGATGCCTTGGCAATGACTGTTGTTGCACCAAAGAATAGATAAGGGTAATTTTTGGCTTACTACAACAAAGGGGTTTTAGTAGGGGTATTTTGTTCATGGGGGATCATCCATGCGGTAAGAGACCATTGTTTCCCTTCTTGTCGAAACAATCCTCGTGATACTCGAACTTTCCTCGAGTACCCACATTTATATCCCTAGTGGAAATTGCTTGGCTTTAGTGTGTTCCCGGTTGGGTCATTCCCTCCTTTCAAAGCAGGGAGGAAAACCCTCTAAGGTTCAAAAATGAAAATAAAATGAACGGTTCTAGCTTTCTGATCACCCAATTAAGGGAAGATCATACATGCCTACCATTCCAAACATAGCAAGCATGGTGTAAATTTATCCCTCCTAGTTATGTTAGATTCCTAACTTAACCAAAGGAAATGACAACTAGATTTAACCCTGCAATTAAAATTTGTTAGTAGTTTCAGTCCATTATTATTTGACAATGTTCTTTTATTTGTTTCAACAAAGTCTTTGACTGCGTACAAGGTTCCTGCAAAAGAGAAAAGCACAGATTAGTTTCTTGAATCTGGAAAATTTACCCTAAAAACTAGATATGCCATTACAGTGACTGAAGGTGCTAAAACTCAGACATAATGCACTAAAATATTGAATGCGCTAAAAGAAATATTCAATGCGCTAAATGATAGACTGAATGTCCTATACTGGAAAAGCACATACTAAAATTTAAAATCCCCTAATGCATTGAAAGAACAACTAGATGCACCGAAATAGCAACCTGATACATTGAAACAGCAACCCAATGCGCCAAAATAGAAGCCGAATGCGCTAGAAGAACCGCTAGATGCATTGAAATAGGAACTCAATTTGTCGATACAGAGCTCGAATGCACTAGAGAAAAATTCGGATGCACCATTTTAGAATTTTTTACAGAACCTACGAAGAAAAACTCAACAGAAAAAAAAATTAAATATGGGGCTAAGCCCCATATTGGGCGCCAATTTATGTGTGTGGTTAAAATATGTATCAATATGATAAAACTAAACACACATCCATGCACTGTATTACATAAAAGGAATCGAAATATCCAAATTAAATGACTACAGCTATCCTCTCAAATCATCCCATAGTTCTCTAATCTTAAGGACCTTCAAAATTCATGCTCTCAAATCTATTGAATGTTGCACATGAACCTGCAAAGATGACAACCTAAGAAATGAGAAGATATTATGTAATACAAACTATCTGCCTACATCATTATATTTTTGGATTTTTGTTGCTTGAGTTTTGGATGATCTATGATGAAATACTGATTGCTCAAATGATGTTAAGATTGACAATGCAAATCTAATAGTTTAAGGATGTATGAAAGATGCAATGACTAAGCTACTAAAATTGAAGTTTCCATAATAACTCTAAATGAACTAAAATTCTAAACACTAACTACAGTGCTCTCATAATTCTCTCAAATTGCACTAAGAATTCTATAGCATAAGTTTGTAAGCTAAATCTATATGAAAAGTTGTATAAATGCTCTTTATTTATAGATTTTTCTAGGCTCAAGATGATGTGGCAAAGACGGATAGTCAAGATTTTGATCCTAAGGCATCAGCAGTTGAGCACAAAGAGGTTGGATAGAATCAGGGAGGTGGTTCCCTTCAAGAAAATACCTTGCCAAGTATTGAAGAGAATCAGAGGAAAGAAGAAGCCATGTGTCCAAGGTGGTTTCAAATTTGTTGCAAGTTTGTTGATGATAATTCACATTTTACAATTTAGAATATTCAATTTCATGTGACACATGGTGAGGTGGCAGGTGAGTTGGAGGTGGTTAGAAGAAATATGGAGACATGTGCCAATTTGAATTAATTCAAATTTAAATGGAAGAGGGAAATTAATTAAATAACAAATTATTTAATTTGTGCATTTAATTAATTTAAGAGGAAAAATGATTTTTGGAAAAGGAAGAATTTATGGAATGAACCATATAAATAAATTTGTCAATTTATTTATAATAGTAGAGGAATTAGAAATTATTAATTAAATAACATTAATTAATTGGTGCTCTAGACCATTTTTATGTGCATATAGTAACTTTAGTATTTCTTCATCATCATTAAACATTTGCCAGTTTTGCAAATTATTAGAAACTAAAGGCCTGGTTAGCATCTCAAAATTTGAAAATCCATCATATGTCATATCATTTGGCCTCAATGCAAATACTGGATAATAGATCATCCATTACATTTTTGTTACTCTCAACCCGATCAATTCAAAGGCATAAAACATCTCAACTAAATCCTAGATTGCATTCTCATATTTTTTCAGTCTTTTGTTTTTTGACACAAAATTTTCCCTAACCTGGGATACAACTAATTCAAAATCTCCAAAGACTCTGATTTTCCAATCTTATGTTTGATCACCATATTTAATCCTAACAATAGAACCTCATACTCTTCAATGTTGTTTGTGCAAACAAACACCAATGAAAATAAGTACTTAAAGGTCTTACCGTTAGGTAAAATAAAAATAACCCCTACACCTGATCCTTCTTTAGAACAAACACCATTAAAGTACATTGTCCATACTTCATCTTTGTCTTCTTGTTTCATTGCTTCCTTTTCTATTAGTGCATATATTTTCTCTTCTTCTTTATGTAACTCTTCAATTTAGAAATTGTCGATGTCAGCATCCACAAAATGAATTTTTTCTTTAGTCTATGTGTCCTCAATCATGTGCAATGCCCTTCGCTCTCTAGGGAGTTTCACATTCTTTCCATAAATGGGGATGGTTTCATAGGACATGTCATATTGCATGCTCTCTCCTATTGTTGCACTCCACTTTCTTGACAACAACATCCCATGTGTAGGATGGATGTCCACTACTATGACACTAATGGTGAATTTCTTTTTAGGATGGGCAGCTAGTCTAGAAAACATATTTCTTTGATGATTTTAATAATTAGAACTACCCTAGAGTCCATGTCATAGCACTTCTCATATGCCATGTTGATCTTCACTCCTAATTCTTTCATTATCTCAAGAGGCATATTATTTGATGATGCTTTTGAATCTATCATACAACTTTTTATAATCTTACAATTAATTACAATAGTTACATAAAAGAGGTCCACTTGGTTTGGGCATGCAATAAATGTGGAACTTAAGAATACTTGAGGAATATCATCAATAATCCCCTCAAAACCTTCTTTTGAATCCTTTCTACTTGTTTTAGGTAGAGTAGACACCTTAGTTTCTTCACATATTGTAGCTACACCATTGATGAGGGAAACTACCTTTTGTTTATGTTCCTCAATTATTGTCATTTCAAGAAGAGGGACAAACACCTTTACTTGAGCTAGCAATTGGAACATGAAAAATGGAGTGTACTTAGGTAAATCATATTTTGTCATACCTTTCTCAACAAATTTTTCCTCCTTTTGCTTAAATTTCTCCTCCTTTCTGACCTCAACATTTGTCTTCTCTTGATCATCCTTTAGCTTCTAGTATTTGGATTTGATTAATGGAGGAAAAACTTGTTCATCAATATGTATAGCTCATGTTTTCTTTGCTAACACATTTGCACCTTTTTCTTTAGACTCCTCTTTCTTATTTTCTTCTAGACACTCCTTTTCTTTATTTTTCTCCTTGATGAAGAGACTCCTTCTTTCTTTACTCTAATCATTATTCACAACTTTTTTTCTCAAATGGTAATTGCTAACCATAGATGTAGTTATTTCCTTGATCTCTTCATCTAATGGTCTTCTAAAAGTCGCATTAGATTGATTTGTCTCAAGGTTGTTCAGATTATGATCCTCTATTTCATCTCCATCAAAAAATATTTGTTGATGATAAACATATACTCTATGTCTTTAATTGTCCACATCAACTTCATTAGACTCCTCATTAGAACAATCCTCATTAGCAAAACCTATTTTTTTTGTCAACATATTTATCTCTCCATCATCTTCATGAGATAAATCATAATCCCCACATGCATTCTTCTCCTCCTCTAAGGATTGTGCCACTGCACACTGTTGAGGTGAATGTGGTAGCTGACATGCTACACACCATGGAATTTCATCAACAAAGTTGGTAGTGTAGACACATAAAAATTTCCTCGTAATCATTTTTATCCATTGCACATTTCATCTGATCATCCACATAATCCTATCGCCATATTCATAAAATCATTAAAATATTATAAATATTATAAGCATTTATTCATATCATTTAATCATTTTAATTATTTATCATTTATCCATTAGATCATTTATAGGCATTATTCATATCATTTAATCATATTCCATTAAGTCGTTTAATCATTTATCTATTATTTATTTATTTCATTATTTCACTTCATAAATATTTATTGTTTTATTAATCATCAGTATATTCATAAATCATTTAACCATTTCATAAATCCATTAATTCATCCATTTGCATTAATCATTTCACTTTGACCATTTGCATGATTATCCATTTGCATTAATCATTAAAATGCATTCATATATTTCATTAAATAATTTAAAATTCATAAATCAACTTCCATGAAATTAGCTCAAAATTGCACAATAAACTCATAAATCACTTCCATGGAATTAGCTCAAAATTGCACATTTTGAGCTTCCAAACACGAATCATGGCATAAATTACTCCACTCATGTTTCTCATTTCTCATTTTCACATTATGCATTCATCTATATAAACCCCCTCTTCTCACGGGACTTTTCAATCATTCAAATCCATTCATGTCATAGCCTCTTGTAGCATTTGTGCTTGTGTAAAATCTGAGAGCACCAAAATGCTTGAAAACAAGATCTTGATGATAGGATGACAATGGAGTTAGATTTCCTTTAAATGCACATGTTTTGATTTTGCATAGTTTAGATTTATGTTTATTGTATTTGCATTTATTAAGAAACGCTTCATTGGAGTTATGCTGAAATTTTGATTAAAGTTTATAGTTTAAGATTAGTTTTCAATTTTCAGCATATACAAAATGGTGAACCCGATGCGAAGGATGCATACATTTTAATTGCATTTTCATTTAATGGCTCATGGAAGTATTTAGATTTGATCATATTATCATAGTTGCACTTTTATAAAATCAATAAAAAAAATTAAAAAAGAACAAAACAAAAAGCAAGTAGGATAAACATCATAGCTGTATTTCCATGGCTGCACTTTCATAAAATCAAAAAAAATAATCTCAAATAAAATACTTGAGTGATACTAAGAAAAAATTAACAGCCTTATTCATTGTGTGAAAGTAAATTAGTATCAATTCCTCATCAAATTTATGTTTGCAAGAAATGGTCTGAATTAAATTTTTTGCTTGCAAGATACGTGCTAAATATTTTTTTGACAGAATTTTGTATTTGTTTTAAACTATTGACATTAATTGGGTGATAATTCCTCTATCGTTGCATATCTTTTGAAGGATTTACGAGAGAAACTTTGATAGCATCCCATTTTAATAGTATCCTACAATCATGGTATTTTATTTTTAACCTATCTGACAAATATTTTTCATTCTAAATGTATCAGCAATCATAGCATTTCTGATAATTAAATTCTACCTTTATTTATTTTAGATTTTAATTGATATTGATTAAATTTAGATTTTAACTTTAGATTTAGTTTTAGTTTTTAATTTAGTTTTAATTTAGCTTTAATTTAGTTTTAGATTTAATGTAATTTAGACTGATTTTAGATTTAATTTAGTTTTCACTTAATTTAGATTTAATTTTTAATTTGGACTTAGTTCAATTTTAATCTAAATTTAGCTTTTAATTTGGATTTAACTTTTAGTTTAAATTTTAATTTTAATTTAGATTTTAACTTTTAATGTAACTCTTAACTTTTAATTTTAATTTAGCTTTTACTTTTAATTTAGCTTTTAATTTATAATTTAGATCTAATTTCTAATTTAGATTTAGCTTTTTTATTTAGATTTGATTTTTAATTTAGACTAAATTTAGAATGTAGATTTAATTTAATTTAAAAGATTAATATAGTTTAGAATTAATTCTAATTTAGATTTAACTTAATTTAAATTAGTTTTTTTTAATTTAGATTAGTTTTTAATTAATTTCTAATTTTAGATTTATTTTTAATTTAAATTAACTTTTAATTTAGAGTAGTTTTTAATTTTAGATTAATTTTTAATCTAGATTAGTTTTTAATTTTAGTTTAGTTTTTAATTTAGATTAACTTTTAATTTAGATTAATTTTTTAATTAAGATTAATTTTTCATTTTAGATTAGTTTCTAATTTTAGATTAGTTTATAATTTAGATTAATGTATTTTTTCTTCATAGTTTAATTGTTAATTTTGTGGTTAATCATTGATTTTCTCTTTGCAAGTTCGCATGTCAGAGATTTGAAAAGTGAAAACATAAACACACGTTTTCCAAATATTGAAAATCAAAACTACTAATGACGTTGGTGCAGGACGCTTCTTGAAGACTTGATTTTTTAAAACTGACTATCTTTTTTTAGATTAGAAAACATTTCAATTGGTGCCTAAAAGGAACCATGTCTGTTGTGTTTGGTGTACTTGCACATTTTGTGTTATCTGAGCTAGTGTGTATGTATCCTCTCCCCTTGCGCACTTGTGTGATCCTGGGTGACAAGAAATACACATTAGTCTCCTTTTTTAGGAGAGGCTTGCTTGGGGATTTCATCACCTCAGGCTTTGACCTCGAGCACATTTTTCGACGGGCTATATCAAAGGGGGGAGAATGAAATTTGTACCCCAAGGAGTGGCTAGCATCGTTCGAAGTTGAGCTGCGAGACCCTCGGTCCATCGAGACTTGATAGTGATGAGAGTGGGAGTGGGCCTCCCAGTTCTCAGGCTATTACAGATGGGCTCTTTGTTCACATATTCCCTTACTAGACACCTCTTGTTTTAGAAACCAAAATCCCTCTATTTGCTGGCACAGGAGGTCGGACCTCTGAAGTTGTCCCAAATACTCGTGGTTTTTAGTAGAGATGAAGAGTTCGTCATGGGAGATTCATGAGAACTTGAAGCTTGGTTGACCTGAGAAGTGAGTGTCGTGTTGAGGGAGCCAGTGTGGCCAAGCTTCTAAGTCATCTGCTAAGAATAAGCGTGGATGGTTAATCAAAGTGCGAACCCAACAAATATTGTCCTTGCCAACCATAAGAATTATGCTTGTTTGAAATCAAACTTTTCTTTCAACCAAAAAAAGTGCTTGTGAATGTATTCTATGTTTTCCAATCAATAATTCATCAAAATCAATCAAGTCAAAACATCAAAGTGGAAAAATCAACATTTTATGGGATCTTGACCTCCAAACTACAGACTTGCAGAACTTTCCCAACATTGCCATACCTCACATTTTAGGTTGCATTCTTATTTTTGCATAATCAATCTTAGACCTTTAGGCTACATATACCTTTCCAACTCTTGATAGAGGAAGACCATTAATCTTTTGAACGATCCTTGGTTTCCTATCCATTTTGTCATTGATCTTAATTCTCCATTTTGTCAACCTTCATCACTATCACCTTTGTCAAATTTGAGTCTCAAGCTTGTGTCCTAGCTTTGACTCTACCTTGTCACAATTATCCTCTTGATTATCACAAAGGTTAATGATATTTGGGTTTGTTATCTTGGAGCTACACTAGCTTGGTTGCCTTTCTTTGTCTCAAATTCGAGACTTCATATCCTTAGCATTACCTTAGTCTCATTTAGAGTCATATCATAACCTTTGATCATAGCCTTAATCATAATCTTTTCAATCTTTAGTCTTTCATTTAACTTGCAATTTCACTTTGCATCCTCATTCAAAAATCCAAAATACAAAAAAAAATATAGTTGCATTACATACCTTGTATCCAAAAAATCCAGAAACATAGTTTAACATCACATCACCTTGCATTTCCTACCATACTTTTGCAAGTCTCATATGGTTGAAACAAGGTCAAAATCCAAAAGAAAAGACATGAATCCCACAAGTGACTCATTTTCCACAAATGAATCCTTTTTTATCCATCATCATGAGCTCAACTTCAAACCAAATTCAGCTCGATCTACACCCCAAAGGGAGACACCACAACACGGATACATTTTGACTCAATTTCTGATGAAAGGTCATCGGAATTTCAACAAAATTTTGTCGGAGGAATTTCGTCAAAATTTTGATGAAATTTGAAATGTCAAAATTCTGACCCAGCTGATGATGCTGGGTTGGAATTTTGACATTTCAAATTTTGTCGAAATTCCAAAAAAAATCCTCCGACGAAAGGGCATCAAAATTTCAACAAACTTTCATCGAAAATTTAGTCAAAATGTATCAGTGCAAAGAAATCAATCAACCAACTCCCTTGACAATTTGAACCTTGAACAATTCAACAAAAAATTAACCGTCAAGGAAATTGAAAGAACTCAACAAGACCCAAGAGTCCTTCGCATCATTGAAGAACTTTTCAATACAAAACCCAACAAATACTTTTATGCTTTAGCCAAGAAGGGTGCCAAACTTCCTCAAGGGTTTGATGTCTCAACAATTGTAGAGGGATGAACATCTCAATATCCATTCATGACATCTTCACCACTAATGACAAACACAATACCTATGGGAACTACAACACACATGGCTTCTACCACTACACATGCCCCTATTGTCTCTACACTTGGGAACAAAATAATTTATACCACATCACAAGCGAAAATTTTCACATTTGGCAATACCCCAAGCAAAACTTTCACCAATCCACTTTTTCAAAATCAAAGTTCTACATCTCAAGGTCCCATAATTACAAACACAAATCAAGGTTCCACATCTCAAGTTCCTACATCTGCACTCCACAATATCAATCAAGGTCCTATATTCCAAACTCAAAATCCTCCTCAACCAAGCCAAAATCAAAATACACCAAATAAATCAAGGAGGATCCATATTGTCCCACGAAGAATATAAAAAAAAAACATTAACCAAGGACCTCCACCATCATTAAATCAAAGTACTCCACCATCATTTGAACAAGGCCCTACACCATCCTTCAATCAAGGACCCACACCATCATTTTCCAGCCAAGGACCTACTTCATCAAATCAAGGACCTATCCCATCTTATCAAAACATTAATCAAGGATCCACACCTTCCTTTCAAAATATAATACAAGGTCCTACACCTAATACCAACCAAGGTCCTTCATTCCAAATCAAAAACACCAATCAAGGGCCTACACCCCAATCCCAAAACAATATGACTTTTGGTACAAATTCTAATTCCACTCCAAATCAAACCAATGTCAATCCAACATTTGCACATTAATACCAACAAGTTCCCACACTTCAAAATGTCAACCTCAATTCAACATATGACCCAAATAACATGATACCAAATCAAACAAATATGATAACATCAATTGTAGACATCTTGATACAACAAGTGCAGACCCTCAAACAATGAATAACAAATATGCAATTTGGAACCAACAAGAGGACCTATTCCATGGAGGAATTGTGCCCCTTTCCATTTGATCAAATTCTATACATGCCACCCTTTCCCCCTCACTTCACAACACCACCTTTGCCTAAGTATAAGGGGATAGGGAATACATTAGAGCACATTCAAGAATTTAACAAATCATGTATGAAAGTCTCATATGATCTTACCTATTTGATGAGACTATTCCCTCGAAGCCTCAAAGGGCCATCTCTAGATTGGTTTGCACATCTCCCTCCAGGGATCAAAACATGGGGTGAACTGGCCGATAAATTCATTAACAAATTTTCTTTCAACATCAAAAATCATGTCACCCTTGCAACATTACGCACAACCAAACAAGAATAAGGGGAAGAAATTACTTCATTTTACCTAAGATGGCAAGGGTTGGTTAGCAAGTTCCCTTGTCAGATTTCTGAGAAACAATTGTTTACCATGTTTGTCAAGGACCTAGAGAAAGAAATGATGAGTAGCCTACAAATTCAATGTTGCACCACCTTTGATGAAATCCTCGAGAAAGGTGTCCTTATTGAAAAAGGTCTTGTCGCAAAAGGATAAATCAAAATAAACAAAGAGACTCTGAAATCCAACAATGACAAAAATGAATACTGGTCCTAAAATAAGAATGTCACAAATGACGGAGTTGTCAATACCAAAATGATAACCAGAGGTCCAACCATTCATCTCAAAGGTCCTTCTATATCAAATACAACCAACATGCCAAATCCTCAAACACAAGGTCAAATATTGAATGTAGTTTAAAACACTCAGCAACGCAGAGGTCCTCCCCGAACCAAGAGAACATACACTCAATTGGGCCAACCCATTGAAGTAGTCTTAAAAGAACTCTTGCAAATGAATACCATTTGATTACCATATATCAAAAACTATGAGCCTACATTGGTCAAGCCTGATTGGTGGAAAGAATATGAATACTATGAATACCACCGTGGGAAAGGACACAAGACATCTCGATGTTGGACATTGAAAAATACCATTGAAGACCTTATTGAGAAAGGAATCATTTCAGTAGATAATTCCCACAATATTAAAACAAATGTTGATCACACCATCTTCAAAACTCCCTTGCAATACCATGATAAAGGAATGGCCTCCAGTTTAGGTACTAATAATAATGCTAATTATATTGAAGTCAAACATGATTATAGCACAATTATCCTTAACTTAATGTAATTCCCCGTCATGTAATCCTAAAGGAAGTTGCAATTCACTACTTAAGCGTACAATTTTTTTTTTTTATTAAAGTGTATTTAACATACATGTTCACCTATAATTGACAACAACCTCTAAGGCTACATAACCGAGATTACTTAAACCCATACATACATCAATATACAACCATAGAATTTAATTACAATATTATTTGAGTACTTAAACAAAATAAAGATACATCATAACATTAAGAGATATACAACCAAACTCCATATCATTAACTTAATCAAAAGGTTACATCACTCATTCCCAGAATGAGGCAATAATACAAATGTGTTACAATATACATAAATCCACCTTGTAAACAAATGAGGGGTAAAATAACATGATTCAAATTGAAATAAATACATCACTTGAATTAAAGCATGAACTACAAGCTCTCCAACTGGATATCTCACCACCAAGTACTGAAGATCAAAGGGGGACCCAACGGTGTATGGTGCATGTTCCACCCAACCAAGTAGTACCCGAAGGCCCACCCCCCATGCTAGGAGATAGTAACAACATAACATGATCAACCCTACAACCTCTAATCACAGGCTGACTCATATTGACACAACCAATCAAATGAACTATACAACCACAAGTACAACTCAAATACAACTCTGACATGGTTACATTGCTTCTAGATATAAATCAGATCAAGTATGTTAAGAAAACCATACACATAAAAACAAAGACCAACTGTTGTTCTAAACAGAGTTTCATCACACAGCTCATCATGGGATCTCCTTTGGGAATCTTCATAGGCTCCGCTAATCTTGGTGACCTCAACTAAATCTTGGCCCCCATACTCACTCATGCGGAATCAAATACCTTTTGTAAGGACAAGATAGATGACCTTGCCATTCTAGGCATTCCCACTCATCCCAAGCCTAAACTAGCACTTGTGTTGCTGAGTGAGGCTAAATTATTTTGATTAGTGTGAAATACTACCTAATCTTCTAAGTACATTATTTTAGTTATCACTTGATTAAACTACCTCTGAAGGTTACTCAGTTTACCTCTTTGGGCTCTGGCGCCTAACAGAAGCCACTCTTCTACTTGACAACATACCAAACAAAACCAATCACCAAGGGAATCCCGAGTGCATACAAACTAGATCACATAACCACTCCAACACAGGAAGCAAAAAATAATGAAACTCACTCCAAACACTTGGAGACAACAAAACACATGATCCACTCCTTCCCAAGGAGGCACAAATCATCCCTGTTTGTGGAAACCGGGTAAAACTCTGACTAGACACCATGCACTACCCAAGGGAAATACAAATGGTTGACATCACATTATGACAACCCCCATCCTCTAGGAATCCTTCTGGAAGACATACGAATTCAAGACTCACTCAACCCATTTCCCCAAAAAAGTACATAGAGGAAATAATTACATCAAGGCAATTGCAAGGAAGTAATCTACTTTTGGATATATTAAATCCATTTCCCTTTCAAATACATTTCATAGTAAAGAAAACAATTGCCCTTATAAAATAATTGATTAAAATAATTAATTGCCTTTCTAATTACTGAGAAGGGAAAACTAATTTTAATAAACAATTCAAATCCATGATTACTTTTAAAAACAACATAAATCCACTACAAGTAATCTTTTCAATTTCCCAATCTAAACATAAAAACATGATATCCTTTAAAATAAAACTATTTTAAATATAAAATATATATATTCATAAAATATACATACATAATCATATTTTAATATAATTTATGTATATATACTTATGATATATATATTTATTAAATATATATATAACTGCTATTTTAAAAGAAACATATATAATATGTGTATATATATATAATATATATATTTATGCATATACACATTATATATATACATATATATACAATGCATATATACATATATAATATATATATCTTTCTTATAAAAAATGAATCTTTAAATAATCAAAATTTTCATACTTTAAAAAAAACACGGACTAAATAATAAGTATTCAGCTGCAACAAAGGTTCGCCAAACTGCACCTGTAGTACAGCCGGCCACAGTATTGATGGGGAGGCAGCGCTCCCTATGGGGCAACGCGTCCCCCTATGAGGTGGGTGCACTACCTCATAGGCAGCGCAGCGCTCCACCCTTAGACCAATGGGCGGTGGGGGATGTATCTGCCCCCACCAACCACTATAAACATAAGTCCCCTCCCCTTTTTAATTCACAATTTAATATTTCACATTCCCAAAAGCGATTCACCGTATGGCGATTCTTGTGCAGATTTTAAAAATAAAATTCCGTAATAAAATATGTAGATATATATTACATATATATATGTATGTATGTATATAAACATATATATATATATATATATATATATATATTAAAAAAAAGAATTTCAGCATAACAGAAAAATTGGAGAAGTTTTTTCAAAATGTTCACGTATAGGTGAAATTATAAAATTTCTAGAAGATACCCAAATTTACAGAGGATTTTACAATAAACTTTCTAAATAGCTTTCTCAATTCCAACAAAGAGAAAAAGAAGACAAGCTACAAGAAGCTTCTAACTTCTTCCAAAAGCTTTCAATAATTTTCTACATTTCCCCTAGGTTTTTTCACAGCAAATCTACAAATAAACTTCCAATCAATTTCTAAAATTTATTTTGTTTTCCTCTGGTTTTATTTCACTGTTTAAATCTAACAATTCCTCAAATAACACAAATCCTATTCTTTGGTTTTTACTGTAAATAATATTTCCTAAGTTTCTTCACGACAATCACAGCAGCTTTGAATTTCCTCTTTTCTAAAACAAATTAAACTTTCTTTTTTTTAGATCTAGCACAACAATTTTTTACAGCAATACAATTCCAAAACAAATTTTAAACAAATCCAAATACACAAGAAAGGAACCTGTTTCAAGAAGCTTCTGAAGTGTTGAAGTTTTGATGTCGAGCCTCTTCCAAAGCTTCTTCCCAGTAAATACAATTTTCCAAAACAAAGTATGTATGCAATTTCACAGCAACTATTCCAAAACAATTTTCCTAATTTTCCTACAGCGAAAAACCTCTACAATCTTCTGTATTTCTTCAATTTTTCATTCCTCTCCAAAAATATCTTCTCCCAAAATATCCTCACACTCTCGTGAAGAAGCTTTCCTCTTCTTTAACCAAAAATCCCAA
Source organism: Sequoiadendron giganteum (assembly GCA_007115665.2). Taxonomy (NCBI): domain Eukaryota; kingdom Viridiplantae; phylum Streptophyta; class Pinopsida; order Cupressales; family Cupressaceae; genus Sequoiadendron; species Sequoiadendron giganteum. The sequence continues at coordinate 94,005,196 of CM021100.1, forward strand.
ATTTTCTCCGTGAATAAATTTTCAACAACTTCTTAATTAATTAACTCACACATGCTTGCAATTAACAAATATCTAAAACAATCACATTTAATTTCTCAATATAATTTAAATAATTTTGAATTCAAATTTAATTTCCAAATTTATATTTAATTCCTTTTTACAACTTTCTTAATAAATAATTTAATTAATTAATTTAATCACTTAATAAATAAATTTAATTAATTAATTTAAATAAAAAGCTTCTATCAAAATGTCTAAAATTAATTAAATAAATACCAGCATTATTTAATGCATAATTTTAACATTTATTTTCATAATCATGAACCTGTAAGAATTAAATAATATAAAACAAGGCAAACGATGACACAACAACTACGACTGACGACACACTGTGGCTAGGGTGTAGAGTTGAAACATGTTACCTAGCTACTATCTCCTATTCAACTTAATTGTTGGGTCGACATGCTCAAACTTGTGAAACCAGGTGGAGTCGATGTCATGTACCTACAAACCTATAAACGAGATAACAAAGATCATATATATATAAGCAGCATAAAATACACACTGTGAAGAGGAAATCACGGAATCGCAGGGCGCTCGCAAGTGAATGATGTTATCCCGTCCCCTTCACCAATACACTCATCATAAACTGACAGTTCCATAATGCTCAAATATTTTGTGTACAATAAACATGTTATAGTAACAAGTATTATTACACCAATTAAAGCATGTCAAATAAAGCATCAGATAAGATACATCACATCACACAAATAGTTTGTCGCTCTATAAATAGTGATCAAATAGCACACATGATAAAGTATGCAAAGTATCACAGTAACTAAAACTAAAACAAAGCAAGGAACGTTGTCAAAACAAGAAGCTAAAATGGAGGGGTATTACACTTAAGGCCTTTTGATGAGCACATCACTACTATCACCATAAACAAGCCAAGCTCAAGCTGTGTTGTCACTACTCGCCGAGGTAAGATAACCATTCCAAGACCTTCCTCCAATTCGCAACCAAAGAGTCAATATGATCTCCTGGACCAATTAGGGAAATCTCCCACAAAAATTTCCATCTTGGAGCTCCTTCGCATATCCCCACACCATAGAGCCATCCTTGACAAAGCCTTGCAAGAGGCATCTATACCCACTAACCTAGATGTCAACAAACTTCAGGCCAAGGTTGGATACCTTGCTATACCACATCATGTCACATTTTTTGAACAAGACTTCTCTACACAAAGATTTGACCATAACAATTCCCTACACCTTGAAGTTTGTGTTAATAAACACAAGATTAGACGAGTCTTATTAGACGGTGGAGCAAATCTGAATATTTTCTCACTAAAATTGGTGAAAGAATTAGGGTACTCTAAGAATGATATTGACCAAACCAAGAAATTTTTTATCAAAGCTTATGATGATAATGAGCGTTCGTCTGAAGGAGTTATTTTGCTTCCTATAAGAATTGGTCTAGCAATACAAAATACATTGTTCCATGTCCTAGATCTAAATTTGCATTATAATCTTCTCCTTGACCACCCTTGGATTCATGTTATGAGGGTCATCCCATTCACATACCATCAATGCCTCAAATTTCCACATAATGGTACTAAGATTACTGTTCTTGGCGATCCTAATCCCTTTCGGTATTGCTCAAACCTAAAAGGAATTGTTGAACATCAAGTGCCAATCAATCAAGAGGCCTCATCATCCACTTCATCCGCTTCTCCATCTCATTACATTGACCCATCTTCCCTTGTAAAATCATCCACTCCATTTTCCATGACATCAAACTCCAAGGTCTGAGTCCATGATATGGGATGTGGAGAATATCATATGAGAAATTTATTGACAAAATGCAATGCTAAGGCCGTTGAGAAAATTCAGACTTCCAATATTGATGTCAAGACATCTACAAAAGGAACATGAAAATATGTTCATGCTTGGATTGAAACCTTTTGGGATCGTGATGATACATCTGCCTTTGCCTTACCTTCTTCTACTCAATCCTTTCATGAACATGATAGCCCTATGCATGATCTTGACCCCGCTGAAGATATCTAATCACCACCCTTCCATCTCACCTACCCTAGGCTAGGATATGCATTTTCTACTATGACCCCTACTAAGCCATCTTGCCAAATCATTAAGGGTGTGCAAGCCTCCTTTGAGGTTAATAGTACCAAAAAGGATACTCCCAAAGATTCCATTGATGACATTTCCACTCCTTGTCATACACCAAACATTCTTGATACTCCATCAATCTCATCCATCTCACTCACATCCATCTGCATCACAGACATGGATCAACAAGTCATATCTCAAGAAAATAACAAGGATAAAGCTCAAAAATTAAAGGTGAACTTGTGCCTTTCACAAATGGAGATCTAGAAGAAAAAGAAAGAATACAAAGAAAGAAAAATCAAGAAAAGTATTTTAGGAAAATTCAAAAGCTATTGGACAAGTCAAAGAAACAAAATAAAGTCAAGACTGAAAGAAAGAAAACTTTTGCATCTTCATCAAAAATAATTGGGGGCATCTATCAAAAGAATGAAAGTGAAAAAGAATTGATCTCCAACTATGCCTCTCCATCAAAAATAAATAGGGGCATCTATCAAAGTAGAATATCAAAAGAATAGCTTGTTGATCCAACGTCTCCACCATCACTTTCACTCATTCCATACATCCCATTCCATCCATCCATAATCACACATCTGCCATGTCTCTCCACTCCCATTGGATATTTTTTTCAATGTACCTTTGATGATGACCCCTTCAAGTACTCTAGCTCATTGGTCACCCAAACTCCTTTTCACCTAAAGCCTAATGGCCCACGTAGTGTGCACATTAGGGATCATATCATAGCTTCCTTTTCCTACCACATCTATCACCCTTCATATTTTTCACTTACGCTCCTCATCCAGATCAAGTTCTTTTATCCAGGACGGTCATCCCAACAGAATCAAGGTATCATCACAACAACCTATGGATCTGGTGCTTATCAACTTTTCACTCCTGAAGGAGAACCATTGTCTGATCCTTTCAATAACATGCATCTCCACAAGTATTGCACCTAAGTTCTCAAAGTACCCTTTCAAAAATACAAGAAAATCAAAAAATTAAAAAAATAGTCACCCTGATGAAAACTTGGCAAACAGGCATGTTGGTGACAACAAAAAGAAAAGAGAAAAAAATAGTAAAGAGAATAATTCGTCCAAAAATGAAAACCACTTCAGTGGTGCTTTAGATAAGTACCATGGTGAAGACTTGGAAAATAGGCGCCATGTGTAGTCAGTCTATGCCCTTCCGTCTACTTTCACTCTATCTAGTATTTCATCTTTCGCCCTTCCATTTGCCCGCATCACTCATCCATAATAAAGCTTCAGCATCCTTCTCATGGCCTGAGAACAACTAGCATTTGATACCCTTTGCTTTCGTGATCATCCTTCACCTTCACCAGCTACTTCCCCTCACCCATAATAAACTGGTCCTATACCGAACTGGGGGAAATTCCTCAATCTATTTCTACATGGGAAATCATGCATGGTATCAACCTTTTAAAACCATAAAATGTCCTAAAAAAATCCTAAAAATCACAAAATGTCCTAAAAAAATAATAAAACTCATAAAATGTCCTAAAAAAATCATTAATGAATTGTTGCAAGTGTACGCCTGCTGAATCATATCCATTAAATTTTGGTAAACAATTTCTTATATCCAAAGGGATGGGATGTGGGTAACCCTGAATGTTTCTGAAATCAAGTGGTTTTTATATTCAAAATAAAATGACCCCTTTGTCCTCTTCTCAGTGTATAACTGCTACTGATGTACTTCTTATTATAGGTTTTGATTGACACTTCCAAGAGGTATGATATTGTGTTGCACAACTTGATATGGAGTTTGGTATTGATATTGATAATGCTCAGGATAGTGATTGTATTCATGATCTTGGTAGCTTACCAGTCTTTGACTAGTAGGGGTAGGGTAAGCATTTATTTTATTCGAGGCTTGTGGTGTAAAAATGTCCTGTTGTGTATGATGTGCACTATTTCTATTTCCAAGATTCTCAATTGTACCATGAGGAACTTGTGGGGTCAAAGGACTACTTGCATTCACATATCCATCCTTATTAGAGAGGTATACGTTGTGATGTATCTGAAACAATTTTGGCTCTTAATTCTAGTAGTTGTTGAGTTAATTCTTCCTTTTTCTTTGTCGACTCAAGTCTTTCCTTTTCTTCTAACATTCATTCAACCTCTTCCCTTATCTCAATAAATTTTCTTGTTGAATTAGGGCCATCATGGGAACCATAATTTTCATTGTGAAAATAATAATAAGAATACATACTTTAATAATAAATCTGAAGCACCCTTTAATCTTTATTTTTGAGTGAAATGATGTTGTTCCAAAATGTCTATGCATTCTTCATCAATTTTTATAACAGAGTTGCCACCTCTTTTCAAAAGAGGAATGAATTTTATTTTTTGGGTTTTTTCTTCCAACGAAGTCACTTACATTTTTTTTTTTTTTTTTTTTCTCAAACTTCTCAACTATGAATCTCTCTTCAATGACTCTTTAGGATGGTCTTCAATTTGATATAACTGAGTTATCCCAATAGAGTCACCAATCTATTGGTTCCCAATATTTTAGATTACAAACCCTAAGAGTATGCCAAGCTCTATGGTTAGGTTTAACAATGTTTTGGCCAACAAACAGAGTCAACCAATATGGTTTAGAACTCCCTACACTTCAGGTTGTGCTAGAACTAGGTGGGTGAACCTTAATAATGGAGCAGATTTAAAGGTTGTGTGAATTCTTTAGCTTTGGCAATCTATCCACACTGGCATGTAAATGTGAAATAGATGCAAACTAACAGATACTCCTACTCTTATAAGTTATCAGGCTCTTCTTACAAATCCCAATGATATCTTCCCAGGTTATTGTGACTATTTGAAAGGATTTTAATTCTTGTTTGAAGGAAATCGTTAAAATGATTAATTTCAAAGGATTTTAATTTTGGGTAGAAACCAATTAAAAAGAATCTCTTAAAAGGAATTTTATTTATCTTCTTGCATAAACCAATCGAAAGAATCACAGAGAGACAACAAATGTGTCTTGAAACATTATATATATTCTTGATACATTCAATCTGAACAACAAGAGAAAACCACTCTGGAGACAGCAAAGATACTATATATGAATAAATTTTGACAAACAATTAAACACTAGAATCTTGATCTCTAATTTAAAACTCCTTGTCCATCTATCTACTTTAAAATTATTTTGCAATACACACCATAATATTTGTTGATGCAACTGATCAATCCATCTAACTACTAATTCATCTTTTCATCTTTGATTTTATCTGTCATATATACTGTGTACTTTTTAATTTTTTTATGAGTCCGCCGGTGCAGCTCTTCATTATCTAGATTATCATCAACAAAAATAAAATATTTAATTTTAACTTTCATCTTCATATCTCCGTGAAGATTAATTTTAATGATTATCATTATTCCTCTTTTGTTGGCAATTTCACTTTGCATTTAATACCCAAAATATATACTTCGAGAAAAAATCACCCACTCTAAGATTTTATTTCTGATATTAAAACGTCACTTCGATGATGTTTGATGTGAATGGATTTATCAAAGGAACTCAACGTTGTTCCCTCCCGATATATTAATGTGTCTTTGATATAGGGTTTATTGCTTGGTGATACAGGAAACATTGGAATACTTCCAGGTGGTTTGGAAAAATGGTATCGCAATTATCATGCCCCATATATTTTAATGAAGTAATGGGATTCAACATCCCTTCAAAGTCCTCAATTACTTTTCTAATTCAATTCTATGCAAAATGACTGGTAACATGTCCAGAATTTTGATAGTTAAATTTTCCTTCTCGACAGGCTGACGTCCTCGGTTCATCTGTTCCATCTAAGTTGAAGTTTAACAAGCCAATCATTCAAAATTTTACATTGGAACAGAGATCAAGTGTATTTCAAATTTTTAGAGGAGGAACAATTGATCCTCTAGGGAAACTTGTGGAATGTGACAGGATACTTAAATAATGTGCATCCTGCTCATCTAACCAGATGCTACTTTATCACCATTGTGTGCTAAATAGATACACTTTGATTCAGATCTACATGTATTCTTTAGCCACTAATTAGCACTTTATCCCTCTTGAAATATATTGCTTTGCATTCCCCTTGTGTCTCAAATTTGGTAAAATCATAATATAAAGTATCTTGAAAACTCTTGATATTGGGTCGTTTTAGTTCTTCCTCCTGTATTTTTCATTTTCTTTGATGGATGCCTTTTAACTACAATTTCCTCATTTTCAGGTTCATTTTGACCATCTTCGTCACCTTCAGTTGTGATTAAATGTGTCGCTAGGTTTTTGTTTGGTAACTTCCTCTTAATCATTATGCAAGAAGCATGTTGAGCCTCAATTTTTCTTGTATGCACCTTTTCCTATAAGCTTCATATGCAAATGGATCGGCCATAGATTTTTCCTAAAGGTAGAGATGATAATCTATAAAGTATCCATGTATATAAGCTCTTAAAAGGTTGATGCCAATCATATTTGTCAAATTTAAGCGTTCAATGTCCTCTTTTGTAATAAATTTCAAATCATCATAAATGGTGGTTTGTGCCCCTTGTATAAGCTTCAACATTATGTGTTCATGAAAACTTTATGGTGGTTGCGCAAAGGCATAAGACCTATCAAATGTAATTTCTTTGTAAATTAAAGTATCTACCAGTTGCAAATTTTGGTTGTAGGTTCCCAAGATCTTTCAAATATGTTACACAGATAATGTCACAATTGAAATTTGCATATATCTCAAACATAAATGTTGGCTTCCCTCAAAAATCCACCAATGCTTCTATTGCAACTTCCTTTTATTGATAAGAATCAATGTACGTGCTTTGTGTATAAGAGAAGGGTGCTTCTATATATAAGACCAAGGGGCTTGATGTCGCTCCAAACTGCGTTAGGTTCGAGAAAAGCTCATCCTATATCATGTTTAGTAATAGATTCCCCTCCTTGTCTTACTGCTCATTTTCCTTTTAGCACAAAATAATGCACCCTTCATAATACTCGAATTCAGAGAAGCTACAAAATTTTACCATCCAAGAATGTGAGAGAAAACGTATTAGCATTTTGAAGAACACGACCAATTTTTCCCCTTATTTCTTGTTTTTCATTTTGATAAAATGGGACCTTCTCCAACACACATTTCAAAAAATGCTCTACAGACCTGTCACAGTTATAAACTGTGCCAAGTTCCTTGTCATCAATGTTTGTTCGTAGGTGTCTTAGATTTTCCCATCTTACATGGTCTATGCTAATAATTTTTCACCATTCTCTTGGATTATGAACAATCCTAATTTATCTTGTATTGTCCTCTGATGATATTATATCCCTTTGTCACTCACAAGGACTTCCTTTTATTTGGTATCTTCCCACATAGGGTTTATGACTGTCCTGACTTTTACCCTTTTACAAGTTCAAAGTAATTAACTAATGAAAATAAAGAGCATTGATATCCCTTGTAATATCTTTTAGATCTGGTCCCAATTGTTGATGCCATCCAATTTAGTCTCTTTGTCAAAATGCTTCTTAAAGGTCTCTTCTCCAAAAATCATTCTAACTGCAACCCCAAGTAATTTGAATTTTATGACAAATAAATCTTGCAATTATTCCATCAGAGTCCGAAATGCATCCTAAGCTAAAGTGGGCAGCCATCAGGATCTGATTTCTGACATTTTACACAGTGATCGAAATGAGTCAAGTAGCCTCCAAAAGCACTCTAGAAAATTGACCAAATAGTCTCCCAAAGCCACGAAAATGCACTGATACATTGGTTGATGATAGGGGAACATGGTTTCCAAATAGATTTGCATGAATCAATCTAGATTGCAAGATATTAACGCCCAAAGTTTCTTACTCGGTTGTTTATAGAAACTGCACCTATCAAAAACCAACTAAAACTCATCAAGTCATCATCTTGGAAAAATACCAAATCTCTTCCTAAGAGGTTTCCACTTTGGGAATCAGTTCATTTAGGTCTAATAAACATGTGTGAATAAGGGTTTTTCACCAACCCTCTTCCTTCACAAAATATCAAGTGTCAAAGTTGATCTCTCTAGAACTTTTTGGAAATGCAGTCATCAAAACTATTTAAAATCCATTTGCTTTTGGCCTTGAAAAAATATAAAATGAGATGTTGGGGCTTTGATAATTGACATGAAACTAGATTAACATGGGGTAAATCTGAAACACCAATTAGCTTGTCATGAAAACCATCTGGCTCATAAATACTTGCCTCCAAAGTTGACCTTCCTAGCAATTTTAACACTATAGACAACAAATTCTTCCAGAACCCTCCAAATTGGTGCTTCAAAACTCCATCAAATCAAGTCATGGGAAGTTGAAATCAAGCATACACACTAACATATGGTAGATGAACATATTTGCAAAGTGGTTCGGAATAAGAGTGAATAGGTTTCAAGTTGTGATTTTTCAAAGTAGGCTCCTAGGACAAATGTTATAAGTGCATTTTTTAGTGTTGCAACCAATTTTCTCATCATGGGAACATCAACTTTTGCCAAAATTTTAAGAAAATTTTAGGCTCTAACAGACCCATTCGCCATGTGGTGAATGGTTCCTAGGCCACTTACCTAGAACACACATCAGACAAGGTGAAATATCATGTAAAGATAGGGTCCTAGGTCTAAGTGAGGACCCATTCGCCATGTGGTGAATGGGTCCTAGGTCACCTACTTAGGACACACACTCTACAAAATTAAGTTTCATGTAATGACATTTATGAATGTCTGGTTTTATCCCTCGAAAATTGCATTTAATTAGGCTTGGATTTGAATTAAAGGAGCCAATTAAGGAAAATTAACCTCAATTAATTAATAAAGCCCTAGATTAGTGTGAAATTGTAAAGATACACTTTACAACACCCTAAATAAGGCACAATTAAGTCCATTTAATCTAAAAGGGCCCTAAACTTAATGTGAATATGAAAAACATATTACAACACAAAATTAAGGCAACATTTGAGGCTCATTTTAATATTAATTATTCCCAAATTAAGTGTGGAAAAAGGGATACTTTTTCTGACACTACACTCCTTAACATATCCCTTTCACATATAGCATTTCTAATTTTCTCATCCTTTTCCTTAGCCTTTTTAATCCTTATTTCCTCAAGTCTCTAATCTTTTCTTTGAAGACCTTGGAATTCATGAAATAAGTCATCCTCACTGAGCAATATAATATCAAAATTAGAGTTTTCAGTAATTTCCACACTATTAGGAGCAACCTCAATAATCTAGTCAATAAATCATGAGGAAAAGCACTATAACCATATGTTGTGGAAATAAGGTGACCAGAATCCCTAGTATTACTACAAGCAATATTAGCTTGCAAACTTCTTTCTCTTAAACTTCTTGGTCTAGTAAAATCAGTAAGAAGGGATTGTGGCTCATTTACAATAGATTTATTCATTATGTTGGCAGATGGTCAACACTCCCCTTAGGATTTGTGTCATGCACTAACCGCCTCTCGTGGATTTGTTAACTTTGGCGGTTGTATCAGGCATTAATAGGTCAATCTTTTGGTGCAACGGCAACCGTGGGGCCAACAATTGGTATCAGAACCAAAGGTGTCGGGTTTGAATCCCCTCAAGTAATGTTGAGGGGGATTTTGTTGGCAGATGGTCAGTGCTCCCCTTGGGATTTGTGACATGGAATAACTGCCTCCCATAGATCCATTAACTCTAGTGGTTGTATCAGGCATTAACAGGTCGATCTTTTGGTGCAACGACAACCGTGGGGCCAACACATTACACCATCTTCTTTCTTGAAGAATTTTTATAATCAAGACCTATAAAATTCCTTTGAATTTCATGACTGCCGCTATAATGACTTTCAAATTCAGGAATAGGATGAGGAATATACTTACTTTATCTCGCATTCTTTTGTTTCAATGACTTCTTGGTGTTTTGAGGAATTTCACCTTCCAACTTCTGCTTAGGATGCTTCTTGAGATGTCCTCTGATTCCTCTCATATCTTTTGAAACTTTTCAAAACTCTCTTCTTCTCTCTTTCTTTAAATTCTTAGTGCACCAACACAGGAGACTTAGAGTCACCACCCAATTAATAATAATTTGAAAATATTTTGTTAATTCTTGGAGAAAATTACAAATGTAGAAACTATTTTTAAAAATATTAAGATAACTTATAAAGTAATTCACACAAATATGTGAATAAGACCATGATAAACCTTTGATGCGAGACTTTAAACCAACAAATGATGGTAAATATTGAAGAACTTAATACATATGACTTTGAAAATCTGGGACTAAAGGCAATTTATTTGTGACTAGAGATTTAACAAAGTAGTCCCCAGCAGAGTCACCAATTTGTTGGTTGCTTTTAATTCCCAACCAAATATCACAAGTAACCTATAGGATTGTCATTCCTAATGATCAATTATTTGGATGGATTGTTCAACTATTAGGAGAAATTTGAATAAATATTTCCCTCTTCCCTTTGGGCTTTGTAAAACATAGGAGGGTGATCCCTGAAAGTGTTCTTAATATTTGTTCCAAATCATCCTAAACACTACAAAAAATAGATTATGTTCTCAACAAGTTTCCTTGATGATTATAAAAATGAGAGGATCCGACAATATCCTTTAAGCATTTTAACATTCCAAAGCAAGAGAACATACAATTAATTCAAACTTAATGAATAACTCAACTGAATTTAAAGTTTGTAAATGTTTTATGTGTGTGATCCTAGAGCTAGTAATCAGATGTAAACTCAAAAGACGGGTGCCTTAACCTAGGACACAAAGTAAGAAGGGATGTAATTAAGGTTTGCTTAACAATATTATTCCCCAAACATCACAGAGAGTTACAATAATGCATTACACTACTACACTCAAAAATCCCAACCAATTCTATTCATCAAATCCCCACATACATTCACACAAATCTATGTTCTCACTAAAGCATTTTAACACATTATTTGAACAAGAGCTACAATAAGAACATAAATTCAATGGAAAGACAATAGTGATGAACTGAAAACTCTTTGATCATTTTTTATTCATAATTTGTATGGAGTATACAATAGGAGACAATTGGCTAAATAATTATGTCATTTTATTCAAAATATGCTAGTACCATTAAACAAAAACTTGCAAACTACATATAATTTAGACTCAATAAAACCTAGAAAGACTTGGACTCTATTCTCTATGCTCTACAATACAAAATTCTCCAAAAGATCTATGTAAATGGCCTTGATTTCCCTTTTAAATAAGTGCAAGGGAGGAATACAAGCTTCAAACCAAATACACATGTCATATTTTCATTTGACATTCATTTACATTACAAAATATGAGCCAACTTCTCCTGGGAGAATATTTCAAAAGGACAAAAGTTGTTATCCTTGTCTAAGGTACTTTATTTCTCCAAATAGGCTTGATATTGCTAGTTATACTTTCCTTTTCCTCTTCTTTCTTTTCATTCTTTATTTGGTGGAGGTTAGGGAAGATGACCTGGCAGATAAGACAAAATACTAGTCCAAAAGAAGATAAAATTCTTGGGTGATCCCACAATAGTGATTTACACTTTCTGAGAGATCTTGATTTTTGTTGAAATCACATATTTTTAGAAAATATAATGATTTAAGCCTTGAAATTTTCCATTTAAAGGATTCCAATTGAAGAGGGGTTGATCAAACCCCCTTGGATAGAACCCTGCTAGTTTTAAACCATACCTATAACAAAGTCTCATTTACACCTATCAAAATGTTGATAAAAAACCACTTTTGATTTACCTTTTGGGGGATCAAATGAATTCATTTAAAATTTATTTTTGTAAGTATGTAGTCCTTATTATAAGCTTCCCAAAAAGTATAATTTTAAATAAATTTAATTTGATTATTATATTTATTTTTTATTTCTTGTGAATGTAGGTTTTTCACCAAAAATCAAGCTCCTTGTTCTACGCATGTGGAAATATAACATATTATCAAAATTAAATTGAAAAATATCTATGCACTAGATATTGATGTCCTTGATCTAACGAAAAAAAAATGAATTTCGATACATACAAAAAGGGTTATGTTTGAGCCAATAAATCATGTCTAAATTGTAACTAGTTTGACTTTGAAACTTAATTAAGAAAGAAATATTCAATGAAATGCTATGAAACCACTTCCATGCACTATATATCGTTATGAATATAAATTCAAAAAAAATAGAATTTTATCCTTCATAGAAAAAATTTATGTGTTAGCCAGTAACAACACTCTATAAAAAGGGTGTTTACTATTAAAAACTAGTTTTTGAAGGAGATGGGAAAAGAAGTGCAATCTAATTCAAAAAACAATTTAAAAAATATATATTTAGAATCTACAGATAAAATGTCACAAATCACTAGTTTGCATTATCTTCAAATTCCTCACAGTTTAGCCGCTATAGGTGCTTGAAAGTGAAGATTTAGTTAAAAAAATCAATTCAATGTCCAGTTTGGCCAAAAATTGTAAACTAGTATTGTGTGATCACCCTCCTTTTTAAGCTATTGAAGACCATTGTTGGCACTGATTGTGCAAAAAGGATAGAAATTTTGATCCACATCATCTAAAAGAGTTGCAACTTAGGAAGATGATTGTACCTTGCATCTCATGCAACATACTCTTCCTTTGTAGGCCAATTGAAACCTAGAAATTCATCTAAATTACTTATGTATGTGCCATATTTCCTTACAACTACATCTAGCTCCCTATCAAAAACTTCAAGGAACCTATTTGTATCCCAGATCTTGTCCAAGCAACTCTTAATGAACTCAGCATCAATTTGATCCTTCTCACATATCACTAAGGCTAATGAAGTTGTCGTGTTCTCCAAATATGAAATCCAATCTTCATAAGGCTTGAACTTTCCATTTGTATCGAAAATATCTAGAAAAATACCAAGATTATTGTCATCAAATTTCTTCATTAGTTCCTTGATCCTATCCTCCATGGAGTTTACCAACCCCTGATACTCACCAATATTCTTGACTATTTGGCAAGTTGGATTGATTTGTTCAATTTTATTGGGATCATAGGAATATCCTTTAATCATACCAATCAATGAAGATAATCTAGGCACGAATCTTTGCATCAGAGGAATTGCCTCTATTTTATCCTTTACAAAAAGATTAATGGCTACAATAAACAAAGAATAATTCCTACACACAATATTTATTTTCTTAAGAATCTTCTCCATTAGATGACCTAGCATATAAGAAAAAATGTACATATTGTATTATTTTTTGTGGGAATTGGTGTAGCAAAAGTGCTTGGTACTTCAAGCCTAGGTTGTCATACAATAGTTTGTGTTGATGGAGGTGGTGGAGAAGATGTTGAATGAGCTAGTTGTTGCTACACTTGAGGCTATTGAGCGTGTGGTTGTTGTGTTTGCAAAATTTCTACCTCTAGCTCCGATTGAGAAATCTTCATCTTGTCCTTATTATACTCATTCAACAAGTCTTGATATTTCTTTAAGGCCTGATTATAGTCTTCCTACAAGGATTTAGTTGTTGCCTTACTGAAATGGCAACATTCACAGCCATGTGGCTACTTCCATTGCAAAAGTATCTGAAACTCTCTTTATTATCAATCCTCCCCTTAGATTGCCAGCGGGCTCAACAACTGTTGGTTTATTTGTATTTGTGGCAAGAACCCAAATAGGAAATGTGTTCCACTTGGGGCTAAATGTAGACCTAAATAATGCAGCCAATTCCTCATCTTCACTTGAAAACACCATTTTGTTATGTTTCTCCATCGTATCTAGGGCAATACCAAATGCTATGTCCCACCCAAGTAAGAGAAGAATGCCACTTTCACATACTTATCTCCTTATTCAGTCTTTTTTCAAATTCATATATTTTACTCCTCCATACAAACTCTTTGAAAACATCACTTTTTACAAAGGTTTCATCATCCATAAACTTTATGCAGGATTCATCCCTTATGTAATCTATATTATCTCTACCTCCAATGATAGCCTAACTGACCCTTTCTAATGGAGTTGGGAGATCATCATCTCTTTGAAGAGATGGCATTTCTTGTATGATATCATCTCCAGTCATAATAATTTATTCATCATCAAAGTCAAGAGGATAGTCAACAATTTTCTATTATGCAACTCTCCCCCCCTTTGGTGAAGGCTCCCTTGGTGGTGAATCCAAATCAATTATATTTTATGGAGGGGAGGGAGGTGTCTTCCTCACTGGTGATGAAGCTCTTGATTCAATAGATGGAGAAGGAAAAACTCTTGTTTTTTCTTCATTACAATTCATTTGGGCCTCCTTATAAAAACATAAGGCCTCTTTGGAGGCTAATAAGGTGGCCTCTCTTCTAATGCAGGAGCTTTTACTTTATCTTGTTCTTGGGCCTTTGGTTCCTCACCAACAATCATGTCAAAGTCCTGCAAAATGGCATGGATCGTCAAAACCAAATCATCCACATGAACATAGGTTCCCTTGAATGAATGGTCCCTCTTTTTTTCTGCATCTTCAAAATTCTTAAAAGTTGTCCACTTAGCTTTTCTATTCTGCACTTCATTTTCATCAAGGATAGTTTCTTATCACATCGTTTTCATAGTCTATACTATAATAAAAATTGGATCTGTTGATCTTAATCCTCAACTCATTAATAAATCCTTCAAGATCAAAATTCCTTATTCTTGAGGGTTTCATCATATAAGGTTTGAATAAATCTAGAATTTGCTTCCATCAATCCTTGTTCATAGAAAAGTTAGAAAAAATGATGAGGAAAGGGAAGAATGGTCCCTTTCTTTGATTGGCCAAGTGGGAATCTTCAACATGAGACAACTGCCACATCACCTCTAGAAATCCAATTATTAATGGCCCATACCTTGGTAGCATATGAGGTGATAAGGGGAATCCATACACTCTTAATATAGTGCAGTCAGAATGGGCAATGATATCTCCACAATTGTGGCCAATCTCTAGCTCAGGTCTTCTCTTTATTGGCCTTAGGAAATCATGGAGATCTGTTGGGACTCTAGGAACTTTTCCCTTCAAAAGTACATGATCTTTATAGAAAAAAGATTTGTGAAAGATCCAAATTTTTATTGCTAATAGTGCCTATCAGATAAATGTATCCACATCTGGACTGGGAGGTCTTCATCCTTTTCATCCTTTGTTTTAATTTGTAGTCTAGGATCTAAGTCCTTTTTTCCCCAAGCCAGGAACATGTGTCATAGGAGTGAATACCGCCAAAAAAATTCTCCCATCTCTCCCTTATTAATGTTAACCAATCCCTTGTGGATGGCCTCAAATAAGTATGTTACAAAGTCAAATTCATCATTAACCATTAATTTTTGAATGGTTTCTACCATAAACATGAATGCAATTGGCATCCTCTCCAATGTTTCAAACCCCAATATTTGACACAATGAATGATAATTTTTTGAGAAGTACCCCTCAAAAGGTCCACTTGAAAAGGCCCCTAATCAATAGGCGATATTCTAAAAGTTTTTCATTGAGAATCCTTAACCCTAAATCTTGGTAGCAATAGAGCTCTATATGTGTTTTTATTCTTCTCATACTGCTTCTTGAAATCCTCAAGATTAATAGGTTTACTTGCAAATTGGTTGAGATTGAAAACCCCTTTAATAGATTCTTTGTCCACTATAACCATAACCTTACCCATCGAAGTCCATATGATCCTAGTTGAATCATCATAATTTGTTGTCATGGCTTTGAACAACAAATCCACATCAAGGAAGACATTGGGGATAAAAAAATTCCCCAAGTCAAGTCTCCACACATTACATGTGTGGACCAAAGAATTTATATTCCCATACCAGTATTTAAATAACTCCCATCTCGACAAGGTCAATTCAACATCTTTAACACCACAATACCTATCAGTAAAACCCTTGTGTCTACGAGGGCATTGTAGCCTAACCCTTTGATTGGTGGAACCAGGTAGTTGAGCAATTATATCATCATGGAGGACTCATTTTAGGGTTGATGTGGATGGTTGTGATTTAGGAGGAGACATTTTGCTAAGATTTATAGGAAAACTAGGGTTTATGGGTTGTTCTAGAGTTTCAACACAGTTGGGAACAAAGCTAGGGAAAACTCAAACAATTATATGCAAGCAATATATTTCAAGTTTAAAACAACCCTAGAACACAGTTCAGACTCAGTATCCAATAGCTACATATAATTTTATAATGAATTAAGCAAGTTATAAGCAAAGAAGCACTTACAATTTCTTGGATGTGGGAAAACCCTAATTCTAGATGCTAAGATCTCGAAACTTTTCCAATTTGATCTCCTTGTGCTTTGAATGCTTTGGTAGTTGTATGAACATGAATTTGCACCCCTAACACAAATTCCCTTTTACCTTGTTACACTTTAGAAAACCAAATCCGAAGGCGAAATTCCACCTAAGCCCACTGCCTTCATTCCACTTGGCACTTGTTTTGAGTGTCGGTAGAGGCATTTTTGTCTAGGACGCCCACGTAATGCATAGACGTTTGTGTGACTCACTAACGTCCCTAAAAAATTCTCACGTCTGGAGCCTGCAGAGGCGTTATAATTCCCATTGGCAATCGACTTGTAATGCCCTCTTCGACCGACCGACCCAAATATGGTCATTTCTTCATCTTCCTCCTTCATATTCACTCATTCTCATTCCATTTTGACTGTTGGATCTCTTCACATCCTCTCTTCAATCCCTTCACAATCTCTCCTACCATCTCTTCACAATCTCCAAGTAGCTTCATCACTCAACACTTTACACTTCACAGCAGCAACATCAACACTCCATCACTTCAGTAGAGCAAGTGTGGAATGAAACACCACAACAGTAAAGGCTTGAGTTCCTCTCATTTTCTCCCCCACTAGCCTTGAGCACTTTGGGTGGAGGTGGTAATATTTCACTCCTCTCCTCTATCATTTGGTTGAGTAGCATAACACAGTTTTGTAGTGTCTTTGTGTACTTTACTTCATTTCATGCTTTTCTCTCTATCTATCTTGGTTGTCCGTGGAGGTGGGAACACCAAAATGGGGATTTGACTGAGGAAAACCCCTATATAGACCCAACATTATCTCTCTCTCTCTTGTGTACAGGTATTGAAGATATTCACAAATTGGAGGCTTCATCATTAGCAAGTTCGTAAGTGTTTGCTTTCCCTTTTCTCTCCTTGTCTTTATCTTTTCTATTTCAGTCTATTTCCTTTATCACATTTTGTTGCTTTCTAGAAGTTCTTAGCAATCAACGTAGAAGTAGCCACTTAGCCATTTTCTATGATAAACCTACTTTCTGGTCCGTATGAGATGCCAGCGTGCCTCGGGGACGCTAGCACATTGCTCTATCGTTTGTATTCTGCACAGACGTCCTTTGGTCTAGAGCTTGTCAGTTTGTCCAGAGAATCTCTATGATCCGCTCTTTCTAGTTCTAGAACTCTCGTCACTGTCCTTTGAGGTAGTTTAGGGTACTTCACCCCATGAGGCTCTCTAATTGAAGAGAACTCGTGAGTAGCGAATCCCCCTTCTCTACATTTTGGTGAACCCGGCGTGAAGAACAGTGTTCTTCGAAAAACTAGTAATTTATTTACCCCTACTTTGTGAGGTCATAACTTTTGACTCGGTGCTCGGATATCAAAACCATCTGCATCGTTGGAAAGGTCTTCTAGAGAACTAGTTCAATCCCTAAAATACTAGTGCCTTTGATAGTCAAAATTTTAAGGACCGACACAAGTTCCGAACCCTAATTCCACTCCGAAGACCTCCGAAAATGTAAATTACTAGAAGATAGAAAATACCTAAAAAATCATAATGAATTTAATATCTTCTTTTATTAGTTATTTATCTAATTATATTGAAAATGTTAATGATATTTCATTTCATGCATGTGATGGTGATTTGGCTTTGCCCATGTCACTTGATATCTTGGATCCTTCTCACGAGAGTCCTCTTCCTTCGGAGGATAACTTGTTGCAAGAAGATGAAATCATTGATACCTTTCTTAATGTCACTCTACCTTCTCTTCATTCCAATGCACTCCCTGTTAGAACTGAAAAATTCCATTAAAATCCTTAAAGTATTTTCCATTTTAGCCTAAATTTTCTATCAATACCCTTAAGGATTTTATTTATTCATGTCCTTTTCGTATTTTTCTCCTAAAATATTTCACTTCACCGCTATCCATAAAGCTAAAAATTACCTTATACCTATTTACCGTCACCTATAAAATGCAAATTCACTACATACCTCCTTACTGTGGATAGCTTTCAAGTGGATGGCGGTTGGGCAGTAAAGGGTAGGCCTAGCGGTCATTAAGCAACCACCGCTACACCGCGGATAGTCATCAAACTGATCATGGTGGTGTGGTAACCATCGGCGAAGGGAGATAACCGTCAGGAGGAAGCGGCAGAGTTAGCTACTGCGGTACCATTGGCAGTCAGGCTAGTGACTATGGTAGCATGGTAAACAGCTAGCGGGCGGCAGTGGCGATTATCATTGCACCATGATCGGCCAAAGAAGGAACCATGGTGACGCGGTTGACAATTAGTGTGGCAGTAAATGCTAGCACTGCGGCACCGCAGAAGGACGAGGAGTTGACCACGATAAAATAATTAGGGTAGACATAATGGTTAGCGCTAGTCACCGCTATACCACGGGTGGTGGAAACATAGTCGGCGGTAGAGTAGTGAAGAGGTAGACGGTAACAGAGCAGTCAAAATCGCAGATACCACGATACCGCGGGGTGACGGTGGAGCAACCGCGGTGAAGCAGTAGGAGATGGTAAGTGGGACCGGTCAAAGATTGACCATTGTGAGTAGTACGAACAATAAAGGCTATGGGAAAGAAATATAAAAGACCGATCAAGGCATAAGAAGAAATAAAATGATACATGTACAAAGGTGGGAAGAGTAAATAAAAGCTCGTCTATGTGAAAAATGTTTGATTTTCCGATTTTAAAAATTAATCAAACATTTTAACTTTTGTTGCAGAATACATACATTTGTAACGGGTAAATGAAAGGTCATGACTCTTCAAATTTTACTGTACAAATATTTATGAAAATGAGATAGAAGAGATAGTAGATAGATTGCGGCAAGCATAATTTTTTCAAAATGTTTGCATTCAAGAAGACTATGTTGTATGTACAAATTTTAAGGAAGATAATGAAAGACTATTGATTTGGTGGCTTCATTCTGGTATCAATTATTTTTTGAATTTCTACAATTATTTAATTGTCTCCAATCTGATGTTTCTTGATTATTTAAGTTGAAATATCAAGTATATGTTCAATTTATCAGTGCACATTTGTTGTATCTGTGTGAATTGATTAATTGATTTCTTTAAAAGAGAAATTAAATTCCTTTCAGTCAATTATAGTAATCTGGGAATGTTATTTGGATCATTAAGAAGAATCAACTAGTTAGGATTGATATTCTGCCTCAAGTAGGGTCTGTCAATCACATTCTTGCATGTTTATACCAGTTATAAACTCATAATCATATGCCAAACAATTAGAGATTTTTCTAGATAAAAGCCACTCATCTGAGACTTTCATTTGACTCTGTTTCACCCAACAAGGCATTGGTCTCCCTTATTTTCATTACTTAGTTTTATTCATTTCATTTGGCATTTGTTAACTAAACATATCAAACTTCACCTTCATATTTCATATACTATTTATACCAATTTTTGTCTGATATTGCATATACAATTTATACCAAATTTAGATCATATCTCTCCACTATCAACTTGCCATTGTGGATAGTTTAGTCTATCAGGAAGCATAGTTCAAAATCTGCAGCATTCATATAGGTATACCCACCTAGGTTTAGCAGAGCCTTAAGGGCAGAAGGTTCAACTATATTGGTTGGCCTTGTTAGTTGGCCAATAACGTTGTGAGAGCTTGGCAACCTCTCGTGGTTCAAACCTGCATTTTTGAGACCCAAAACTCCCCTCTAGAGATGATGCATTTGTGAATGACAAATCTCCTACTCGTTCTAATGAACTCTCTTCTAGAGACATTACATTTGTGAATGATGAATTTCATATCTATTCTAATGCACTCTACTCTAGAGATGATGCATTGGTGCATGATGGATCTTCTTCCACATTTGATCCTGTTTGGATCGATGTTGAGAATTTGTATTCGAATAATCATTCTACTAGTTCTGGTGATTCTATAAATGTAATCTATGTCTCTGCTGCCCCTCAACGGCCTAAGAGACTAGTCATTTGCATGACTCTAGCTAGTCCTTCTCCTGAAAGGGTTTGTTCTATTGATGGTGTTCCATTTGATAGTGATTCCCTTGATCTTTCTAAGGCTCCCTCTTATAGAGTGATAGCCCGTACCTATGATAATAGAATGAATAAACAACTAAGACTTCTTCAAGCACCTAAACCTACAACTAAAGCACCCAGTGATTATGATCTTATCGAGAAACCTTAGGTTACTCTAGCTAAGACCTTACTGTGGGACTTGCTTCAGTCTTCTTTAGTTTATCAAGGTATGCTTCAGGAAGCCTTGCAAAAGATCCTCTTGCATTTTTCCACTAGGCCGGTAGATGTTGATGTGTTGATGGTGTATATTCGTGCAGATTCATCGAATATTGTGTTCTATCCATAGGAGCTCTTGCCTCCAGAAGTACAGAAGCAAGCGGACCCTCTAATGATTATATTCAACATTAATAAGATTGGTATTAGACGTACTCTCATTGACATCAGTTTAGCATTTAATGTATGTACCATTGATCTATTGCCTAAGATTAACATTGACCCATCTTCTATTAATGCTTCTTTTGTTGACATTTGTGGGTTCGATAATGTCGGTCGACAAGCTCTAGGTATGATAGTATTAACTTTGCAACTTGGACCCATTACTGTACCTACCCTTTTCTATGTTATGTCAAAGAAGTTACCTTATAACCTTCTTCTTGGTAGACCATGGATTCATGCTATGGGTGTAGTCCCGTCTACCTTGCACAAATTTATAAAGTTTGTTTGCAATAATCAAGTAGTCATAGTCAAGGCTGACCCTGATGCTATGCACTTATGTGAGATGGTAGCTGCTAGTCAATTTTTGGTTATGCCTACTCTTATTCCTTTAGTATCTTCCAATGTGTTGATGTTTACTCTAGCAGTATCTGCTACATAGGATACTCTTGAGATGGATATCTCTAAAGTATATCCTTCTGAAGCGAGAAATACTAAGATTGTTCCTTCTACCTCTTCTCAAGAGAATGTGTGTCTTGGTGATGATTGGGGTCCTTTAGACTTTATAGAACCCTACATTGGGGAATGTAAATTTGAACCGATCCTCTTAGACCTTCTGATAACCTCATGTACACCCGCTATCAAAGACGATGGTCCTTCTATATCGCAGGATAATGTGAATGTGAATTGTAATGTTCTTAGTGTTGATCCTCCTTTTGAGGAAGATGATTATGCTTTTGTTAAGGAGGATAATGTTGACAATCCTATCAAGAAGGATGATGATGATCTCATAGAGGAGTATGTTCCCCCTTGCTGGAATAATGCTCTCTATGAGGATCCTCCCTCTTCTCATGATTTGCAAACATGTTATGGCCCCGACTTTAAGCTCATCTCTAAGTATGGCTATGAGTGTAAAGGTTGTGGGCGTAATGAACAAGTCATCCAGGTCCCTATAGAATTTGCGCCTCGTAAGCGTAACTTGGGTCTTGGTTGCTTGAATGAACAATCTGAGCAGAAACCACGGTTGAATGTTGACGCAATGTCCAATCAACCTCGACCTCATAGATTGGTCCATCCTTCTTTGTCTTCTATCTTTGTATCTTCTTCTTGCGAGCAATCAAGCTTTTCTCCACAAGAGAAAGGGTTGCTTCCTACTCCTCATCCTTTGTCTAAGCAAGAGCGTATTTTGTTGCGGCTTCTAAAATCCCACTTAATTACTCTTCCTCCTTCTACATGCAAGAAGTCTCATAAACATGATAAACAAAAACATTCTTTTTGTGCATACCATCGAGTGCTTAACCATTCCACGAGTGAATGTAAGGCCTTGAAGGATAAAATACATCAACTTCATGATTTAGGTGCCTACTGATGCACCTGCCTCTTCTTCAAATGACAAGTGATATCAAGGTTAACCTCTATCGTGTTCTAAATACCTCACATGGTTCTCCTTCCCTGTATGTTGGGGGCAGTGATAACTCATTTTGGAGATGTGTGTCCTTCTGAAGGATCCCCCTCTCTTCTCTCTATCTTTCAATTGAAGTGTCCCTTGAGTGGACCCTCTTTCTTTTGAAGGGTTCCCAAGGAACCCCCTTTGGAAAATTTTCTCTCGAATAAATTATATTGCATATAGCTTGGGGGCAGGCCGACTAGACCGGCCTCACATCTTCGCATCTAGTCTGAGGGAAGCCCGACTAGACCTATTTCATGTCTTCACATCTAGCTTGGGGGAAGCCCGACTAGACTTCGCTTTTCAAATAGTGCGTCCCTTGAGTGGACCCCTCTTCCTTTTGAAGGGTTCCCGAGGGACCCCTTTGAAAGTCTTACAACTTAGCGATGGTCTGCGTCATTGTCCATTCACTAGCCTATGTGGCTGCTTCCTGATATGTTTTATTTGTGGGAAAACATGTCGCCATCTCTAACTCTGCAGAGTCCCCTTTGCTTGGTCTCCTTCATGTGAGAGTTCTTGGAGGATACCTTCCTTGCAGGTCTATGGGTCTGTAAGGCACTTTCTTGGTTTCCTTCATGTGAGATTTCTTGGAGGATACCTTCCTTGCAGGTCTTAGGATCTATAAGGCGCTTTCTTGGTTTCCTTCATGTAAGAGTTCTCGGAGGATACCTTCCTTGCAGGTCTGTGGGTCTGTAAGGAACTTTATTGGTTTCCTTCATGTGAGAGTTCTTGGAGGATACCTTCCTTGTAGGTCTACGGGTCTGTAAGGCACTTTCTTGGTTTCCTTCATGTGAGAGTTCTTGGAGGATACCTTCCTTGCAGTTCTACGGGTCTATAAGGCTCTTTCTTTCTTTAGCTTCATAGTTTTGCGGAGTTATGAAGTCCTTTCCTACACTTCTGAGTTTTCCAGACCGTGCTTTGATTCCTCTTTGGTTCAGGTATACATCTCTTACTTTGTTACTTTCTTACTACTCTACTTTACCAAAGCACTCATCAATACTCGTGCTCACTAAAGTGGGGGAAAAATGTATGAACATGAATTTGCACCCCTAACACAAATTCCCTTTTACCCCTTTACACTTTAGAAAACCAAATCCAAAGGTGAAATTCCACCTAATCCCACTGCCTTCGCTCCATTTGGTGCCTATTTTGAGTGTCGATAGAGGCATTTCTGTCTAGGATGCCCGCACAATGCGTAGACATCTATGTGATGCGCTAACATCCCTAACAGATTCTCATGTCTAGAGCTTGCAGAGGTGTTACAATTCCCATTGGGAGTCGACTTGTAATTCCCTCTTCAATCGACCGACCCGAATATGGTTGTTTCTTCATCTTCCTCCTTCATATTCACTCATTCTCATTCCATTTTCATGGATGGATCTCTTCACATCCTCTCTTCAATCCCTTCACAATCTCTCCTACCATCTCTTCACAAGCTCCAAGCAACTTCATCACTCAACACTTTACACTTCATAGCAGAAACATCAACACTCCATCACTTTAGTAGAGCAAGTGTGGAATGAAACACCATGGCAGCAGAGGCTTGAGTTCCTCTCATTTTCTCCCCCACTAGCCATGAGCACTTTGGGCGGAGGTGGTAAGCTTTCACTTCTCTCCTCTATTATTTGGTTGAGTAGCATAACATTGTTTTGTAGTGTCTTTTTTTACTTTACTTCATTTCATGCTTTTCTCTCTATCTATCTTGGCTATTCGTGGAGGTGGGAACACCAAAATGGGGGTTTCACTGAGGCAAACCCCTATACAGCCCCAACATCTCTCTCTCTCTCTCTTGTGTGAAGGTATTGAAGATATTCACATGTTGGAGGCTTCATCATTTTCACATTCATAAGTGTTTCCTTTCCCTTTTCTCTCCTTGTCTTTATCTTTTCTATTTCAGTCTATTTCCTTTATCACATTTTGTTTCTTTCTA
The DNA here is from genome assembly GCA_007115665.2 of Sequoiadendron giganteum. Classification (NCBI taxonomy): domain Eukaryota; kingdom Viridiplantae; phylum Streptophyta; class Pinopsida; order Cupressales; family Cupressaceae; genus Sequoiadendron; species Sequoiadendron giganteum. Next base: position 94,029,371 of record CM021100.1, read on the forward strand.
GAAGTTATTAGCAATCAACTTAGAAGTAGCCACTTAGTCGTTTTCTATGATAGACTTGCTTTCTGGTCCGTACGAGATGCTAGCACATCGCGCTATCGTTCGTATTTTGCGCTGACGTCCTTTGACCGAGAGCTTGTCAGTTTATCCAAAGAATCTTTGTGATCTACTCTTTCTGGTTCTAGAACTCTCGCCATTGTCCTTTGAGGTAGTTTAGGGCAGTTCACCCCGTGAGGCTCTCTGATTGAAGAGAACTCGAGAGTAGCGAATCCTCCTTCTCTTACAATAGTTTATAATAATGCATTAAAACCAGTTGTTATGGAGAAAAGAATTTAATATTTTAAGGCATATGGTATCTTATCGACCATTAATTCTCATCTCTCATGAGCTAATATGCCTGCAACTACCTATTTCACTTTTTTGAATTATAATCGTTGATTTCCAATTGATCAATTTGATCCAACAATGCAAGTGAAGCCATGTGAGTTTGAAAAAGATCAATCGACTTTGAGAAAAGCATGAGCCAATTATCTTTTTCCATGTAGATGCAATTTTCCAAGTCACGAAGAACTCTACCATTTTTGAATACGTCGTTAAAGTCCATGTGTCACCTCCCCATATTTTCACAGTCATGCACTGGACTACAAAATTGAGGCATGCAGAATGGCAGAAAGCCTCCCAGATCATGCCACGTTTCCCAATATGTGCACCATTTATCCTTCGTTTAAGATCTCAACATATCTAAATTTATCATCTCATGGTTCTTCATCAGATGGTGGAGAGCTCACCACATGGCAGCATCCCACATTTTTGTGATCAATAGAAGTCTTCATGAAGAGTTCCCCATGGAATGGCAGGGAATGGTCTAGATTGTGCCACATGGCACCTTGGTAGCCTCAGGATATCGAGTCCTCCATAAGCCCCTTGCAAAGACTAGAAACATGGTGTCCTCCCATAGTTCCATGGACAGTTTTTAAAGAATAAAATTCAACGTAGGCTAGTGGAACCAATAAAGAGAAAACACCTGATAGCATGGGGCACACCCAATGGGTAACTTAAGACATATTCAAGAACATACACTTAAGTTATGACTTAGAATGAGGCCATGACTAGGTCGACGAAAATGTAAGGTATAAAATAAATATTAGAAAAGGATTTAAGGCACTAGACCAAGGATAAAATATTTCTCAGACCTGCAGAAGGATTTGAATAAAAATTTAAAAGCGTGGGTAACCGGATAGACTAGGAGCAAGGGGCTAGTGAAAGAATGACCTCAAAGGAATAGGTTGTGACTAACATGACCAAGAACTGGTTGTTGTAAGTCAATGAGTGTTTAGAAGAAAAGGCTAGGGCATGGGACTATGAGGGTTTAAGAAGGGTTTAAGACCTTGGAGGAACCCTAAATGCAAATTTTTAACAAACCCTTGCTAATAAATTACTACCAAAATGATAAAAAGAATTATAGACAAAGCTTGGAACCATAAAAATTTGACAAGTCCTATCATCACTTATATATAAAATAAAAAATGTGAGAATGTCATCCTATTGAAAAATGTATACATTTAAAACATAGTGTTATCTATTCAATCCAACTAATAGAAAAAATGAATCTATCTTGGCATACCAAACTTGAGGGGCTTGTTTGAGGACATAAAGAGTATTTTGGAATTAGAAAACAAGTGAAGAATACTCAATGAACCCCTATGGCTAGTTCATATAAATTTCCTTCTAAAAATCATCCTAAAGAAAATCATTATTCACGTCCGTATGATGAAATTCTCCATTTTGGGCTATAGATATAGCAAGGACAAGTAAAATGGAATTCCTTTTGGTGACTAGTGCAAAATTCTTGGAGTAGTCAATTGTGAGAACCTAGTGTGCACATGAAAAAATAAACATGTAAGAGCAACCTAAACCAGCTTAAACCACTCAATTCACTCAGTTCACTATCAAATTCAACACTTAAGCTAACTATTATGAAGACAAAACATAAAATAAAATCATACAATTATTCCTTAGCTATGTCTCCTTGTTGCACAAATATGAGGTGTGTTTTCCCAAAGAGTTGATTTCATGAATTTCCTTTGATATGTCATATTCTCAAAACAACATCATAAAATTACATTCAAACATTTGTTATGAATTGGTGAAAGGATTGTCAATTTATAGAATTTATGCCCAAGGGATGGAGGGTGCAGATTGAAGATGAATATCAAGTAATCATATTGTATGGCACACCTTGGATGATGGGGAGATTACAAATGAAAAACTTTGATTAGTGGAGGATCATTGGCGGGAGATGTGATTTCAAAAAAGATGAATGGTGAGGATCTTGAGGTACTTTTGGATTACCTTTAAAGAAGTAGAATTTTGGAGCCTTCCCATGCCTCAATTAGATGGGGTGAATTTATATTTCACAAGTCCCACCTCTCAAGCACATAGGAGGAATTAAAATTTGGAATTTTTCAAGAATAGAATATTTAGCCCATGTAGTAATTCATGACAAGATGTACACATAATTTGAAGTGGATAAACATGGGGAAATGAGAAAATAAGCCTTGACTAAACATCAATTAGGCATGTTCAAATAGTTAAGACAAACTTTAGTTGATTGTCTAGATGACTAATTAAAAATGGACAAAATGGTGAATTACATAAATATATAAATTTATTTCATTTTCGTATGGGATATGAAATGGTCTATGTAAACAAATATTCGGTATTTATTTATCAAAATTTAGACCATAGAAAAAGGATAAATTAGCTGATTTTAAATGAAGAATGAATTCAATGTAATAAGGCAATTATCAATTAAATAAGTAAAATATTATTTAATTAATAATATGGTAAAAATCAAGACTATGAAATTAATGTCACTTTATCGACCCAAAGAAGACAATAGGAAATATTATAAAATGGGCGTGAGAGAATTGGTCGTATCAATTTGTCCTCAAATTTCTCTTGAAATGTTTTTTGTAGTAGTATTTCTAAACAAGGAAGATCTAGAAACATTCCTCACAGATGGAGTTTGTAAAATGAATGAAATCCCTCTCTACATGCAAATATGGATGTCAAATTTCAACCCTAACAAGTTCACCTCTTATGAATAATCCTATTGGATATGCCTATACAATATTCTAGTAGTATATTGGTTGAAAGAATGCTTGAAAAAGATTGGAAGAACCCTCAGAACTTTAATCAACTTGGACACAAGGATCTTAGAACAAAATTCTTATATTTACACAAGACTAAATATTGTGGCAATCCAAGAAATCAAAAAATAAATATCCCTTGTAATAGGGGATAAAAAATGGAAACAATAGTGGAAATAGAAGGGAAAAATTATTATTATGTTAAGTGTAGAAAAAGGAACCATTCCATAGCAATGTGCACCCATGTTTTGACTCAAGAAAAGAAGCTTTGGAAACAAAATGTGAGAATTCTATTGTAGTTACTAACTATTAATCTCCTATCTATAAATATTATTTGACTATCAAAAAATATTTCACAACAAATATTGAAAAATAACACAACTACAACTTCACAAATAAAACCACAGGAATAGAGAAGAAAACATGCAAAATAATAAACACAATATTTTTGGAAAAATTGTCCCTGGAAAAACCCAAAGGGAAAACCAGTACTATAGATGAGGAATTTTATTAAAATTTAGCAAATCAAGAGATACATAAACTACTTGCCTTTTACTGGCAAAGCTCCAACAATATTCTTCACTGAAAATTATTCCCTCAATTTCTCCTGCTGAAATTCCACTGTTGTTGTCTCCAATGCTATCACTATGCCCTTTCTATCACTACAAAACTATTTTCTCTCACTGCAAATTTATTTGCTATCACTGCAAATCTTTCTCAAGTGTGTATTCTACAAATTCCCATTGATCCCTTTTTATATTATTCTCATTGAAAAACCAATGGCCATGATTTAATCTCAATCAATGGCAAGATTAATTAGACTCTAACAAACCCTAACTAACTAGTTTCTAGAATTCTCTAAAGGAATCAATGAATTAATTAATTAATTATCTCTAACTAACTCCTTTCTAGAATTTTCCAAAAAAATTAATTAATTAAATAATATTTCTTGGGCTTGGAGACACCTATCCAAGCTACCTAAATTAACACTCCCTCTTAGCAAGGAAGGTGTTATGTATGACACCCAACATATCTCTAAAGAAGATAAATTATGCCTTCTCCAATTCCTTTGTCAAAATGTTTGCTACCTACTGATCTGTAGGTATATGTTGTAGCTAAATAATCCCCCACTATACACAATCCCTAATGAAATGATACCTGATGTCTATATGCTTAGACCTACATGAAACACTGAATTCTTAGACAACCTAATGCAACTCTTATTGTCGCATTGTATCACCATAGTCTCAACCCTCTGACCAAACAAGGCTACCAGCAACTTTTGAAGCCATATTGCCTCACACGTCACCATGCTAGATGCTATGTGTTCTACCTCTGTAGAAATCAGAGCCACGGACTTCTGCTTCCTACTATACCAAGAGACAACTCCTGATCCCAAGCTGAAGCAGCACCCTGAAGTGTTTTTCATGTCTATTGTACTTCCTTCCCAATTTACATTAGTATAGTCTATCAACCTGATACCATCACCTCGAGCATATCTGATCCCATACTCGATTGTACCACACAAATACCGCAACACATGCTTTGTCATTGTCCAATGCACTCTCTTTGGCTCAACCATGAACTGACTAAGATATTTTATTGCAAAGGATATATTTGGCCTGGTGTTAACCAAATACATGAGAGACCCAATCAACTATCTGTTTAAGGTGGGGTCTACGTCTTTCTCCCTGGATGTATCTACCTTCTTCCAATTCATGATCATAGGAGTAGACATGGCTCTACAATCCTCCATCTCAAACCTCCTCAAGATTTTGATGCTATATTTCCCTTGTTCAATGAAAATATCTCCATCTGTCTACCATACCTCCATGCCTAGAAAGTAGTGCATAAGCCCCAAATCCTTCATCTCAAACTCTGTTGCAAGGTCCCTCTTGCACTCCTCTATGAGCCCTAGTGAACCTGTTAAAAACAAGTCGTCCACATATAGAACAAGAATGAGAACCTCGCCCCCAACCACCAAGTAGTAGAGGTTAGCATCAACCTCACTCTTCATAAATCCCATTCCCTTCAAGTATCTACCAATGTGCTCATACCATGCCCTAGGAGCTTGCTTGAGTCTGTACAAACCTCTCTTCAATAGATGCACGCATGGGTTTCGTTGTTGTGTGCTACAAATCCCTCTGGTTGTTCTATGTATACCTCCTCTATCAATTCACCATTAAGAAAAGTTGTCTTGACATCCATTTGATGGATCTACCATCCCATTTTTGTTGCAAGTGAGATCACGGCTCGTATAGAAGTATACCTGGCCATTGGAGTGAATATCTCCTCATAGTCTATTCCCTCCTTTTGAGAGAACCCCTTGGCCACAAACCTTGACTTGTATTTCTCGATGCTATCATCTACACCATGCTTGATCTTATAGATCCAGCATGATCCAACTACTGCCCTATCTATCGGTCTAGGCACAACCTCCCACACATTGTTCTACACTATTGAGGTATATTCCTCAGCCATCGCATCTCACCACACTTGCTACTATGCAGCCTCTTGATAGTTGGAAGTCTCACTATCTACCAACTAACTAACTAATTCTATATAGTCATTATACCTGGCTAGTTGTCTTCAATGTCTATTACTCATCCTAGGAGCTCCCACAAACTCCTGAGTATCTCTATGTGTATGTTGGTTCCTGCTACCAACTGTAGAGGATGAAATATCAACCTCCATGTCTTCCTAATGCATCTCTTGGATGTGTTGCATTTTTTTATCCATACTTTATGAACTCTCTGCACCTGAGCTTGTACTTGTACTAGTAGTTGTACTCGAGCTTTTATGCCCCTGATCCAATTGCATGATCTTTGGAGCTTCTATAAGTTTCTGGTGTAGGAGCACCATTTAGAGTTTTTTGTCAATTTATGGTTTTAAGATCTAGGCTCTAGAAATTTGGAATTTTTGCACTAAATAAGGTCTATGGGACCATTTTCTATTGTAATTAGTCATTTTACATAAATATTAGGTGATTAGGGGGTTAGTGTTGCAAAAAGTGCAAAGTATTGAAAGTTGTCAAAAAAAGTTGTAAAGTTGCTAAAAGGATGCAAAATTTGTATTTTAAGGAAGTCCAACAGTCATCTTATGTGAAAAGGAAGTTTGTGGAATTTGGACAGTTGGTTTTGTGGGAAAAAAGTATAAATGTGAAGAAAGGTATCGATGTAAGTTTGCTTTTTAATATTTCGAAGAAGAAACAATTGAAAAAGCACTGATTTATCCAGAATTTATGTGTTTTTCTTTCTTGTCTAGTCTTGTCTGGCCTGTACAAGCCTTATCTTGAATTGATTTTAATTGGGAATCAAATTAGGGTGAATCTACTTTATGTTCTTTCAATTTTGGTGTAATTTCATAGTAATTTGTGAAAGATATTTTTTATTAAATTTGCTTGTGTAAGACAAAGTTAAGGGTTTGAAGATAATACAATGAATTAAGACCCATTCCACCTTGTTGTGATCATTTTAACTAGGTGGAATGGGATTTTTTGTGTAGGATTATATAGTTTGATAATTTTTTATTGCAGGGGAGGTTGATTATTGGGTTGGGCATGATGCCCTAATGATGAAAATGGAGTTTTCCTTTTGAAAAAGAGAGGTTTTGGTATGTCAAAGTAAGAAAATAATTGGGGCAGAATTTTTTTAGGTTTGATTAAGCATATGTAGAGGTTTTTGGACTTTTTTGAGGTGGTGGCTAGTTTGTTGGAGGTTTGGAAGTGTGATTTCCATTAAAACCCTTGGTTTTTGCCTACAAAAGAGGGTTTTGTGTTTTGGCCCTTGGGTGAGTGAATTTCAAAGAACTAATTGTGGAATCCTTGGTTTGAGAACTGGTAAATTCTGCCCAAGTGAATCTGGAGTGAAAGGGAAAGTTTAAGAATGAGTCCCTTTGTAAAATGGACCTAATTTGATGCCTAGTTGATGTTAAAGACCTGATTTGAGTGAGTTGTGTCAAAACAACCTTTTGAGTGATTGTGATATGTTGTAGTGTACCCTAAGGGGTCCTCGAAAAGGCTTAGGTCTTGGTCTGAAAGAATCCCATTGAGGAGAAATACCTGATTGAAGGAGATTACAGTGTTACAAGGAATTGTGTGAGATTTTTGAGAAAGGGAGAATTTTGAAGAATACTGACTTGAAGGTTATTTTTTTGTGTGACATTATGTTGAGTGTGTTGCAGGACCTCCCCTGGTTACATCAGTTTCTCACTCTGATAATTTGCTGCCAAATCTTTGGACCTCCTAAATGCCTTGTCCTCCATGAACTTGACATCATGCCTATTTATAATCCTCTCGGCCCCTGGAATAAATATTTGATATGCCTTTGAGGTTTCATTGTACCCCACAAAGTACCCTCTCTTTGTATTCTGATCTAACTTGGAATGTGTATCCCCTAGAATGTGACAATATTCTAAAGTCCCAGATATCTTGAAGTGGTTGACATCTGGCTTCTTTCCTAATAACGCCTCCTCTGGTGTCATCTTGCCCAATACCTTATGTGGAACCATGTTCTAGTGTATGTATACAGTCAACTACACGCCTCTACCCATAAGTAGCATGGCATATCTTGGTCTTATAGCATAGCCCTTGCTACCTCCAATGTAGACCGACTCTTCCTCTCAGCAATCCCATTTTGCTATGGGTTGTAAGGAACAATTCATTCTCTCTTGATTCCTTCCTTAGTATAGAACTCCTGAAACTCTTTCCCTTTATACTTGCCTCCATTGTTTGACCAAAAAACCTTAATCTTTTTTTCTGTCGTATTCTCCACAAGAGCTTTGAACTCTTAGAAATGATTGAAAACCTCATCCTTCGTCTTCAAGAAGTATATCTAGGTCTTCCTAGAGAAATCATCAATAAAAGTAACAAATTACTCGTATCCTCTGAGATACTTCATCGACATTGGTCCACATGTGTCTAAATTTACTAGATCAAGAAAACCCTTGGATTTTGTGTCACTCGTTGGAAAAGTTGATTTCACAAACTTCCCCAACACACATCCCTTACATACATCATCATTCTTTGTGCTCACCTCTGGAACACCTGTCACTGTCTCACGAAGAAATTTAAGTGCTCCATGATGTATATGGCCCATCCTCCTATGCCATAGCTCTCCTTGACTCTAGAATTACTACTACTCATCAGTGCCTTATGGGTATCAAACTGCAACCTGTAAAGCTAGCCACTCCTAACTCCAATAGCTATGGGTGATTTCCAATCCTTGTGCTTGATTAACACATTCACCCCTCTAAAGAGTACATTATAGCCTTTATCCTGAAGGATAGATACGAAAATAAAATTCATACCCAAGCCTAGCACATGCAACACATCATGAATGGGAATCAGCTTGCCATTCTCCCTCTAAAATAGAATAGTCCCTTTCCCAACTGGATTGAGTTTGGACATGTTCACCATAGAAATATGGATTCTAATGTCCTCCTCCTTATAACTAGAGAATTATTCTCTAACTCCTATCATATGAAATGACACCCCACTATCTATATACCAAACACCCTATGAGGTTGAGCTAACCATACAAGCTATGAGTGCAAACTCATCCTCCATTCTACTAGAAAGCTCATCTACACTTGTTGAAGCTATCATCTACTTCTTGCCTTTTGTTTCATTCTTCTTCCTTCATGGGAAATCACTGACATAGTGGCCAAACCCGTGACATCCATAGAACTTGATCTTAGACAATTCCTTCTTCTTCTCACTTTTTGGATTTGACCCTTTGCTAGACCCCTTCTTTGCTTTCCATTTTCCAGCTAGGGCAACGTTTTCCTATTCTACCTCACTTTTCTAACTCTTATTGTTGGTTCCACTAACAAGACTAAGTATAAGCTCCTCCTAAGTGAAGTCACTCCATATTCGATCCCAACTTGGTAAGGTTTCTTTTCCATTAATAACTTGAACAAAGACATCCTACTGCTTAGTAAACCCATTTAGAGCTATTCGTACTAGCTTGTCATCATCTGGTTTATCTCCAGCAGTTGCCAACTAATCCTTGACAAGTCTAAGCCTAGTGAGGTAACTTGTAACATCTTCTCCCTTGTTCATTCGGGTATTCCTCAACTTTTATCTGAGAATCCGCTTTCTGTTAGTGGTAGCATTCTAGTACAGATTCAGAATGACATCCCACATCTTCGTTGTATCTAACTCTGCAATATGCATAACAATATGATCCTTAACATCATCAAGAATCAACCTCCTCACCTTGGAATCTTCCTTCTTATATGCTAAGAGTTGTGTTGGATCTATAGGTACAACTACAACACTGGTCACATATTATTTGATACCATCCTCTTCCAACATTAAAGAAATTTTGGCTTTCTAGACACCAAAATTTGAGGCTCTATTGAATCTGTCCTGATCTCTTAAACCTGCTAAGGCCATCTCAAAAAATAAAATAATAATAATAATAATTTTGAAGAGGTAGAAATGGGTTTTATAAACCCTTGATTTTTCTTTCTTGTGCCTGCACTGAACCTTTTCTACCCTCAGATCTCCTCTGATACCATGTGAAAATTCTATTGCAGTTACTAATTATTAATCTCCTATCTATAAATATTATTTGACTACCGAAAATTAATTCACAAAAAATATTGAAAAATAAAACAACTACAACTTCACAAATAAAACCACGGGAATAGAGAAGAGAACATGCAAAATAATAAACACAATATTTTTGGATAAATTGTCCCTGGAAAAACCCCGGAGGGAAAACCAGTACTGCAAATGAGGAATTTTATTAAAATTCAGCAAATCAAGAGATACATAAACTACTTGTCTTTTACTGGCAGAGCTCCAGCAATATTCTTCTATAAAAATTCTTCCCTCAATTTCTCCTACTTAAATTCAACTACTATTGCCTCCAATGATATCACTACGCCCTTGCTATCACTGCAAAACTATTTTCTCTCACTGCAAATTTATTTTCTATCACTGCAAATCTTTCTCAAGTGTGTATTCTCCAAATGTCCATTGATCCCCTTTTATACTATTCTCATTCAAAAACCAATGGCCATGATTTAATCTCAATCAATGGCTAAGATTAATTAGACTCTAACAAACCCTAACTAATTGGTTTCTAGAAGTCTCTAAAGGAATCAATGAATTCATTGATTAATTATCTCTAGCTAACTCATTTCTAGAATTTTCCATAAAAATAAATTAATTAAATAATATTTGTTGGGCTTGGAGACACATGTCCAAGCTACCTAAATTAACACAGAAAACATGGAAAATCGTAAGACTGTAGAAGAAAACAACTATGTGGAAGATCTAATGATTTCTCTAACCTCCAGTAAATCTCCTAAGGAATCGACACCATTGTTAGATAAATTGATTTCCTCGGTTCCTATTTCTAATTATGGTAAGAAGGTCCTTGAATGTAATGGAGATATTGTAAAACAAGTTATGATTTCCACCACTACCAATACACAGCAAGGCAACAATTCTAAACAAATTTAAGAGGACTCTAATGGCTTATCTGAGGATTATGGAAATGAGGATGAAGCTTTGAATATTGGTTCCTTGAACAATTGATCAAGCTCCTTCAAATATTCTAAAACTCAATTTTAATTTGAGCATAAAAAAGGGCCAAAAACCAATATGGTGTGTCATGCTAAGGACACGACTACAGAGGAGAAAACCACCATAAAAAAAAATTGATAGCCAAGGAAGAAAACCCCTCCCTTAGGGACCAATGAAGATTAAAAAAATTGCATGCCCCTAAAAACTTGAACTCATTCAAGTGCTAATTATAGGTGATGGATGCAAATATAATTGTTTTCCAGGAAACAAAACTTTCAAAGGATGGTGAAATGACTTTAACAGAGAATTGTTTTGGTTGAGATGGAAATTTTTTTGTTATTGGTGGAATCTCTGGTGGATTGGGCACATTATGAAGACCTTAGATTGTAAGCATGGAAAACTGACAAGAAAAAATAAAATTGGAAGGCGTCCTAGGTCACACACACTCCTTCAAATTTCTCCTTCCTATTTGTCAATAAATACGAGCCAACAAAGTTAGATGAAAAAATACCATACCATCTTAAATCCTTTCTATTTTCATTTCTACACTAAATAATAAAGGAATAATTATACTTGATGGAGATTTCAATACCATCTTAAATCCTACAAAAAGGAAAGGAGGGTTAAATCGTGAAATTAAAAGTCAAAAATATTTCAGGAAGTTTGTCTATGATAATGATCTAATTGATCTCCCTCCATTAAAATGATGATTTTACTTTGAAAATTTGAAGGAAAGGTTTCACCAACATTGCAAAATGATTGGATAGATTTCTTATTTCATTAGAATGGTGCCAACTCCCATTTTTTGTGGAATCCTCAATCCTCCCAATCTCAAGTTTCTATCATTTCTTAGTAACCCTCAATTTAGAAAATGACTCCTCCCTTAGATATACTTTCAAATTTGAAAAGATGTGATTGAGGAAATAGTACTTGAAAGAACTTGTGAAGGAATGGTGGACAAAGGCCCAAGTTTCAAAAGGCCCAAAAATGTTCATGGTGACAAAAAAGATAAATGCAACCAAATTGAAGGACTAGATTATCAATTCTTTAAAAAAATTAAGGAAAAAGAAAGGATAGAAGTAGAATTAAAAATCTTAAACTAGAAGGTGATTTATCAAGGGATAAATGTAGAGGACTGTGAAAAATAAAAATAACTCAGGTAAAGGATTGCTCAAAACTTCTAGCTCAAGAAGAGATATACTAGAGATCTAAGTCTCACGAAACATGGTTGAGGGATGGTCACTTAAACATAAAATTATTCCCCAACTCCACAAAAATAAGAAGAGAATACAACAAAATATCTTCAATTCATAAGGCAAACAGTTTCTTGCTAAGCAAACAAAAAGAAGTATTGGAAGAAGCAGTCAGCTATTTCTAGAATTTACTAGCTAACACCAATGCAACCAATTTATGGGAAAAAGAATTTTTTTATGAATTCATACCAAACATCTAGTCACATAATCAAACAATAGAATTCTCATAGATCTAACAACAAAGGAAGAGGTCAAAATCACCATTTATCAGATCCACCCAGACAAATCTCCTAGGCCTAGTGGCTTCTCGAGCTGGTTCTATCAAAGAGTATTAGGATATCTTGGGAGATGAGATATGGTTAGTATTGGAAGACCTTATAAATTTGAAAGGTATGTTGAATGAAATTAACACAACGTTAATCTCATTAATATCAAAAAACCATATACAATCTCCTTTGCAGACTATCAACCTGTTCGCTCTACAACATAATTTATAAGATTGCCATAAAATTAATGGCAACTAGTTCAATAAAATTCTTCAACATATAATATTTGAAGATAAATACATATTCACACTAGGCCAAGACATAATAGATAGAATAATCATTACACAAGAAATCTTGCACTCTATCTCATCATCCAACCAAAGTAGTATGATCCTAAAACTTGATGTCAACAAAGTGTACAATAGAATCAATTAGATATTTTTTATGAATATCATGAAGAAATTTAATTTTCACATAGACTGGAATACATGGATATTCAAATGTATATCTAGTATATAATATTATGTCCTAATCAATGGAATCCCATGTTGTTTCTTTAAGCCTATGTGTGGTTTGAGGCAAGGTGATCTTGGGTAAAAGTACAAAGTTGTATCATGGTTAAGGCTTTGGATCATGCAATAAAATTATTTTCCAACCAAGGGAGATGGTTTGGGGTGAGGATTGTTAATAGCTTTCCATCCATCACTCATTGAAAATTTACTAATGAAATACCTCTATAAGAAGAAGCCAATGTGCAAGAAGCTACTACAATCAAATTCCTTTTGCAAAAATATAGGTTTTCTTCAAGTCAGATTATTAAGATATTTATCCAATTTATTTTTCTTCAATATAAGAAAAGGTCTCCAAAAATATATATTAGGCATATTAAACTTCAACAAAGGTACACTCCCTAGTAAGTATTTGGAAGTCCCATTATTCAAAGGAGCAATCAAAACTTTCCTATGGGAAGAAATGGTGAATAAATGTAGGTTGAAGGCTATGTCATGGAAAGAGAAATGAATAACCCTGTCAAGAAAAAACAAATCATTAAAGTTGTTCTTTCAGTTCCAACATTTAGAACCATGAACAATAATTCATCATCTTCTTCATCCAAATAATCAAATTCATAATCAGATATATTGGAATCTTCTCTAACTTAATAAATTTTCTTAATTTCTTTGCCTTTATTCTCCTTAGGTCTATCTTTTGAAGCTTTGATAGGATATCTTGAAGCATAATGGTCAAATCTTTCCATAGTTAAAGAATTTGAAAGGTAGCTTACCTCTGTATTTTCCAATGCCCTTTTTCAACCTTCTTACAAAATTTTCTTCTACATCATCTTGATATGATCCCTCATTCTTTTTTGCTTTGCCAATTCTTAAATCAGTCTCCTTTTTCACATCACTTGGACCAAACTCTCTTAATTCAAAAGTTATCAATGCACCAAACAACTGATCTATAGAATAAGTGATCAAATTCTAAATTTCCTCAAAAGCAAAACCCTTATGATTGTAGGCTTTAGTAATATTTATCAATACTTTCTTTATGACCTCATCATCTTCAAGATTTCCTCCAAGGCTTTTGATGGAATTGACAACTTTGTCCATTCTATGCATGCCACTGATTCGGGTTTTCAAACTTGATCTTCAGATTTTGCATTTTTGTTTGCTTGACCTTGTCATCTCCTTCATAGATACTTTCTATCTTTTTCCATATTTCACCAACAATTTTAAGACTCATAACTTTCACACATTCTAAATTAGAAAGAACACTCAAAAGATAATATCGTTCTTTTCCATTTTTCTTATATGCCTTGATCTTATCATTAGTATTCAAACTATTTGTAGGAATTGTATATCCAGTTTCACCAGATTTCCAGACTTCAAAACCTAGAGATACTAGGAACCCTTACATCCTTGTCTTCTAGAATGCATAATCAGTTCCATCAAACATAGGAGCCTCCTTCTTGTGCACCATCCCAAATCTACCTCAAGTGGTTGAGATTTCTTCTAAGGAACCTTGATCTAATACCAATTGTTGAATAGACAAGACAACTAAGAGGGGGAATGAATTAGTTATACATTAAAACATCAAAACCTTCATTAATATTCATATTTGCATTAGTTCTTGGACCCTCAACAACAATTAAACCCCTTGTCATGCATTAGCAGAATGTAAACATTAAAAATAGTAATTCAAACATATCCAAACACATAAGAACACGAGATTTATGTGGAAAACCCAAGAAGGGAAAAACCACAGTGAGGATTAGCTCAGAATATAAATTAATTACAACACCAAATATAATAGGCTCACTATCAGAGGGATCACTACCCAAAAGAAAAGAAGGGCTCACTGCCATATTAGAAAGAAGAAGAAAGAAGATTGTTATAGTGATAAATTCATCTCAAAGAAATAGGAAAATCCACCACAGCATCACCAATACATTCATAGCCTCTTTGAAGAATGTAAACACCTTCTACTCATTGCTTCCAGTATCCTAATACATTAAATCTCGCATTGCACCTGAAAAATTCACACTTCACATTACATCTTGCATCACGCACACTCCACACACTTAATTCTCCATCAACTCAACACTTATTTATACCATCTTCAACCTTGAAAACAATTAACAAGGTCGGCTATACACCTCAACCATGTAAATTTAAACTAGGCTGACACTAAGCATTCCCGAAGTGGAAATGAATGAAGGTGGACCGTAATACACCTTAACTCGGACCCAAATACACTCATACACACTACTTCATTCTTTCACAAACACCTAATCATATCTGCAATTAGTGTAAACACCAAAGGTAGATTGTACCTATATTAACACCATTAAACAATTAAGTACTTGCTTCCTTTTATCCAAAGATGACTCATGGACCACACACAACACTTTAACACACTCTAGAATATTCCAAAAACACCCTGAAATCCAACAACTTTCACCTAAAGAATATACTCATCATGTGCACCTAGATAACCTTCCACACACTGCAACACCTAAATCCAACCTTGTGGAGCACCAAAACACAAAAAACTCAAATTGGAGATAGATACTAGCAATATAAGATCCAGATTTGCAAGACCACAAACCAAACTACAAAGAAATACAGAGCATAACCATTTCTCCTAGACACCAATGCTTACACATTTCACACATTGGTGAACACAACTTTCTATACAAACAATCCAGACTAAGAAACTTTTGATATAACACCTATGAACATCTTTTCTCAACATATTTGAACTACACAAGCAAATCTTCAACATGGAAGAAATATGGAGCAAAACTAGAACACCACTCTATATGCCAAAACACCTCTCAACCACACTATTACCTCTTTTATTCAAATTTTCTCAAAATCACTTGAAAACCAAGCACCAAAGACATATTCTCATCATATTTAACACTTCCTCATAATCACTAAACTGACCGCAACACAACAACTTAACCAAACAACATCCACAAATAAAAGCTTCTCAAAGCAACACCAAAGGTTGACACTAGTGAATTTACTAATGACAACATAATTGATATAAGTGGATCTTCAAAACCTAAAAATTCAACTATTCCAAATTCCCTTGAAATCGGCACCATGTTGAAGTTTTCAGGAAACTGGACTCAACGCAACTTCAACGAGAAAAAAAGGAGTTCATACGTCTAAGTTATGGCTAGTCAAAGTTTGGTCACACCAGGTGCAGGGGCCCATCAAAAGGTGAAAAAATTCTAATTTTCTCACCATAGGATAAATCATTAAAAATTTGATGATAGGTGACAAAGTTTAAAATAAATGATTAATGCTTCAAATGGGTTGGAAGAAAACTCATGTGTTATTCATTTAAAATTGAAAAAAATGATTAATACTTGAAATGAGTGTGGGAAGCTCATGTATTATTCATTTAAATTGGAAAAATGATTAATACTTGAAGTGAGTGGAATTATCACGTATTATTCATTTAATTTATAAAAAGGGGAATTAGTTTTGTGAGAATCCACCTCACAACTATTTTCCTATTCTCAAGGAGGAGTTGAGAGACTCATGGGATTTTCTCTCATCTTATCCCTTCAGTTGTTGTAAACCATTTTTTTGTGGATCTGGAGATTTATCCTCTCTATAGGTTTTGGATTTAGGAGAATAACTAAAATAACCTTTAATGGTTATTAAATGCAAGACAAAATAATCTAGTGAATAAAAACAAACACCCAACCCAATATAGCCTGTGAATGAAAAATGATAAGGGCTTAGAAAACAAATTAAAATGGTTTTTAGTGGGATTGTTATCATTTTATTTGTAATAAGGGAGATTGGTTAAAATCTTAGCTTAAGGGGGGGAAATTACGAATTTGATGGTTTTAGCCCAAATGGGAAAATTTCACATATAAAAGGGAGTGTTAGGGAGGCATTCCATCATTGAATTCTCAAGCATCCAAGTGAGGGGATTTTTGGCAAGAGGACTTGGGAGAATATTTGTAGGCTTAGTTCAGGTCTTAAAGATTTGTACTAGTTTTGAGATGAGTTATGTAAAGCTTGCATTGTAATGAGTTCATCCTTCTGATGTCTGGAGTAAGGTCACTAGTGTGAAATGCCTTCTTGAATCCTTGTTAAGGAGAAGGTAGTTATTTGTGTAAACACTTGTGAGAAGGTCCTAGCATCTTGTATAAGAAGGAATAGAATGATTCATGTTCAAATGGATCTAGAGACATAGCCAAAGTCTGGTGAACTCCATTATCAACTCTCTCTCTTGTCGTATGGTTTTATTAGCTTCTATGTTTTCCATGTGTTTTATGATTGTTTATTGGTTCTTTATTCTTCACTTGAATTAAGTTAAGTGAACTAATCAGTGACCTCAATATATTGATGGAATGAATTTACACATTGGATTCAAACCATTAATTGAATATCTTGGCATAGATTTGGATTCAATTAAGTTAAGAAACTATTTTCAAATCTGATAAATGAAAAACTTAGTTGAGTAAGCACACTCGCTAAAGTTTTTAGATCAAGTGGTATCAGAGCGGTTCCTGAGCTCCAGTTTTCTTGGTTAAGTAGATTACTAGTTGATGCTAATTAGCTTTTTTGATCAGTTAATAGTTTGTTGCAAGTGTCACAGGTGAACATCTAAGAGATGGCATTTGAACAAGGGGAATCTTCCAAAGAGACAATGTCTACATCCATGATGGATGATTTCTTTTCTATGAAGAAGATGATTGAAGCACTCCATCGAGATAAGTTCGAGAGGCTTCAAGAACTTGAAGAATCCAATCGATGTCTCCAAAGGGAAAATGTTGAGTTGAGAAGTTTCCTTGAAGACTTGGAAGATGAGAAGAGGAAGTTACATATGATGTTACAAAATGTGTTGTGGAGGAACAGATGGGAGAAAGCTCAGCTACAAAGAGCCCTCCTCGGATTGAAGAGCTTGACATCTGCGCCTTTTTTCCACACTCGGAGGATTCCTCATATGTGCCCCTTACACAGCCTAACAGTTTGGAGGCTTCATCTGCATTAGTTCAGAAGGATCCATCGGCAAACGTTCAGGAGGTTGATCAAGAAATAGTGAAGGTAATAAATGAAGTAATCTCAATGCCTTCCTTTAACCATGATCATGCTTTTGCAACATTTGAAATACATACCAAGGGTATCAGTATGAAGCTGCTAACGAAGATGGGCTACTATGAGAAAGGCCTTGGAATTCATGGCCAAGGCATAGCTAGTCCCATAAAGGTGGTAGAACGACCTCATTATACCAGACTAAGTTATGATAGTGAAGAGAGTGGAGAATTTTCTAGAACCATATTTGTGAGAGGTCAAGCTGAAGGTGAACTGCACTATGGTGACTTCAAATCATATCCTGGAAAAGATGAACCTGATGGAGGATAGTCTACAATAGATCACCTTCAATAGTTGGGGACAAAACCTAACAGAGGCAAAGTCAGTTCTCCTAATCAGAGTAGTGCTCAAGCTAGTCAAGGAAAATCCAAAGGTGATGAACACTTTCAATCTGTTGTTGATTTTGATAGTAAGACTTTTATACCAGCCTTATGGAATATGCGATCATGCACATTTTTCCATGCCCCTAACCACTATGTAGCAAGGTGCAACAAGAAGACAAGGCTTTGCAAGAAGTTGGTCATGCAAGCGAAGGAGACAGTGAGGTATGCAACATACCTACAACATTCCACTCTGAAGAAGGAAACAATAATGTAGGACAAAGCCTGAAATTATTGTACTCATTGCAGAATCAATGGACATTGGGTTAAGAAGTGTTGGAAACTGCACCTAGAGCTTCAACGTTCACCAAAGGAACCCAGTCAATAGGAGATTACAAAACCTGTGGTGACCATCCCTGAGGCGGTTCATGAAAAGCCTCAGTAGAATCGGGAGTAGTCAGAAGCAGAAATTTCCTTTGCTCAGCTTAGTAGGAAATGGGAGAACATGTCAACTATGTAGTTGTGTCAACTTTGTTTTATGTTACTATGTGTGTGAATATGTGGAAATAAACTAAAGAGTTAAACAAACACACCAATGTGACATTATATTAAATAAATCTAAGTTAGGAATAAACAATCTCTAAACACAATAGATTCTTTAAAGACGTCCCATTATCCTCTATCTCCAAGGATTTGTTGCAAGTTGTTTGCTCTCAGATTGTGTAAGCAATAACTTGGCAGAATGACAACCTAGAGAATGAGATTATGCAACATGCATTTCTATGCTAAATGATATGAGATGATGAAGCTAAGCTATGAAACTAAAATGGATTATGAAAGATAATCTACCATGACTACAAAATGATAAACTAAATGTTATGCTATGCTCAAGAAATTTAGTAAATAAGATTTCTTAGTGCTCAATAATGCAATTATAATGCTCACGTGAAATTCGATTTGTATTCTAGATCCTTTTTAAAGCACAAAGATGTTGTATTTATAGACTTTTGGAGGCCTAGTTGGAAAAGATCGATGGTTGAAATCAAGCCTGATAAGATGAACGGTGGAAGATCGAGAAGTTGGAGAGAAAGATGGGAGCTAGAGAGAAAGAGGGGGAATGTTTCCTCCTACACAACCTCTTCCATTCAAAAATGAAGGAAAGTAGCCATTTGGCAATTTTAGTTATGAGGAGTTAGTTGGTAGTTGAAGATAAATCCATAATTAAATTATTTAATTATAAGTGACATGTGAATTTAGAAGTTTCCATAATTAAATATTTAAAATATTTAATTATGTGTGAAGTGAAGAATTAGAAATAATGATGAATTTAGAAGATCTTTATTTGAATTTAAAAATTCAAACTTAAAGTAACATGATAATTAATTTAAATAAATTATAAAATTTATTTAATTAATTAAGAGGAAGATAGAAAATGGTAATAATTAAATAAACTTATTTATTTAAATAAATTAGAAGAATTAGAAAGTGAACGATATAAATAAATATGTAAATTTATTTATATGTAGATGACTTTAGAAGATTAATTAAATAACTCATATTTAATTAATTATCAGGCTTGATTTAATGTGACCATTTTTAGATGTATACATTTTGCACCTCTTTGAAGTGATGTGTTTTATGCATTGCTTCAAAGAAAAATTCAGTTAATGAAAATTTTGCCCCTGATTTTGAAAAATTCACTGATGATGCTATATGCCCCCTCAGGAGATAAATCGTGATTTTGAAGATTTTGATGATGATTCGAAGATTTTGAATGAGTTAAAGTAGTTTCACCGATTTATCTCCCGAAATAGCGTTCAACGTGGTGAAAAATAACATTACCCTATTTACCCCCTTAAAAGGTGGAAAAAGGTAAAAGTCCTTGTCATTTGAACAGTTGTATTTGGGTGAAAACAGAGCTCTGAGAGAGGAGAATCGAGATGTTGATCCACTACGAGCAACATAGATTTCAACAGGTGCACAGACATTAGAGACCAGCTGCATATGGACCTCCAGTAAGATCGTAAAACCTTCCTTGTGAATTTTTGCTTGAATTTCACATGATTTTAAATTTTTTGAAATTTAAATTTCTGATTTAGTGTATAGAATTGTGTTTTAGTGCATGCGAGCCCTCAAATAGTGCATAGGCTAGGTAAATTGGTGCATCTAGGTTAGCACATATACGTCATAGAGTAGCGCATTGAATTGATAGATTAGCACATAGGTCGATTTAGCACATAGGCGTGATAAAGTAGCACATTGGTTAGATTTTGCACATAGGATGATAAAGTAGCGCATATATTTAGGGCTTTAGCGCATATATTTGATAGTTTAGTGCATACACTGGATAGAGTAGTGTATACAATGTATTAGCACATTTACCCTCTAGTTTAGCGCATCCATGGATAAACTAGTGCATTTTCTAATTTAGCGTATAGATGGTCTATTTTAGTGCATCCATGAAATTTAGTTGATTTTGAATGTTTGAAGATCAATTTGTGATTGATTGATGTTTGTTGCTATATTACACAATTGATTTGATAAAATTGAGTAGCATCAAGGATAATTGATTCAATTTTGATGATGATTTGATAAATTTGTTCTCATGTTGAAAACAAATAGTAAAATGATTGATTTGATGATGTTGATTCTGATAAATTTGCTTTTCGAAATGAAAAACAAATAGTAATATGATGTGATGTCATTTGGCTGATAAATCTATCTTCATGCTTGATGAAAAACAAATAGTAGAGATGATAAATTTGTCTTCATGCTTGATGAAAAAAAATAGTAATGATGAGCTGATATGATATGTTGTTGATGTTGAATGAAAAACAAATAGTATTAATGATTTGCTTGCATGATATGATTTCCCATGATTTCTTTATTTCCCAATAGATTGATGTAATTTTTTAATGATGTGATCTGATTGACTTGATTATGATATGATGTATAGGAGGATTTTAAGATCCTCTAGATTAGAGAGATATTTCCCTGGACTTGGGAGATGATTCCTAGACTATCATAGCCTGAGGTTGGAGTGATTTCCAGATGTGGTTTGGGTTCACTTCTTAGGATCCCACTGTATAGGGTCAACAAGGCATTGTTGATAGCTTTAGCTGAGCAGTGGCACAATGAGCATAACACCTTTCATTTTCCCACTTGAGAGATTACAATCACACCCGAGGATGTATATAGGATACTAGGGATCCCAGTGGTTGGTGAGATTGTGGTTTATGACCACAAGGAGATTGGGGGACTGATGATTTGTGACGAGTGTTTTAGGATCCACACATTTGCGGATATGAGATCCCATGGAGAGAGATGGTTGAGGGTTATGCCCCACTCCCCTTATTTTTGGTTGGTTTCATTGGAGGCTTCTTGTGTCCCAACCGCAGGTCGAAGGGACTGTCTATTGGATGGGGTCGAGTTCTAGAGGACATGATCCTACATCGGACTAGATATGCATGGGTTTCATGCATGTTGGCCCACCTATACCATGATTTACATCAGGTGGTATATATAGGTGGGAAGAGCATATCTTCTGGGGTCACACTTTTACATATTTGGGTGTGAGAACACATCGCTATCACCCGCCCCTTTGCAGGGAAAGATCATCCCATCGGCTGCCCCTATGTTTATGCATACACAAGTCCACTTGTCTAGCCTAAACTAGGAAAGTTGGAATACTGGAGGAGAGTACTTGATGATATGGACAGTGTGATTTGGAGGCCATATGTCGACTGTGAGGCCTAGGATGAGGATGATATTGAGCTGCCTTATTGCAGCATATCTAGATATATGATTGGGAGGACCCCTTTCATCATTAAGAGATTTTTTGTTATGCGGGTTCTCAGACAGTTCGGCAGTACAGGTCATTCCGTAGGGCGTGGCCCATTATGCGAGGCGGAGAGAGGATGTTGCAGAGTGGGGCTCATTCATTCCCTATGATGCAGCCAAGGCAAAGTACTTAAGTTTATAGCCAGAGTTTTGGGATTACCAGCCAGACATTACAAATGCCCAAATGAGAGAGGAGTATGCAACATACTTCCACACTCATCAATTCCCGAGGTTGATGAGCCCTGATGAGCCTTCCCCACTACTAGATGGACTAGCACTACAACATGCATGGATACAGCCACATGCATAGGCACAGGAAGAGCAACCCACCAGAAGAGGAGGATAGGATGCGAGTGGTGGTGATGATATGGATATTGATAGGGATGAGGGTGAGGATGACAGTGATGATGACAACGATGATGATGGGGATGATGAGGGTGGTGGGGTGAGACCCATTTTTGATGTTCCATTTAGGACCAGACTAAGGACAGTGAGGATAGTGGAGCAGCTAGTTGTAGGTCCCTCACATATTACTATCAGGGCTCCATCCCGAGAGCAGTAGGACCAGATTGACTCACTATAGACATAGGTACAGGCTCTCCAAAGCCAATTAGCATAGGCCCAGGTCACTATCTCACAATTACAGGCACAAGTGGCATTGCCACCACCCCTAGGCCCATAGGTAGCCTAGCTGATTGTAGAGAGAGATAGTTTGAGGTAGTGCTACCAATAGGCAAAGGGCATAGCAGAGAGGTTGTTGAGATCTATAGAGGTCACCTCTATCGACAAGGTTGTGGTAGAGGGACTAGAGACTACTCAGGAGGCCGAGTACTACCGGATGAGATACTATAAGGCGATACCCCTCGAGCAGAGTATAGCCTACACACAGTCGGGCACCAGATCTCGCACTCACTCTCGTAGTCATTCCAAGAGTGCTACTAGGAGTGTGGGACAGCCAGTCAGACAAAAGATAGGTGGTACCAATGACCAAGATCTAGCTATACCCAGTACTTCTGGAGGTAGTAGCAGCCATGGTCCTCACTCTGATGCTCCTCATTGATGATTTTATATACATCATTTATGTCACATTTTATGTATCTCTCTTGGACATTTGATATCATTGTACATTTGGACATTTATTTGATGAGATTTATATGATATGCAGAGGTGATCTCGATATGCATGTATCTTTTATTATGCTATGATGGATGTTCATATATGCATTTCTATTTCTATATGCCATGTTATTTATGATTATGTTAGGATGATGCATGTTTATGGATGTTGATCTTTGCATGATGATGTTTATGCATATGATGATACCTATGCACATGATATGATGATGATGATGTTTATGAATTTTACATGCTTTAGGATTGATGAATATGCAGAATATGTTATAATGAATGATGAAATGTGAATGATTTTTATGATGTTTTATGATGTATGGAAGAATGTATTGATTATGGATGCAAAAGTTTCATGATGAAATGAATGTAATGGATGCATTTTAATATTTTTATTTTTCCAATGTATGGTTATGTATGATGATGCAATTTATGTGGATGTGCAAAATGATAATGAATGAATGGAAATGAAATTAATGAGTTGAAATTATGAAAATGTAATGAATGATGATGTGAAAATGTTTTTGATATGAATGATGTGACATGTCAAATAATGATAAATGATAAAATGATAATGAATGACAATGGTAATGAATGTGATGAAATGATATAGAAATGAAATTAATAAATGGTGACGTGAAAATGCAATAATGAATGAATGATAAAATGATGTGATATGGATAATATGATATGTCAAATGAAATGATGATATGATAATGATATGAAAATTTCAATGATAATGAACATGAAAATGATGATATGAAAATGATGTGGAAAGATAATGAATGTGAAAATGATAATGCAAATGATGATAGTGAAAAATGATAATGCCAAATGTTTATGAAAATGAAATGACAATGAATGAATGATAAAAATGACATGAAAATGATATCGAGAATGATATGAAATGATGATATGAAAATGATATGAAAGGTTAATAATGAATGATATTGATATGAAAATGAATGATACATGATAATGATAATGTTTATGAAAATGTTGTGAAAGTGAATATTAAATGATATGAAGATATGTGAAAATAATATGAAACTAATGGTGAAAATGATAATGATAATGAAAATGAAATGATATGACATGAAATTAATAATGATAATGATAATGATATGATACAAAATGAAAATGATGAAACGATATGAAATAAAAATGATAATAAATGATAATGGTAATGGAAGTGATGAAATGATAAAATGAATACGAAATAAGAATGATTTCAGCCAATGTCCAAATGTACTCAATCTTTGTTCAAAAGAGACATATTGTTTTTGATATCTTTTCCAACCTCCAAAAATCTATTATACAATTGCAAAACGAATGCAATCTATGTGAATTATGCAAACCTAACTATGCAAAATGAACTATACACTGTTGCCATTCTGTGAACCAGTTTTATGCTTGTTTATCATCATTGAGCCTTTTGAAATGTTGGAAGTTAGTACAAGCATCATAGGGTAGCTCTACCTTGATAATGTCCTGAGTACAACTTTCATGATGTTTGATATAGCAAGTTAATACAAGCATCGAGGTATAATTGAACAGAGATGACCTGAATATTTCTTGCGTAAACAAATAGAAGTTAATCATTTTCCTATGCAAATCCTGAAATGTCATCAATGATACTTTTGTAAACCATTTCTCACGACAAATTTGCACAGTAATAATGATTAACCTATAGACAACAAATAAATAAAATTCATACTCCTTCCTTGTGACTCTAGTTCAGTACATCATTGAGCCACTCCAGAGATATGATGTCATCAAATTTCAAAATAACAGTTCAACTTATGCTTTAAGTGTTCCAATCATTTTATTTAGATTAAGATCATCCAGTTTGTTCAGTTTCAATCTGTGACATGTCTTAGAGTTATTTTGACCATGCATGATTGGATATTTGATTGTTGATCTGCTATTCATATAGTTAATACATTTTGCTATTTGTCTGCATAAAATCTCAAAATTTGATTGCCCCTAGCGAGTTGGACTTTCACTCTAGATTAGACACAACCTACTACTTGGAATATAAACAATGATCATCAAGCCATGATGAAATCCTTGTTGTCTCTAGGAAATGTTGTGTGCATGATGTAGATACGATGGCAAGGGATGGATTTTGATGTTGATAAAAATGGCTATGTACAAACGATGCAGGATGTAACCTAATAGATGGAAGAGCCAACTAGATCACAAATAGCGCCTATTTGCCAGGTTTTCACCATTTGTTTTTATTGCACTTTTTCAAATTTTGTGATTTTTTTGTTGTTACCAAGATGCCTATTTGTTAGGTTTTCATCAAGGCAACGATTTTTTTTATTTTTTTGTATTTTTCTCTTTTTTCTCTTTTTTCTCTTTTTTTTAATATTTCTTTTTTGATTTTTTTGTATATCAAAAGGATGCCTGTTTGCCAGGTTTTCACCCTGATGACGATTTTTTCAGGACATTTTCTGATTTTTATGAATTTTTTCATGACTTTTTATGTTGTTTTTGTATTTTCTAAACATAGAACTTCTTCAAATGGATGTTTTTTATTGGATCTTCAAATAGATCCCCTTCTGGTTTAAATAATTGATGTGCTTCCGAACCATATGCTGCAATGATGAAAAATGGACCCAGCGAATTGGGCTCGAACTTTCCTTTCTTATCTCTGGTGTAGATAACTAATATGCTCCTGAACCATATGCTGCAATGATGAAAAATGGACCCAGCCAATTGGGCTCGAACTTTCCTTTCTTCTCTCGATCTTGTTGATTACGAGGACTTTCTTTTAGGACCAAGTCACCCACTTGAAATGTTTGTGTTCTGACTCTGTGATTGTAGTTGCGTGACATGACTTGTTGATAACCCCTAAAGTGATTTGCTGCACTTTGTCATCTCTCATCAAGTAGCTCCAGTTCTTGCACTCTAGAAACTTTCTAATCCTCATCAGTTATGAGTCCCTTCAGTGAGACTCGAAGTGAGGGAATCTCAACTTCTAGTGGCAAGATTGCTTCTGCTCCATAGACCAAGGCGTATGGGTTAGCCCCTTTCGGTGTGTGAATGCTAGTTCTATATGCCCACAAAGCTTGATTTAACTCGACATGCCAATCACAGTGGGCATCCTTTATCATCCTCTTTAGGATCTTCAGAATTGTCGTATTTGAAGCTTTTGCTTGGCCATTTCCCTATGGATAATAAGGTGTAGAGAACCTGTGTTGGATATGAAATCTTTCACAAAGTTCGTCAACATCATGATTCTTAAAAGGTCTTCCATTATCTGTGATAATGGAGTTGGGAATGCCATATCGACATATGATATAATTTAGGATGAAGGATAAAAAAAATTTTCCAGTTATTGTTGTCAATGGAATAGCTTCAATCCACTTGGTAAAATATTCAGTTGTCGTGATGATAAACTTATGCCCATTTGATGAAGGGTGGATTTTGCCAACCAGATCTAGTCCCCACTAAGAGAAAGGCCATGTGGTAGTGAAGGGTTGCAACTCTTGAGTAGGAGCGTGGATGAGGTTTTCATGAATCTAACATTTCAGACATTTCTTTACAAAGGTGAAGGATTCATTTTCCATGGTTGGCCAATAATAACCCATTCTAACAAGTTTCTTAGCTAAGGTTAATCCACTTGAATGAGTACCGCAAATACCACCATGGACCTCTTGCAAGGCCTTTTCGGATTCATCACGTTCAAGAAATATATGGAGGATGCCATCAAGACCACATTGGTATAAGGTGTCAATGATTAGGGTATAGCGAGAAGATTGGCATATAAAGTTCTTTTCTAATTCTGGGACAAATCCAGGGGTAAGATAGTATCTTTCAAATAAGTATAGATTTTTTCATATAAAGGGGAATCATAACCAACCAGGTGACAAATGATTTGGGTCTTAGGATTGTCATAGGCAGGGGAAAATAGTTGTTCCACCAAGAATTCATATCAAGCTTGCTTTTCTAACAATTGTAACAACAAAGCAATTGTAGCCATGGCATCTACAGCTTTGTTTTCGATCCACATAATCTACATGAACTTGATCTCAGCAAAATACTTCTTGAAATCATCAACCATGTTTTTATAAGGCATCAACTTGTCATCTTTATTCTGATAGTCATCATTTATTTGATTAATAACAAGTTTTGAATCACCATAAACTTGTAGCTCTGTGATCTTCTAGTCCAATTCTATTCTTATTCCAATAAGCAGTGCTTCATATTTGGCTATGTTATTTGTACAAGGAAACATCAACCGATAAGACTTTGCAATGGCATGTCCCTGAAGTGTGACAAAAAGAATTCCTACCCCCGAGCCATGTTGTGTATAGGACCCATCAAAATATAGTGTCCTTGACTGCTTGGTCGTTGTTGTGAAAACATCAACATCAAGAAATTCGATGTGCATTGGATGATCCATTTGTAAAGGTTCCTCTACCAACTGGTCTTCTATGACCTACCCTTTGATGGCCTTTCGATCTATATAGTGAATGTCGAACTCACTTAGGATCATTACCCATTTAGCTAGTATGCCTGTTAAAGTTGCTTTGCTCAAAAGATACTTTAAGGGATCAACTTTGGCCACCAGTTTGACTGTATGAGCTAACATATAGTGCCGCAACTTTTGGGAAGAAAACACTATCGCTAAACAAGCCTTTTCAATGAAAGTGTAGTTGAGTTCATGGCTTGTCAATGTCCTGTTGATGTAGTATATGGCTCGCTCTTTTCCCGTTTTGTCTTTTTGTGCCAATAATGCCTCCAGGGATACTTTTGTGGTTGAAATGTAGAGTATGAGTGGTTCTCTTGGAACTGGGGGAACCAAGATTGGTGGGCTCATCAGATATTACTTGATCTGATTGAATGCTACTTCACATTTTTCTTCCCATTTGAACAGAACATTTTTATGCAAGAGATGTGTGAAAGGAAAACTCTTGTCAGCTAGTTGTGCGATGAACCTCCTGATGGATTGCAGTCATCCTTGTAATGACCAAAGTTGGATGATATTCCTTGGTGGTGGATTCTCCATTATGGCTTTGAACTTTGTTGGATCTACCTCTATTCCTTTTTCTGACACAATATAACCTAAGATTTTTCCAGATTTAACCCCAAGGACACACTTCTTGGGATTGAGTCTGACCTTAAATTTTTCCATCCTGACAAAGATTTTAGATAAGATATCTAGATGTACCTCTCTTGTGTATGATTTTTCTAAGATATCATCTACATAATCTTCCATAAAGGTGTGCATCATGTCATGAAAAATTGTAGTCATTGCTCGTTGATAGGTCGCTCCTGCATTTTTTAGTCTGAACGACATTACATTCTAACAATATGTACCCCAGGGACATGTGAAAGTGGTCTTATCTTGATATTCAGGTGCAATCTTGATCTGATTATACTCGTAAAATCCATCCATCAGTGAATACATGGCATGCCCAGCTATCAAATCCACAATTGTGTCAATGTTAGGCAGAGGAAAATCATCTTTTGGACACGCTTTATTTAGATCATGAAAATCTATACATATTCTAATTCATCCATCTAGTTTTGATACTGGTACAATCTTAGAGATCCATTTTGCATAGTTGATAAACCGAATGAATCCTACATCCAACAATTTCTTCAATTCTTATTTGACTAACAGTGCAACATGCGGATGCATCTTTCTAAGATTTTGTTTTACTGGTTTTACCCCTGCAATTATGGAAAAATGGTGCATGATAAGATTTGGATCCAATCCAAGCATATCTGCATATGACCATGAAAATTTTATTTGATTATCCTTCAAGAATTCTATGAATTTTGGGATTTCTTCCTTTGTCAATGATGCAGCAAGTTGTAGGATCTTATATTGTTTTGCAGTGCCTATATTGATTGCTTATGTTGGTTCTATCAAAATAGAAGATCTCTCTTGATAGTGCTCAGGGAGAGTGTCAATTTTCTCATCTTTCAGTGCCTTTGAAAGGTTTTCACCATAAGATATGCTCTTTGTTTTTCCTTTTCATGATCTAATACTACCTTTTTTAGGTTTTCACCATTAGATCTATCTTTTATATTATTAATTTTGCAGCTAAGAAACTTGGCACTCTCCTGAATGAGATTTTGATCATGAGATTCACTGGTGGAACCTGTTTCCGGGTTGGAAGAACAAAGAAAAATTACAATGGTTTTATTGTCTAAGAATATTTGGATATAAATTGGTTCAGTTTGTTCCCAATCGATAAGCTCGGGATGGACCAAAGGAAAGGGATCATCTGGTTGGGTGAGGTCAATGGTTGTTAAGGTCATGACACGGTTATCATTCTCGCTATGGGGAAGATCTATGATGGTATCCTCCTGTTGATTATCCATCTCGCTTTGAACCGAATCATCATCACTCGAGTCATGGTCGCTTTGAAGTACATAGTCAAGTGGAGGCCTTGAAATTTCTCCTTCTATGAGCATGGGTGTATACTTTTGTATAACATCCACCTATTTGTCTCTCTAGAATTCATCATTATAAATGGTATCCCATTCATACTCATTTGAATCGGTGCCAGAATTCTCCTACAATCTCAGAATTGTTTCAGTTATCTCTTCATGAGATTTCTTTTGGACTACTTCTTTTGTATCTTCTCCATACCCAAGTCCGGTTTTATCTTTTGGATGCATTGTTTTTGGTTGAATGGGTTCCACAATTCCTTCTTTTCTTTTTCCTATGGGGCTAGTCCCTTCATAACCCATTCTTTGCATTATTGTATAGCCTTTCCTATATTGCTCAGTAGGCAATTTGACATGTTGAACAGATTCATCCTCATCTTTATAAAACCAATTGAGAATAGCTCTATCTTCTTCCCTTTCTTGAGTGTTAGCCTTGATGAATTTCCCATCAAACATGGTGATGGGTACTGAAGCTTGTGCTCTTGATGTGGAAGTCGCTGCAACTTGCTGTGTGGATATTGTAGGTTGACCATGTGACCTTGGAGAGATGGGTAGGTTAGATAGACATAGTGAATATTCTCCCACCCCATTATCCTTTAATTGTAGCTTTGTGTCGAAGCTTTTTATCAATTTCCTTGTTTGATCATTATGTTTAGAAGTAGAAACTGCGAGAGCCTCTCTATTATGCAGGACAAAAGTGTTCTGGGTTGCTCTTAGAACAAATCTGACTACTGTTATGATCTGTTGTTATGGTTATTTCTTGTCCGTAATATGGAAATTTTAGAAATTGATGGTACGTAGACAGTACCGCTTGCATCTCATGGATCCATGGTCGACCCAAAAGTATGTTATAAGATAAGTCTTGATCCAGAAACTGACAAAAAGTGTTCTTTACAATAGGTCCCACTCTGATAGGTAACATGATGAGGCCTTTAGAAGCTCGTTCCTCATCATCATATGCTTTGATTGATATTTTTCTCCTCAAATCAATAGACTCTTTAAAATGCCCTAAAGAAAGAACCAATTTTAAAGTACAAATATTTAGACCGGCTCCCCCATCTATTAAGACACTTCTGATTCAGGTTTTATGGACCATGACTTCTAGATAAAGTGATGAATTATGGGGATGAGTCATGGAGGCATCATCTTTCTCAGAAAAGGATAGGCATGTGGGTGAGGAAAAGTGTCCCACCATGGCTTGAAATTTGTCAATATCCAAATCAGGGGATATGATTGTGTCAATGAGAGCCTTCTCCAGAATGTTCTTATGCGCCGGAGATATCTTAAGAAGCTCCAAGATAGAAATTTGAGCCGATGTTTTATGTAATTGATCAACTGAATTGTACTACCTTGGAGGAGGGACAGTTGATTTGGATGAACTTCCTTTTACAACAATTTTATCTTGTCCCCTCATTGTTACATTAACTTCCCAATACTCTTGTTTTCCTTTGACCTTGATGACGTTAACTTGTGGGTCATCCGTGTAGATATGATTGATTGTGGTGTCATAGACATGATTTATATTTTTTCCTTTTTCACCTGAAGATTCCCCTTTTTGATAATTGGGAAGAGGGTCTTTAAATGCCTGATGATTTTCGTTGGCATGATGTCTCTCGAAAGCTATGGTGTGATTGTCAATCAAATCCTAGACCAAATTTTTCAAACCTTGGCAATAATTTGTCCTATGACCTTTGCATATATGATAATCACAATAATACAAGTCATTCCATGATGGTGGTTTGACTCACGGCTCATAATCTCTCTAAGGTGGCAACATGATGGCATTTTGATTCAAAAGCTCTTTCAGAATTGATTCAAGAGACTAGCCCAAGGGAGTAAAATTCCATCGATTTGAGAAAAATTGTGATTTGGGCATATTTGAATTTTGATTGTTGTCAAGATTATTATTGAAATTACCATGATTATTGGACATATTTCCTTGATTGGCATTGTTTCCCTGATTGGAATTGTTATTGCCTTGGTAAGTTGAATTTCCAGGATTATTGTTGTTGCGTTGAATACCTGATAGATTGAGAATGGTTGGCTTTGCTTTCACATTGTTAGCATCTACCACCCCATCATTTACAACATTCTTATTTCTAGTCCAAAATCTTGATTTATCATTGTTGTTGTTGTTATACAAATTTGGACTATCTTTGTCAAGTTTTAGTACTCCACTCTTGACCAAGGCTCCTTCAATAGTGATTGCATTTTCAATCAACTTCTCAAATGATGGAGGGCAATGAAGGTTGAGCCTATAACTCATTTCTTGATTAAGATTCTCTATAAAGATTTCCATCTTTTCCTTTTTAGGAACTAGATGAGAATGTCTTGCAAATAACCTTCTCCATCTTTGCAGGAACGTGATGAAGGGTTCCCTAGTCTTTTGCTTTTCTTTGCACAAATCAAGCATGGTTATTTGATGTTGTATATTGTAGGTGTATTGAGATATGAATTTATTAATTAACTCCTCAAACGTTTTGATGGGGGGAGTGATTTTAGAAAGCCACTCCATGGATTGCCCTCCTAAACTTCGTGGGAACAATTAAGTATGTATCTTCATGAGCAAACTCCAGGCTCATATTTTGAAACTCCCTCGCATGATCAATAGGATTCATTTTCTCATTGTATCTGTCAAACTTCGAGATTTCATAATGCTTTGGAAAAGGAATCATGTTGAGATTCCTATCGAAGGGATATGGGTAGATATCCTCCAAAACATATTTCTTGGTTGTACCCCCTTGTATTTCTTTAATTTGTCCTTGTAGTACCCTTATTTGGTGGGTAAGAGCACTAAGATCATTTAAGGAGGTTTCAAATTTTTCAGGATCTTCTCTAATTTTCTTCATATCAAAATCAAAGGGTAATTTAGCTCCTTGGTTTGCTAATAAAAGAAAATATCTTTCTTTATTCCACTCTAAAATCTTGTCCAAGAGAGTATGAAACTGTGGATCCTATTCAACTTCTTGAAGCAATTCCTCGGTTATTTCATTATCATTTGAATTATTCCCAGTACGAAACCTATAAAAAGGATTTTCTCTATCATCCATGTTGCCAAATGGATTTTCCCTTTCGTCTTCTTCTTGGTGCTTTTGGGATCTCGTTACAACAGGCATATGCTTATACCAAATTTTTACCAACTTTGATCACAAATAGAAGAGTGAAATTTGTTGGATGCCTTAGTCAAAATAGAATGATGGATTCTATTGATATGACTAAGGAATTTATAATTTTCAGATTGTGATTCCTTGGATTGAAGGATGATGATCCTATTATGGGAATTAAACTAAAAATTGAAATGGATGTGATGATGCACTTTACGATGTTTTGATCTTAGTTTGAGAAAATAAGGAATTTGCAAAATCCTAATGTTTCCAAGTTCTCTATTGTAACACTTGATCTGGACGATTGGAATACTAAATTGCAGGTTACAGGATGAAAGAGGGATGAATGGGCTGACTATTATTATGCCTCTATGAAAGATCTCTTCATTGAAAGAAAGCTTGGGAATATAAAGGCTCTAAAGAAAAATCATCAATAAATCCCCTAGCAAAGTCATGATATCGATGGATGAAAGTTTGATGCTCAAGAAAAAAATTTTGACTTTGGTATAAAAAGCGTCTCTTTTTCAAAAGCTTCTTGTAGCTAAGGGACCTTTTTGGTTTCTTGATCCTTTTCTCAAGGTATTTCTTAACAAATGTTATATATTTCCAGACCCTGAGCATAGAAAAGACCAGAATTGGTGGCAGATTGCATCAAAAAATAGATGCGCTATTATGTGCAAGGGATGTGCTAAAATTTTCAATGAATGCGCTAAAAGATCAGATCAATGTGCTATACGGTTGCATGGATGTGCTAAAACAGAGCATAAATGCACTATAACAGAGCATAGATGCACTAGAACAGAGCATAGATGCACTAGAACAGAGCATAGATGCACTAGAACAGAGCATAGATGTGCTAAAATATCAAGTCAATGCGCTGAAAGATCAAGTCAATGCACTGAAACAAACATGTTTTTGGACAGTTTACTGAATTAGATGATCTTATCTGAATTAATGTTTGAAAAACACATGCAGTAGGAAAACAGTTATTTTTAAAGTCTTAGAATCTAACAATAAGTGTATTTTCTCAAAAATTTCCACAGGTATTTGAACAAAACAAACACTTCAAGCAAACTCACTCTTAATTATCAAGAAGGTCATCATAATCATCACAACCCACATCTTAGAATTGCTTCGACTCACACAGCCATGTCACCCCCTAAAGGGCACCTATTTTTGTCTTTTCTAGGTGTGTACTCAAAGTTAGATTTCTCGATCCCTTGAGCAAACGGTCCTTGGAAATTATATGGTGAGTGTCTTGGGGGTAGATTCTTCCCTCCCCTTGCACTATGAGTACTATAATGTTTGACTACTGACTCGGTTAGCTTCTACGCTAAGGTTCGTAGTAAGGGATTTTGTTCAGTGTGGCAAATGATATACTCCCTCAGGATACCTCCCAACCTTTAGAACAATGGCTTTGGGGATGGTTATCTTGCACAATACTATCGAGTGGATTTTCATCAACAACTCGCTTTTGATTATAGTGGGTTGGAATCCTTGGCTTTAAGGGTTCCCACTTAGGTCGTTCCTCTTGGGTGAGTACTATTTCCCACAAGAGAAGGCCTGCTAAAGGTTTTAATAAAGCATAAAATACATGAAATGAAAAGATGAGTTTGGCATTTTGATCACCTAGTTAAGGGGAGAGCATAGGCCTATCACCTGACAATCACAACAAACAATTTTGTTCAATTTTAATCCCAAATGATAATTTTTCTAAGCTAAGTGAAGATGTTGCTTCACAAAATACATGGGATTCATTTTATCCAAGATTTTTCAATTGTTTAGTGACTACCCTAGGATTGGTTTATTTAAATTTGAATGACTACCCTAGGATTGCTTCATTTTAACCTTATGCAAAAATTATTCATCTCTGTCCGCAAACACGTCAGAATAAAGATTAAAAAATTTATAGTCACCTGGATGTGCTAAAATAACACATAAATGCGCTAAAACATAGCATATATGCGCTAAAAGAAACCACAGGTATGCACTAAAATAGAGTGGAAATGCACTAGAAGAACACATATATGCACTAAAACAGAGCAGCAATGCGTTGAAATAGGCCTCATATGCACTAAATTGTTCAATGGATGCGCTAAAACGGGTCTCATATGTGCTAAACTGCGAGTCCAGTTTGTAACCTGCCAGAAAACCTGTAATAAAATATTAAAAATGGGGCAAGGGCCCCATGGTGGGTGCCAAAAATGTTTGTGTGAATATGTGGAAATAAACTAAAGAGTTAAACAAACACACCAATGAGACATTATATTAAATATATCTAAGTTAGGAATAAATAAACTCTAAACACAGTAGATTCTTTAAAGACGTCCCATTGTTCTCTATCTCCAAGGATTCATTGCAAGTTGTTTGCTCTCAGATTGTGTAAGCAGTAACTTGGTAGAATGAAAACCTAGAGAATGGGATTATGCAACATGCATTTATATGCTAAATGATATGAGATGATGAAGCTAAGTTATGAAACCAAAATGGATTATGAAAGATAATCTACCATGACTGAAAAATGATAAACTAAATGCTATGCTATGCTCAAGAAATTTAGTAAATAAGATTGCTAAGTGCTCAATAATGCAACTATAATGCTCACGTTAAATTCAATTCGTATTCTAGATCCTTTTCAAAGCACAAAGAGGCTATATTTATAGAATTTCAAAGGCAAAAGCCTAGTTGGCAAAGATCGATGGTTGAAATCAATCTTGATAAGATGAATGGTGGAAGATCAAGAAGTTGGAGAAGTTGGAGAGAAAGATGGAAGCTAGAGGGAAAGAGGGGGAATGTTTCCTCCTACACAACCTCTTCCATTCAAAAATGAAGGAAAGTAGCCATTTGGCAATTTTAGTTATGAGGAGTTAGTTGGTAGTTCAAGATAAATCCATAATTAAATAATTATTTAATTATATGTGACATGTGAATTTAGAAGTTTCCATAATTAAATATTTAAAATATTTAATTATGTGTGAGAAGAGAAAATGGTGTTTAATTAAATATTTAAAATGTTTAATTATGTGTGAAGTGAAGAATTAGAAATAATGATGAATTTAGAAGAAGATCCTTATTTGAATTTAAAAACTCAAACTTAAAGTAACATGATAATTAATTTAAATAAATTATAAAATTTATTCAATTAATTAAGAGGAAGATAGAAAATGGTAATAATTAAATAAACTTATTTATTTAATTAAATTCGAAGAATTAGAAAGTGGACGATATAAATAAATTTGATTTAATGTGACCATTTTTAGATGTATACAATTACCTTTTGATTGTGGTAATATGTTTGTTGATGTAAAACTAGTGCACGGTTTTGAGTATAAGGCTCTAAATGATGTTGTTCTACAATTATTTGTATGAAGTTGTAATCCTTTAAGGTTGAGATTTTGTAAGGCTTTTGAATCCATATCTCTTGTAATCTGAAAGGAGAATACTTGAAGACTTCTCATTGCAAGTTAAGACTTGAGTGCTCTAGTGGGTTACACAATTCTCAATATGTCACTAGCTTTTAGGAGAGAATTTTGTAAAAGATAGATGGAATATCTATCTAGGACTTAGAGTTACAAAGAACGGTTAGAAGTGACCTGTATGTTCTTAGCTTGAAGACTCAATCAGATGATGATCGAAGCCCTTGAAGGCCTTTTTCTATGGCCTTGTTGATACACCAAATGGAGACAGAGTTGAATGGTGAAGCCTTTAATCAGCCATTCTGAAAAACAAAGGTGAAGGAATGTATCAGGCTGAGGCATAGTTATCATTGCTCGAGCAATTTATAAGTAGGGAGAAGCATCAAAGTCATGCCAGAATCTTCTTGGTGTTGATGCAGAATGAGAACCACCACTGTGAGAAGCGTCAGGAGATAGGTTAATCATGCTTGATATTCTTCTTACTTTTGGTATGTAAAGTTTCATTTTGGATTGCATCTTAATGAGTTTTGAAGTCCTAGTGTTGTCAAAATATAAGATCCCTAGAGGCAAATGTGGCAATAGGAAAACTCATTTTGTCGATGCATTGTTGAAGTGTAAGACCCTAGCAGGCAGATGTAGCAATGTATGCTTCCTGGTGTTGTCAAAGTGTAAGACCCTTAAAGGATATATGTGACAGTATCCAGACGAAACAGGATTGAAGCCAAGTTGTCAAAGGTGAATTCAACAGTAGTACTGCAATGGGGCTTCAGAGGTGGCAACAAAGTTGATCCAAGGCATGTGTCAAAGGACCAATAAAATTTTGGAGACCAAAATTTCTTCAGTTGGGAGGTCTGATCCAGGTGGATCTTGAGAACCTAAAAATTCAACTATTCCAAATGCCCTTGAAATTGGCACCATGTCGAAGTGTTCAGGAAACTGGACTCAACGCAACTTGAACAGGCGAAAAAGGAGTTCATACGTCTGAGTTATGGCCAGTCAAAGTTTGGTCAAACCAGGTGCAGGGGCCCATTAGAAGGTGAAAAATTCCTACTTTTCTCACCATAGGATAAATCATTAAAAATTTGATGATAGGTGACAAAGTTTAAAATAAATTATTAATTCTTTAAATGGGTTGGAAGAAAACTCATGTGTTATTCATTTAAAATTGAAAAAAATGATTAATACTTGAAATGAGTGTGGGAAGCTCATGTATTATTCATTTAAATTGGAAAAATGATTAATATTTGAAGTGAGTGGAATTCTCACATATTATTCATTTAATTTGTAAAAGGGGAATTAGTTTTGTGTGAGAATCCACATCACGACTATTTTCCTATTTTCAAGGAGGAGTTGAGAGACTCATGGGATTTTCTCTCATCTTATCCCTTGAGTTGTTGTAAACCCTCTTTTTGTGGATTTGGAGAGTTATCCTCTCCATAGGTTGTGGATTTAGGAGAATAACTAAAATAACCTTTAATGGTTATTAAATAAAAGACAAAATAATCTAGTGAATAAAAACAAACACCCAAACCAATATAGCCCATGAATGAAAAATGATAAGGGCTTAGAAAACAAATTAAAATGGTTTTTAGTGGGGATTGTTATCATTTTATTTGTAATAAGGGAGATTGGTTAAAATCTCACCTTAAGGGGGGGAAATTATGAATTTGATGGTTTTAGCCCAAATGGGAAAATTTCACATATAAAAGGGAGTGTTAGGGAGGCATTCCATCATCGGATTCTCAAGCATCCAAGTGAGGGGATTTTTGGCAAGAGGACTTGGGAGAAGAGTTGTAGGCTTAGTTCAGGTCTTGAAGCTTTGTAGTAGTTTTGAGATGAGCTATGTAAAGCTTGCATTGTAATGATTTCATCCTTTTGATGTCTGGAGTAAGGTCATTAATGTGAAATGCCCTCTTGAATCCTTGTTAAGGAGAAGGTAGTTCTTTGTGTAAACACTTGTGAGAAGGTCTCAACATCTTGCATAAGAAGGAATAGAATAATTTGTGTTCAAACATATCTAGAGACATAGCCAAAGTCTAGTGAAATTTGTTATCAACTCTCTCTCTTGTCGTATGGTTTTATTAGCTTCTATGATTTCCATGTGTTTTATGGTTGTTTATTGGTTCTTTATTCAGCACTTGAATTAAGTTAGGTGAACTAATCAGTGAGCTCAGTAGATTGATGGAATGAATTTACACATTGGATTCAAACCATTAATTAAAGATCTTGGCATAGATTTGGATTCAAGTAAGTTAAGCAACTGTTTTCAAATCTGATAAATTAAAAACTTAGTTGAGTAAGCACAATCGCTAAAGTTTTCAGATCAATAATGCAACTAATCAAAGAAACAATGCAATAACATAGACTTCCAAAAAATTCCTTATAGAATTGTTGACATCATTGACAACACCAACATAAACCTATTGGCATCAATGTCAACACCAACTACTCATACTTGCAACAAATAATTTGAGGTAAAAGGTAAGGAAATCCTAGTTTGTAAGTTGAAGAGGTCTTTGTATGGGTTAAGGAAGTCACTAGATATGTGGAACAAAAAAATTGATTAATTTGCCTTAGAATTAGGATTTTCTAGGATTAATTTTAACTATTGTTTATATTAAAAATAAGTTGGTAATCACATTTTAGTAATTATTTTATATGTTGATGATATGCTTAATATTGGAAATAATAAGAAATAAATTATGGAACTCAAAAATTAATTTTCTGGTTTGTTGATATGAAAGACTTAAAAGTTCTACTAAATACATGTTTGGTATGGAAATTCATAAGGATAGGGCTAACAATAAACTATGGAAAAAATATAAGGATTATTTTGAGGCTATTTTATGATGGTTGGGATGCATAATAGTAAAGTATAAGAACCACTAAGACTATTTTGTGCAAAGTTAAGTATGGAACAATGTCCTAAATCTACAAAGTCTTTCAATGACATGAGTAATGGATGCTCCATATGCCAATGTAGTATGGATTTATATGTATGTGATGGCCTACACAATACCAAACATTTCTCAAGTAGTGGGATTTCTAAGTGGTTTCAAGGCTAGGTCATGTAAGGAACATTGAACATAGGTAAAAAGAGTTTTTACAAACTTGAGAGGAACTCTATATCAATGTTTATACACTCAAGAGGAACTAGCCTTGAGGTTCAAGTAAATGTTGATATCTTATAATTTTAAGTGAAGGAATAATCCATGTTTTTGGCATCTTTGAAGGTTGCCTTGGTAGTGCGTTGGTGGTACACCTTGTTGTTGGGACGAACTATATTAAAGGTTACCTTGGTAGTGTGTTGGTGGTACACCTTGTTGTTGGGATGAACTATATTGAAGGTTACCCTAGTAGTGTTTTGGCAAGATACCTTGTTGATGGAACGAATTGGAAAGGGTGCCATGTGGCACACCTTGTTGTTTGGACAATGCCTAGATCACAATGTGAGCTAGAAGGCATAGATCAAGATTTATTCTGAAGCAAGTGGTAAGTACTTTCCCCCAATGTCTAGCAATGCAGGTGATGGATTATCTTGTGATAGGATAACATTTTTAGATAAAGTATGCCCTTTGGACAAAGCCTCATGGATCATATAATTTTGGATAGGATAGGATCAATGATAGTGACCCATGTCAAAAAAATTCTATAAGCAAGTGTAAAGTGTACACCAAACATTTGTGAAGATCAAGATAAGTTGGATTTGGATAAAAATGGATTGGATTCATTATGGATAAGTTGAGATTCTTCCACCTAAAATGGTGCATGTAGATGATCGATTCTACACATGATGTCTATTTGTCAAGTTTTCATTAGGGTACTTGTCCAAAGCGCCACCATAGTGGTTTTCACTGGAGGGCAATTTTTTTCTTGACTATTTTCTTAATTTTATTTTTTTGATGTCACACAAGACACCTATTTACCAAGTTTTCATCATGGTGATAATTTATTAGTCATGTCGAACCACCTAGTGGTGCTGATGTAGATGTTGTTGGTGTTGATATGGTTGTTTTTATTGTCATGTGTGCCAATGATATCCTACTTGGGGGAGATTTTTTGCTAAATTACAGGTGCTTGAGTGTAACCCTTGATAATTCTTATCTTCTTTGTCAATACTAGAGTTAACCTTACCTCGATGCACACATCATGAGAGAGTGCCCTTAGAATTGTTATGATAAAGAGTTGCTTCCAACACATGGTCAATGTGAGATTTGGATATCATGGATGGCGAAATGTGTTGAGGGATACGAGATTCAAATGGATTAGTTGACAGTTTGGAACCTTTTATTTTCCAAACTTGGGATGATGAGCAATTATGGGTGGATATGGAGATTCGATTAGGACCAACATCTTGATATACCTTGTAGGTTGCTCTTGAAGCTTTCTTTTGCATTGCTAGAATTTTTTGATGGATGAACTTCCCATTTTGATTTTTCCCCATAGTTTCTTTGACTAATGGAGTTTGATAGGGATGATTTTCTTGCTTTTTCTTTTGTATCCATTTGAACTTTTATTGTCCATTTTGTTTTTCTGATTATTTTGCTTCAATGACTTGTTTTGTTCTTGTATATAGATTTTTCTCTTGTTATTGATCCCAATCAGAGAGTTGAAATATGCATGGATGGTGATTCATGACATGGCTAGTTTTAGCATTAGTAGCAATTTCATCATAAGGATTCTTCATGCTCTCTATGTTGATTATTGCATTAGATAGAATTGCCCCCAATATTATAGAGGTATCCTTGGTATGTTTAGATCCCTTAATTATTGAATAACCAAGACCTTGATGCTTAGGATTGCCAATTATTTGCATTGGTTCTAGGATACTAGGTTCATATAGGCCTAATCCTCTGTCTTGATAATGAATCTGTTGAAAAAATTTATTTGCAATATGATATGTCTTACCTTGGAAACAAGGTGCTAATCCTTCTCTTCTTTGTTGTGGATCTTCAAATGTGATAGCTTCTTCACTGATAGGATCCTTCATATGTGGGATAACTTCCTGATTGATATTTTCAACTTGATCCTGTGAAATATAATATTTTGATGGCCCTTCCAAATATATTGGTGCGTCTTTGATTGTTGTACACCCAATGCTCTGCTGCTTAGGATTATCAATTATCTTTGTTGATTTTAAGATATTGTGCTCCATATTTTCATACTTTATGTCTTCAATCTGTTTGGAGGATGTTTATGATTTTAATGCTTCTTCTTGATCAATTTTTGATATGTCTATAAATTCTTCCATGCTTTGATCATGTGTAAATATGTTAAGAGTAGGTGAATCTTGTTCCCTGGTAATGATATCAAGAGTATGAGACTCTTGCTTTAGATGAAGATCATCTACATGTCCATTAGGAGTAAGCATCTCATGGCTAGATGCATTTTTTCTTGGTGTATGGATTTGTTCTTCTTTTAGAAAACCTTCAATGTATTGGAAGATATCTACCAAGTCATTGTAGTATTTTGATGATAGGGATTCTTGATCTTGACTTTGTATGGTATTATCTTCGACATGCTTTGGTTCAAATTCTTGACATGGATCAATTTCAAAGAGAGGATTGCTTGTAAAGGATCCTTGGATTTCCTCAAAATGTGGACATATGGGTAATAAATCTTGGCTTATATTTTTTGCATTGGGTATAACTATTAGATTAAGAGTCTCTTGATTATCAATATGTACTTCCATGAGATTGGATGATGTCGATATATTTTGGATTGGATCATTGCTAGACTTTTGTGATTGATTTTGATCATGCTTGGGATTAAATTCTTGATGTATGTCCTCTTTCTCACTAGATGATATAGATACAATGTCAATGTGATCAGTGATAGATAGCTCTTGATCATTGTTTTCAACTTTTGAGGTATTGTCAACGTTGTCATTGGTAGATGGACCTTGAATGCCATCTTCAATAGTTATTTCTCCTTGATTAATAAGGTCTTGGATGATATTTTTGAGTGCAACACATTTTGATGTATCATGACCTTTTACTCCATGGTATTTACAATAAATCTTGTCATCGTACCATGGGAGTTTGATGCTAGGTTCACCACTTCATGGCGGTTTTGGAACTGTGATAAGTTTGGCATTGACTAATTGGTTTAACACACCCTCAATTGGCTCCCCTAAAGGAGTGTACTCATGTTTAGTAGTATGGTTTGATTGTAAGGTTGGTTGTGGTGGAGATTATTGTTGTTTTTGAGATGGTATTTCTTATTGTTCTTGAGATTGATGATCTTGATGATGTTGTAGTTGATGATTTTGATGTGGATATTGCTGATTTGTGGGTTGATATTTTTGTTGGACTTGATTTTGTGACCATTGATGTTGTTGATTCACTTGATGTTGTGAAAATAGATTCTATTTCTGATATGAATCAATGTTTTGTTGATGTTGGAAATGTTGTTGATGTAGATATTGAGGTGTTTGTGGGATGATGTACGTTTGTTATGGATATGTAATGTTTCAACTTTGAATAAGTCATTGATAATATTTCGTATTTCGATCTCGTTTAATTTCCTCAATATTTTTACTAATTTCATTTAGGGAAATTTGATGTTCTAGACTTATTCCTTGATGGTGATTTTGAAACCCTTGATGTTGTAGCCCAGATTGATGTTGTGACCCTTGATAAAAGTGATTTGGGTAATAGATTGATGTTGACATGTTGTTGGGGGATGTTTATGATGCTCAATATCCTATCGTAAGGTCACTTGGTTTATATCCCCATGGGTTACTTCCATCGTTTATGGTGTTTTTTTGGTGGTACGATAGCGTTGCTTTTGTTGGCTTCCATGTTCTTTCTATGTTGTAAACATGTGGTTGTCATAAACAAGCATCAAGATCTTTGTGAACATTTTGTGACTCTTAACTATGGAAAAGGTTGAATTGGAGCAACAGGTCACCAAATGGTCATATGGTGAAAGTTTGGATGTTTTTTATATGGTTTGTTATGAAGCTCAAGACCCTAAGGTTTGAGTGTTGTTTGGAGGTGGCACTGTTTTTGGAAGTCAAAATACTAAAAGGCCTAGATTGGTATCTCACTTCATCTTCTAGAGGATATGTTGTGAAAAAGCTTACTCGAACTAGTCGTGAGGTTCAAGTAACTATTGATATCTTAGAAGTACGAGCGAGGGAATAATCCAGGTTTATTTGTTTTGATTCTGATTTCCAAAAGTAGGATGGCATTTGAAGATGGATGAAGGACTATATGACCTATTTGGGTTTTCAATTGTTTCATTTTTAACAAGGATCTTAGAAGCATATTTGATTCTTTTTTTTTATTGTCAATAGGATAGAGCAATAGCAATGGTTTCTAAGCAAAAGTGGAAAACTGTGAGCAAAAGTGACCAAGTTTGTCAATTGTAGCCTGAAATTTGTCAAGTGTGTTGGTTTCTAAGAAGAAAGTGCGAGCTGAAATGTCAAGTGTGACCTCTATGTGTTTCTGTCAAATATGGTGATTACTCAATCAAAGTGAGTTTTCTTTGGCAATTGTGAGAAGATTTAGGCAAGTGCGCTAGTTTTTGAGAAGTGTGAGCATAAAAGTAGCAAGTTTGCTGGTTTTTCATCAAGTGCGTGGATTCTGTCAAATAAAACTAATTTTCATCAATGAAATTTCTAGGATAGAGAGAAAAGGTAGTCTTGTTCTAGAAAGTGTGCCCAATTTTGGATCAAGTTTGTTAGAAATAGTAATAGAAGCGGCTACTGTGTAAATTGGTTTTCCAATTTCAATGTTTTGGCATCAACGTTGATGTTTTTATTGCAATTTTTGGATGTTTTGATTTGTTTCCAGATGTGGCAAGTGATACAACAATTTTGACTGACTCACAAAGCATGTACTTGTGTGACCTGTATGTCTATGGATTTAAGTTGTGAAATCACAATACCCAAGCCATAGTATCCAACATTTACTTTGAGCTAATGTAGCCTGAATTTAAAGCCTAAATATTTGAAAAACTTTAAGGAAATCCTTAAGGAGTGCAAATATAGAACTTCTCTTAAAAGCACACACTAAGTCAAAGGGTTTGTAATTCAACTATCATGTTTAGCATTTGTTTGGATGTATTCTTTTTAGATCAAGCACAATATTTGATATCAATTTTTTTTTTTTTAATGTTTTTG
The DNA here is from genome assembly GCA_007115665.2 of Sequoiadendron giganteum. Lineage (NCBI taxonomy): Eukaryota > Viridiplantae > Streptophyta > Pinopsida > Cupressales > Cupressaceae > Sequoiadendron > Sequoiadendron giganteum. The sequence goes on from CM021100.1 coordinate 94,073,546, forward strand.
GCAAGTTTAACATAAACAAACATTTACAAACCATATATTTAACATAGGTTTGCCTCATGCCCTGAAGGGATGATTTTACATGCAACTTATGGCACAGGCCTGAAGTCGGACATGGCAAGTAACTTCTTGAAAGTGAATTATGATGCACCACTTTCAAAGAATGTTTTTGGATAAAAGGGTAGCTTTTAAAACATTTGGCTCTTAGTAATAAATGTGAACACAAAAATTTGGCACTCACCCACTAGCCACTTGAGGCATGGGATTAGGTGCAGTCTATTGTCGACATGGCTTGAAGCTACTTTCTTAAAGCTTCATAACCTTTGATATATCCCACTGGTAAACATGATTTGAGACCTTGCAATGAGTTCTCCAATGTGGGATGTGTCTCAAAGCAATCCCCCTATCTAAGGTATTCTTTTAAAAATAAAAGTACAAAACTTAAGATGGTTTTCGCTCACTCAAGATTGCCAAAAGGTGCAAGGGGGAAAGGCAAACACTTTATCTTGCAAAACACTAAATGCACGACATACAATTCATAGAAGTTTGATTCTTTTTAAGCACCTCGAGCGGTGATATCCCCAAAAATATGTGAATAAGATATCAGTGATTCTTTTTAATTGCATCCAATGGAAGTGTTCTAGACATCAATCAATATCATAGCAAAGGTGCAAGACAAAAAGAATGATTTGTCCATTTTTAAGCCCAAATTTGAGTGTTCCTAAATGGGTCCTAGTCTTATTTGGTCAACAAAGTGAATTCGAGCGTGTGCCAACAAAAATGAATCGTTGTGGTCAACAGAAAAGAAATTAACACCCCAAATGTTTAATTTGAAAGCTTAAAAATATTTTAGAGCACCAAATGACTTTGTTTGTTTGTTCTTTTTATGCACCAAGTGAAAAAATCTCTAACTATGAAAACTTGGAAAGAGTTCATTTTAGAGCACTTAAACAAAATGTTTTGTTTGCAGGGTTCATTTTAAGCACTAAAATGAAGGATTCCTAACTTAAAAAAGCTTTGGAAATGATTCTTTTTAGAGCACTAATTTTTTTTGTTGTTGTAGGGTTCATTTTAAGCACTGAAATTGAATGATTCCTAATTTAATAAGCATCAAAAATTTGAAATCCTTTAACTAATTGTCTTCCCTACAACAAACATGTTAGTGATTTCTCAATTCTGCACACACAAACGTTAATACTTGACACACATCCAAAATTAGGCATTCGTTAGTCAAAAATCAAATTTCAGTTAGTAGATCTCAGACACAAGTTTGATAGAGCAAAAGCGTTGAAAAATTAGTAAGTGCGTCCTCTGTCAAAGAGCAAAAGTGCAAAAAAATTGCAAGTGTGCCTTCTGTCACAAGTCGCATGTGCTAAAAAATTGCATATGTTTAGGTTTCAATGTCAATAGCATAGATTCTTTGATAGGAAATTGCAAAAAATTCTAGAACATTGCGTGATTTTTTTTCAAAAGCACCCCAAAAACCCGCAACTTCAATCTAAACTCATAAAAATGTTAGTATTTAGGACTATGGTCCCACTAGGTGTGCTAGAATGTGTGAGGGGGAAAATCATAGACATAAATAAGATAAACGTACTTGAAATAGAATCTGATCTATAATCAAGAACACTAATCTAAGATCTATTCCTACACTTATGAAATGCACAATTAAGAATACTGAATTCAAGAACATGAAAATAAAATGCATAAACAATTGAATTCAATAACAAAACCGTTACCCATCTCGTATTGGTTCGCGAGGATGTGGTTGCTCATATCATTGCGAAACCTCCCTAGTTCGTGTGCAAAAGCTTGAAGAATAATACATGAATGGTTGATCAAATAAATATGTTGAAGCTCTATCAATGGTGTTTTGGCATTACTTCGTTGTTTGAATAGGTTGATTCTTTGATCCTTATTTTTGAGGAAAGAGGTTTGTTATATAGAAAATGTGATTCGAAATGGACGATCAGGATTAAACAATGTTGAATCAATATCGATGGTTGAAGGTTGTTGAGAGGATTTAGACATGAATGATCTATGCAAAGTAGATTGCACAATTTTTGTGATTGAAGAAATAGATTGAATGATCTGTGGGATTGAGAGATAGATTGATTAGTTAGGAATTTAGATTGATCTATCAGGAATAGATTGAGAAATCAGGGAATCGTAATTTACTCAATCAAAAAAGTGTTTGAGAATGATTAATTAATTGATTTAATTCATTCATTCATTTTGGAGTTGAACATGCAAATCAAGTTTGACTTTTGCAAACAAAGTTGCATTAGTTTGATTTGATTTTTGATAATGTTTCGAATGGTTTATTTAAATTATTCAAATTTTGGAGGGAAAGTGAGTTAATTAAATTATTATGATTTAATAATTCAATCAACTTAAGAGAATAAAGTGATTTAGTGACGTAACTAAATAATTGGCTTTATTTAACTAATCAGGATAGTATAAAATGAGATTAGGACTTTATTAAATAAATGTAATTTATTTAATTGATCGATTTGATGAAAAGTGAATTAATTAAATAATGTTGTATTATTCAATTAATAGTAGAAATAGGGTTTTAGGACTTTATTAAATAAATAGAATTTAGTCAAAAATGATGAAAAAGTGAATTAATTAAATAATATTGTACATTATTCAATTAATAGAGGAATTTAGGGTTTTGGATGTAATTGATGTGAAATGCAGTGGTGTATGTTGATAATGATGTCGATGGTGTGAAAATGTCGTTTAGAGTGTGTGATAGGTGTTAGGTCAATTTTACATGTCTACAGTTTCAAATGTGCATCTTGTTATTCAAATGAAAAGAAAAAATTTGTATTTCTCATAATGTTAGTAGCATAAATTGTTCACTTGTGGGTAAAACATAGTAAAAATAATGGGTAGAACAATGGGCATGTTACAGTATACTCAAGATTTTAAATTTCTAGGGTTAGTAGAGGAAAGTATTTAAGGATGGGACCACTTGTGTTGTCCTTCTATGATTAGGGGAAATGCTATAATTAAGTGAAATGGTTCTAAATACATGCTAGGAGAGTGGACACCAAAATAAGCGTATCTAAATGGAAGATGGAGATTACAAACTAGACAATTTTTGACCTTATAGAATTTCTTTTTTTGAGTTACTGAGGTGTTCTTTTATGTATTTATTCCACCTAGAATTTCCCATTTTCTCATATATTTTATTTTTCTTATATTTTGTGTGCTTTCTAATAAAAAGTGTAGATTCCTAAAGTTGTCCACATGACCACATTCGACTTCACCCTATCCTAACATTAATTAAATAAACTAATTATTTAATTAACCTTCTTAGTCATCCTTCAACCATTAACTAAATAAGTATATCATTTATTTATTTAATGTTCTTCATCATTATTCCTTACCCATAATTAAATAAATAAATTTTAAAATTTATTTAAGTTCAACCTTATAGTCCTATCCTACAATAATTAAATAAATACAAATCATTTCCTCTCTTTTCCACCCCAATCCAATTAGCTACTTAAAATCAATCAATTAACTAATTAAACCTTGTATATTTCTAAATGTGATTAACTTAATTAATCACACCTAATCCCACTTATCCCTAAAAATCTACAATAAAATTCTAGCCATCCATTTGATCTAAGAAATTTTAACCCTCCACTTCACCCATGTGACTATGTGAGAAACCACATGTCCTCATCCACTCTTCCCTATGTGTTCTCACACGTGCAAGAAGACACTTGTTCCAAACTCTTTCCTATACATTCTCACACATGTGAGAAGACACTTGTCACAAACTCTTCCCCATGTGTTCTCTCGCACATGTGAGAGGACTCAATCTCCACCTTTAGATTTGGTCGAGTCAATTTTAGCCATTCATTTCTCCTTGATTCTCATTCTCCTCGAATGTATCAATCAAATGGTGAGACAAGGCATCCTCTCATCCACCCTAGTCTCTCATGAATCCTCCACCATTGATCTTAAAATCAAATCTCAACTGCCTATCTCCCATTCTTAACATCTATAAATCAAACCCCTTTTAAGCCATTTTCAACATAACACACTTCATAACAAAGACATGTTGCCAATGTGAATATCATCACATCTTATCACAAATTCATGCTATTGGATCTTTAAGCAACCTACATTCCTCCATCATTCATCAATACCATCTAGAACACATCAAGAGGATGTGGGAGAGCTCTTGTGAGATCTTTCAACAATGGATGATTTCATCCTCAAGCTCATTTCATGTGGCTTTGGAGAGCAAAGTAAAATGTTATTTCCTTGCATTTAATCCTTATCATTTTCTTGCTTTCATTGTTCACAAAAAACACATAAAAGATACAAACATACATCATACGAGGGAGCTCAAACTTCAAGATAAATCACCTTGTTGGTGATATTCTCAAGTGTCGATAATGTATTTATCACTTTCCATTAGGTGAGTCACATACATATTATGTGAAGGTTTGAGATAAAAATCAAAATTACTAGTATAGATATCTTAAATACATCTATACAAAAGATGATGAGCGATATCAACTTTGACACTTATATTAGATTTGTAATATAAGTTAGATACACATCTCGGGATTGACCTCTCTCGATGACTTTTATATAAATGTATTTAATATATCTATACTAATTCATTAGGCTTGTATATAACTTATATACTATTGAATGTAATGAATGTTTTCCATATAAATGAATATCAAATTTGTGTTAAATGACTTTTTGTTATCCACTCAATCCATTGCACCCTAATACAACTATAATTACACTAATAATTATATCAAAATTAACATAATTATTATCATTAACAAAAATGACACCTTGTGATACCAAACAACCTATCATTGTCACCATCATTTTCTTTACCATCATTCACAACAACATCAATATTATCAACATTATCACAAACATCATTATCTTCACCCACTAACATTATAATCATTGTCAACATCACCTCCACACGGAGAGCACTCTTCAATAAAGAGGGTGTATTTAGACAGTAGATTACCTCAACTAACCTAGTGAAAGCCATCAACACCATGAGAGTTAGGTCGGCCATCAACATCAGGGAGGAACAGCAGTTGGCCCCTCCGAGGGGACTGGACTTCTCCGTGGGAGGACCACTAATTGAGGACCCTCACCCCGCCCTAAGCGGACCAATAAAAGACTCGTAATAAACGTTAGGATTCAAAAAATATCTCAGCCTTTTAGTGCATCCGTACCCTACACTAGCGGGTAAAAGAAGCCTTTTAGACTGCATGATTAACACGCGTAACAAATAAAATAATGTATTGTACGGACCGGACGAGGTGAACCTATCATGATGGGCATAAATTGTGTCCGTACCGGTTTTCTCTCACTGGCGTTTCCACGTTCGTCATCATACTTTTTCCAGTAAAAAGTTGCAGGGTTTTTATGTAACGCAGTATGGTGATAACGATTTTGGAAGGAAGGGTGTTGGGTTAGATTCTCATCAGTTGTCCCTTCGGTATGTGGTTTCCTGGGCTGTAGGATTACTTATACAGCCTTCTTGTAAGGAAGAGGCGTGGCGCTGTATATCTAATTATTCGGTTTTTTTTCTTAGAATTCTGAAAGATGAGCCTTGAAACCCTTTCGAAAACATCCCCTGCTGCTTCTGAGGGGGATGAAAACAGGTTGTATGTAAAGACTAACAATTCAGATTCATCTGAGTTCAAAACTGATGAAACTGGTAAGGCAACTCCGTTGCGATCTCTTCCTGCGAAAAGAGAGCTTGTAATGGAGGAGAAAAGCGCTGACAGCTGTGCTGCCATCGACTTAGAAGAGCTGCTTGCTCAAACGTACCCAAAGGAAGCTTCTACACCCATTAATATGTCGAGTGAAATCGCCGCCGAAGGCTCGGTTCGCAGATCGAAACGCGCCAAGACAAGCATGCAGGACAAAACGTCTGAGAAAGCAGCTGATTCTGTGAAGAAATGGTCTGGCGAGGAAGAGGTTTGTCTGGCAAGGGTTCTTTTGGAATGTACTTCGCCCGAAGGGGAAGTCAACATAGCGGCGTTTTACCAGCGAGCCAAGGAAGCGCTGAACTTTGGGGTAAGTACCAAGCAGCTCTATGATAAGATGAGAGGAATGAAGACTAGGTTTTTGTCTATTAAGTCTAAGCTAAAATATCAGAACATTTCTGAAGAGAATTTTTCTTACAAGGCCCCTCATGAGCCAGCACTTTTCGCTATCTGGAAGCGGCTGTGGGGGAATAACAACGCTAGTCCGAAAGTCGAAGCTGAAAAACCTAGAAACCCCAAAAACCCTAGGAATTCAATTGGGCTTGTTAAGGAGGAGGAAGAGGAGGACACAAGGCTGCAAAGCCTAACGCAAAGTACAAGAGAAAAAGGAGGGCGCGCTTTGGATAATGACATTGTAAGTGCACAGAAAAGATACCAAACAGTGAATGTTGCTGCTGCACCTGCTCCTGCTCCTGCTCCTGCTCCTGCTCCTGCCGCTGTAGAAAATTCACAATCCTCGGGAAGGATGCAAGATGGGGTATGTGTGATTCCTCTTGTATTGAAAAGAATGAAGGAGCTTGTGGATGCTGTTAATTCTGTGGAGGAATTTCCCTACCTTGATGCTGCTGAGGCCCGTGAATTGCAGCAGAAATGGCGCAGGATAAGGATTCAGGAGGTAAGGTTGTTTTCTGAAGGACTGGGTTTGTTGAATGAGCAATGCAAGTTGATGTTGGAAAGTTTGGAAGCTTCAAATGGCAGTCACGGAGGTTAGAATTTCAGGGTCAGGTTACTTATTTTTCCTCTGGGTATGTTCAATGGTTGTTGTTTGTCTGGATCAAGAGCAGTTTGCCCTGCAGTTTATCTTTGTAGGTTTTTATTGTAATTATTAGATGCTTGTTAATGAGAGGAAGTTATAGGGACAGATTACTTCTTTTTCTCTGTAGTGTATGCCAATAAATTGTTGTTGTTCTTCGAGAATCAAGACCAGCTGGCTTTGCTGGTTATCTTCAGAGGTCTTTATTGTAAGTAGCAGATGTTCGTTAAGAGCAGGCAATCATAATTCGCATGCTTTGTCTCGGAGATCTAAACCCTTCTTGGTGTTTGGTGAAACTGATTATTTTTATGATTTATAATCCCAACTAATTTGTTCACGCCAGACTTTGTATTCATCGGTAGTACAGGGGTTTGATTCTATATTTACTTTATCTTCTATACTTGAGGAGATTCAAGCTGTTTATTTAGAACACGTCTCTGAATGTACTCAATTTAATCTCATGTACGCCAAGGAATCCAATCTAATAATGTGCAATTCATGGCTTCTTATAAAAAATGTTAAATCTCTTAACAAGTTACTTATGGGTGGTGTTTGGAATCCAATCTAACGTGCAATTCATGGCTTCTTTTCAAACATTTTCGATCTCTTCACATGTTATTTGAGCTATTTGTAGGACATGGTTATTACTTCAATTGAGTTCAATAAGGCAGTGTTAAGGATTGGTTATATAGAAGCAATATAACTGGTATAATAATGTTTTATTCCTATTTGGTTGGTAAATGGAGGGTTGTACTTGTGGCCGTCTCCTGGGTGCCATAGTTATTGGGAAGTCATCAGTGTGAATTGAGCTCAGGACCAATGATTTGCAACGCAACTGCCTAATATTGAACCACAGCCCTGAGGTACAATTGGTATAATACTGTTATTGAGTATGGGAAAACCTTTTTTTGTTGTAGGAGTAGCTTGATTTGACACGTTTGTGAGGATCTGACTCATAGCTAATGTGCAATGTATGGGTTTCCATTCAAATGTGTTTGATATATCTTTGCTATTCCTTGGATGCATTTCTAGTGTACTGTGGTTTTAGGTGGGTTGGCATGTTCAAGTTTACTACTGAGCTTTGTCATGAGGTTAAACCTTGACAGGACAAAATAAACACAATTTATCAAGTAAATGGAGTAAAATTTCTATGTGGGCTTGCAAAAGGGGTTTTTATACAACAAATTGGTGTCTAATTTGGTGGTGACCCAAACTACCTTTACTTATGCCCTGTCAACTGTTGATGTTATTACAGCCGCGGGCCTCTACTTCCAGGCACGTATTTCTATGAAGATAAATAAATTAAATGGGCTATTTAATTTATATAGCTGATTTTCATTTAATTTATGAAGAGGTGCTTCATAATAAATAAATGATTTGCATTATAATAACTAATATTTAATTATTTGTCAAAGCCGACTTCTCTTGGAAAATCGTGCCTCCTCCTTGAATGGACGAGTTTATCAAATGGAGCCGACTTGTCTCTTGAAGGGGTGCGATTCCTTTCTTGTGTATATATACATGAGATCTCTCTTCATTCCACAATCAAGTTTATTATACAATTCGCATACCTGAAGAAGTTCACACTTACAGCAGATCTTCATTCTGTAGCAGCAGATCGACTTCCAGGAGAACAATATTCATTTGTATATTGCATCTAAGTGAGGTGCTATCATTCATTGTATCAAATCGGCATTGTATTGTGCTTGAGTTGTAAGCAGATTTCTGCTCTTATTCTATCAATATATAAGAGATATATTGGCTGGGTTTTTCTCCCTCAAGTTGGAGGGTTTTCCCAAGGTATCTTCTGTGTTATTGTCTGATTTTATGAAGTAATTTTCTGTGCTCTACATACCTTTACTTATGCCCTGTCAACTGGTTTAGGCCAGGTATGGTCCCCGTCTGGGTCCAGCTTGGGTTCAGCTATTGAAATGTACCTGGGATGGATCCACAGGCCCAGGGCAGTACCCTGGCTGAACTGAGGCTGGACCTGGACCAGGATCTATAACTGGCCCGGGTTTGGCTGTGGTTCTGGCCAAATCTAGTAACAGAGGGCAAAAGTAAAGCAGTTGGGGTCACTGCCTAACAATACAAAAATTTGGTGTACAAGACCCCATTTCTGGAAGCATATAAAAGAATTGTATTCCATTTACTGTATAAATCGTTCAATCTTGTACTCAGCTGAACCCACAGGCCTGGGGTGGAATCCTTGGTGAGCCTGAGCTGAACCTGCTCAACAAAACATCAAAAACTTATTTGTTAGTGAAAGGCAGCTAGTGGGAGTGGCACTGATGCAAGTTATGCTTCTAATAGACCAGCTGATGACGTTGATGCTCTTGATGAGGAGCAATATGATGAATTGGATTGGTTTTCCATGTGCAACCTTTTTTATTTATACTCAACATTTGACAATTGGCATTGAACTATCAATTATCATCTGTGTTGCGTATTTAATTTCGTGCAAATTTTGGTTTATTATATATTTTTAATATTTTCTACATACATTGTACCGCTGAACCCAGCTGTACAAACTTGGGAAAGAAAAATCATGAAACTGCCGAAACCAAATCCTCAATCCAAACTGACAAAATAGCTTTTACTGTTTAGTAACTTCACTGGTTGGGTTAATTTGGGTTAATTTGTTTTTCAGAGTATGGGGTTGCTAGCTCTTATAAGACTTCAGTAGTCTGAAAGCACTAGAAAAATGTATGTGGTTAAAAGTTTAAACACTCAAGTTGTAGAGCTGTATTTGAAATCTTATAGAGCTTCGGTGGTCTGAAAGCACTTGATAAAAGTATATAATTGAGAGTTTAACACAGAAATATACAACTTTTACTTGAAATCTAACAGGGCTTCAATAGTCTGAAAGGCGAAGCACTAGAAAAGTACATTAACGTTTATAACTGTATTTTATAAAGACGAAAAATAGATACTGTCTTTCTGCTATTCTATATCTCTCACATAATGTTGAGAGTTGTCTGACCAGTAAAGGGCTAACCACCAAATGAGATTGAAGGTGTAAAATGCTAATCGAGTTTTCTGGGTTAGCTAATAAATAATATAGGCCAAAGTTGCATAAAAGTGGAAAAACAATCAGAATATTTTTTGAATCATACCCTTACAAATTTTCTCGTGAATATATTTTCATTAGTATTTTTAAAATATTGGAGCTTTGTTCAGTATAGGAATTTCTAATTGACATGCTTATTTTGGAAGATGTAAACCATCTTTTTTGGTATCAGACATGAGATTTTCAGTCTATTATAATTAGATAATGTTTTTTTGAGAAACAATTTTTTTATTATTTTGCTATCAATATTCCAGATCACACTTCATGATCCAACATCAGCATGAAAAAAAAATGATGACTAAAGGTTAACTTTGGTTCTGATAATTAGACCCAGCAGTTTTGATTGTATATGATATAGTGTTATAGATCTAGGATATCCAATCTCTATTATTTTGTACCCAACTAAGGAGATTTGAAATGTGTGGTATCTTAATCGTTGTTCCAAGCTCCTTTCTTTGGGTGTTAGACTGTTATAGTGTTACAAATCTAGGAGATCCAAACTCTATTATATCGTACATAAAAGAGATTCAAAATGTGTCATTTTCTTAATGGTCCTTTCAAGCTCCATTCCTTGGGTTTAACATCCTTTTGTTAATGGAACTCCCAGCAAAATTGCAAATCATGGTTTCTTATTCAAATGCCTTCAATTTGTCGATCCGTTTCACTTTCTATTCATTTATAGCGCATGGTTTTGGTTTTATACAGTAGTATTTTTGGATTGAAGTTCGTAAGAAATCATCCCATCGCACTCCTCCAAGCCTAAGTCTATGGTCCTCATTACTGCCTTAATGTGCTTGTGATTTGTAATAAAGTTATCATCTCCATAGCTCATGTCTATGGTCATAACACTAAATTTTATTGGGAAATGCATTTAAACAGAAGCAACTATAACAGTTGTCATTGATGCAAGGCATAAATAGAACCACAAACTTGTCACCTAACATTCAACTCCACCCACAAAGCTTGTAATTATTTCATGAAACAAAAGTTTTGCAACCTCGAAGGATGACTGTGGGTGGGTGCAGGTCCGTTGTTTGCATGAACATGTGCCACAAGTATGCCAGTTGCATGACTTTGGGTTGCAAGTCTATGGGTTGATATTGCTAGCATTGACTTCTTTTCTTTCATTAAAAGAGTTTAGAGGTGCTTGATACAACATAAATTAGGGGCTCGTGTGTGCTATGCGGGTGCTGATGTCTTCTTGTATACCCATGTCATTTGTTGTATATGTTTTTTTTCGAAGAGAGTGGTTTGATATATGAAAATATTGACAAAATGGTGAAATTTTGTGTTAAAGGTTGGGTTTCTTGTGTTATGCCACCAACTCTCCCTTCCTATATGTTTAGGAATTAGCCCCTCAATATGATTATACATCCCTACCTAGAGTTGACATAAATTTATGATCTTGAGGCAAATACTAATCTCTTACTTGTTCCTGTTTCGGAAACATTATAAATCTCAAAGTATTCATTTAGATCATTCCCTCTTCAATCATAAAATTAAATATTATTATTTCTATTTATATAATTGCATTTGATTGTTGCATATTATCAAATTACCAATTAGATTAGTCTACGATTAAGAAAATACATATTTAATGATTATAGTGTCTCATTCCCAAAAATTAACTAAGGAAAGAAAATACATGGGTAGGGAATTATGACAGATAATTGCATATCGTTCATTCCACGATGAATGCAGGTAAGAGTAAGACCATATAATGGAGAAATGTAGGGTACACGAGTTTAAAGAATGCTGAGATGAGATGCACTTAAAAGGACTCCAGGGCATCAAAATACGAAGTAATTTTCTAATGAAAATTTAGAATGTTGGTGCAAATATTTTCTGCTTTTTAGCTTTAAGTCGGTAGTCTCTCATCAATTGGGCCTAACACCTTGGCCTTTGATTGTCTTTGGGAAACCTATCATGCTCGAACCATTTATTGGATGATTTTCTAAATAAGTGAGTTGTCTAGAGTATTTTAGTCTATGGATTAAATTGGCATTAGGGTATATTGGGTTTTTATCACTCTTGATGGGTTTTTTAATGGTAGGCCCATTACACAATCTAGTGGTAATAATGATTTGAGAAAATTTGAACTTAAAATTGGTTCCTTATAGGTGAAAGAGAAATGGATAAGGTTGAGAGAGATTTTGAAAGCTAGAGGTGAATGTTACTATGATTTTTGTCGTATGGGAAAAATGAAAGCTATGAATTTGTAGACACTCTAAAATCGACTACTTTTTCTTAACATCACACCACACTAATTATTCTTCCAATATTAATTAAATAATTCTATTATTTAATTATTCTAATAATATCTTCTATAGTTAAATAATTTTCTATTATTTAATTATTATCAAATTTTTCCTTCACTATAAATTAAATAATTTTGTATTATTTAATTAATTCATATTATTTATTCATCTATATTAATTAAATAATTTAATATTTAATTAATTTTCATTTTTTAAATTAAGTAATTATTTTAATTATTTAATTTAATTCATCAACATTATCTTTTTTTAAATCAATAAAATCATTTATTTTATTTGTTAAATTCAATCTTGCACATGTAAATAATAATTAAATTTATTTAATTATTAAATACTCATGCAAATTCTCACTTCTTGAATTAAATAATTACTATTAATTATTTAATTTATTTCCCAAACATTATTTTCTTATCCAAAATAAATAAAACCATTTATTTTATTTATTAAATTCAATTCTGCACATGTAAATAATAATTAAATTCATTTAGTTATTAAATATTCATGTGAATTCCTTATCTATCTCATCTCCAAATTAAATTAATTAATTCACATTTTTTGAATTAAATAATTATTTTTAATTATTTAATTTATCTTTCTAACATTATCCAAAATAAATAAACACATTTATTTTATTTATTAAATTCAACCTTGCACATGAAAATAATAATTAAATTTATTTAATTATTAAATACTCATGCAAATTCCACCTCACATGTTGATTGTGACTTACTCTTAGTTCACTAATCAATCTAATCAGTCCACTCATCAATCAAATTCACTGCACTCCCACTCACTTCAAGTCCACTAAGCAATCAATTTAGTCAACTAACTGACAATCTCAGTTAACATTCTAATCAATCCTCTTAACTAAATCATGCAATTAGTTATCTAAAATCATGCAGTCAGTTAACAATCAATCAATTCCTCTCATCAATCCCCCACCCTTGATCCTTTTCAATCTTTCATTTGATCTTGACCATTGATCGATGTCACCAAATATCTATAAATCAAACCATCCTATCATTTATTTTTCATCTTAGATCACTTAGGAAAACTCTACTCGTATTTTGTAGGTGCCTAATGCTATTGTGTTTAAATACAAATATAAGAGTAAAAATTTTACACCATTTCTCCCAAGGTGAATTACGGAGAGCAATGGAGTTGTACTAAGGTGAATTGTATGTATGTTTGCAGGGTTTGCATTTGTTTAATTCAACTCATTTTGTTTACTTTATTGTTGTGATCATTTGACTATGTTTTGCTTTAACTATTGCATTATTCTTTCATCATTTCAAACCATTCCCTCACATCCTACGCCATCATAAACCCCCAACGACAATTCACCATATCTAACCTTGATACACTTTCTCCATGCACATCACCAACCCTACATCTGGTCAACATATTGCCTCCACATCGACAAATAATCCACAAGCACAATCATCTCATCCTTCACAAACACCCCCACATCAACCTCCACCTAACATCATCCATCCAATAATAGGCATGCATGTTAACCCATCAAATATACCACCTACTCAATATGTCACCAACTCCATTACACAACCTTCACAAGCTCCCAACTTCAATCCTAATTACAACATGCACCTACATAATCAAAACACCTACTCCACTCAAAACACCATGATGCCACAACAATATACAAATCCCCCTAACTACATACATCCACAACATAACCTCCATCCACAATACCATCATACACATCAACATACTAACTCATCCAATCATTCTTACAACACCCAAAACCTTACATATGGTAATCAAAATCCATCATCATCAAACTACCTCCAAGGTTAGCAATCATCACACCCACAACCAATTACAACACAATCAACGCACCAACCACAACATATCCCAATAATCTAACTTTGCATATTCAAACCTTGCAACAACAAATGCCAAAAATCCATAGGGTGCCGCAAAAAAAGAGCTATGCAATGGAGGCCATATTCCCTATCTTTTCGATAGACAATGCCCATGCCACCTTCTCCTCATGCTCAACATGCTCAACTCACATTAATCTTACAAACGCCATCCAACGTTCAAACATTGGTGACTATTCAAGATAACTCACAAAGAGAGCCTCCTAGGCAAAATAACATCCCACAACAAAAATACACTCCTTTGGGAGAGCCCATCGAATTAGTCCTTCGAAAAATAGTCCAATCAAACTTAATAACACTACCAAAAGCCGATCAATTTGAACCACAAGTCAAACCATCATGGTGGAAAGACACTAATTTTTATGATTACCACATGGTAAAAGGACATAAGACCCATAACTATATAAAACTGAAAAAACTCATTCAGGGTTTTATTGACCAAGGTGACATCACTATTGATGATCATCTTGAAAATCCATCCAATAATTATCATATCGACAATATTTGTAGCTCACATGATGAGAAATTAGGCATGTATAAAGATAATTTTCTCAAGAAAGATCAAAACCATTCACCTATGTCTAGTAATGGCCATAACATATCCACCTCATTTGACTTCATAATAGGTAATCTTAAAGAATCATTCCCACAAGAAGCCTCCATCTCTCCTTCCATTCATTCATCCCTGGAACCTTTGCAATATCAATCCACATCATCCCCATCAACTGAATCATCCACTAATAACACCTTCCAAGACTTTCCCCAAGGGCTATTCACGATGGATAATCCACTATTTGATACAAATCCAATATATAATCATGAAATCTTAGACCAAGCACCATCATCCATCCCATCACCCATCACACCCACTCCAGATATTTCTATTCAAATTTCATTACAACCATCCCAACATATTGAGACTATTCAAGATCTCATTATTAATACCACATTATCAAAACTCGGTCTATGTCAATAACACTATCCAAAGCATCAAGTAGAAGTCCCTGAAACTAATCAAGATCAAATTATTCAAATCTTACCATTTCATCATATCCTTGATCAAGATCCCATTATCCATTTTCATGATTCCAAAATCGAAGTTGATCCTATCCATATGCTAGTGACCTCCACTTCCACAAATGAGAAACTAGCTTCCATTGAACACATAGATAATCTCTCCCTTGTTCATCTAGAACAAGAATTTTTCTCTCTAGACATATTTGAAAAGAATGAAGTTATAGCTGAATTCACGAGACTCCATGAAAGTATCTCACAAAACGACGAATCAACGGGCATGAAAGCAAAGAAAGCACCATTATCCTATCAACTTGGATCACTCACTTTTGTCAAAGCTATTTTTCTTACTAATGAGAAGATAAACACCAATGATGATTCCCAAAAGTACAAAGAAGAGTTAGCATCTTGTTATCAATACAACAAATATCCTATTGCAAACAAGATTTGTCAAAGAATGTCATATAAAGGAAAAGGATTAGGCCTACATGAATAGGGTATTCTGGAAATAGTATAATTTTTTGATAATCCTAAATATCAAAGACTTGGTTATTCATCAATTGAAAAATCTAAGGATGTTAGTGGTACCTCGATGATACCAACGACAACTGTATTTGATGCAAACATTGAAATAGGTGTTATGAATAGTCCTTATCATAAGGTTGTTATCAAAATTCCACCCATCCATATAATAGACCATGATTCCCTAATTCTTCCATCCACTAAAGGGGACCAACAAGAGAAAAATAGTCTTTACAAAGAAAAAGATAAAATTCAAGCTTTTCAAGATAATAAATCGAAAAGTCCAAGCAGACACATAAAGTCAAAATGGATCTCAAAGAAAATTGGATCATGTAAAGCATCCAATCAACATCTAAATGCAAATCCAATAGTCAATGAAACTATTGAGCTACATCAAGAAAGGCCTTCAAACTATCAAAAGTGTCCACCTCCTTCAAAGTGAATTTCAATATCAACACATATGGTGTATAAAATTGTTGGTCCCAAACAAACTCAAAATATCACATCCACACTCCATCATCCACCATCTCAAGTTTGGAAAATTAAAAATCCTACATCCAAACTATCTAATAATTCATCCTCCATCAAAATCCATCATCCAACTTAAAATCCAAGATATCCAAATCCCACATTAACTATCTCATGGTGGCAACTCTTTATCATAAGGACTCTAATGGCACTCTATCACGATGTGCACATTTAGATAAAGAAAACTCTAGTATCAAAGAGGATCATAATAACATTCGCGGGCTATACAAAAGTGCTCTTATCTTAGTAGAGAAACTCCTCAAGGTAGGAAAATATTGACACATAATGACATCAACACCACCAGGTGGTTTGGCATAGTTGATGATCATTTTTAAATAACATGAAAACAAAGAAAAAAAGTAAAGAAAAATAACTCATCCAATAGTGAAACCATTCTTATGGCACTTTGGATGTACCATGATGAAAATTTGACAAACAAGCATCATATATAACATGCAATTATCTATGTGTACCATTCCAGTTGGAAGCATCTTGTCTCATACATTGTTCTAATTTATCATATCACTATCCATCCATTTTATTCCATTTTCATCCACCTTCCCTATCTATCTTGATCTTGATAAAGACTAGGGGCATACACTTCAAAACATGCTTTTGGAAAATCTTGACATGGTCATTTTCCTTTGACCATAAACTATCCCATGTCCTACCCTCACCTACATAACACTATCCAAACATTTTGCTTGGGTCAAACATGATATCCTATTATGAGATAGTCCTTGGAAGTAAAATCCCTTATCCTCGATCTATTTGCATAATTCCTATCCTTCACATATTCATTCACATCACACTAGTTTAGTCATCCATTCATAGTGTCCCATACATTGCTAGACACTAGGAGCTAGTACTTACACCTTGCTTCAGAATAAATCTTGATCTATGTCTTCTAGCTCATGTTGTAATCTAGACATCATCTAAACAATCCATATCAGTTGCATCTTGTCGACGCTTCAATATGGTATCAAGAAAATCAACAAATTTTGTTCCTAGACTGGCTATAAATCTTGATCAATCAATCATCATCTCAAGATGTATCCTTCCCTAGCATCATGTTGTTCCTATCTCGACAACACCATCATTTCATTGTTGTGTATCCTCAACAATGTTATCACTATTGATAATCACTCAATCAGTTTAATCAATTTTAGCTTGGCCAAGGACAAGATCTCAAGAGGTCTTTGATATCCAAAAATTCAAAAATCCAAAACCATTAAAAAATCTCCAAAAACATCCAAAAACATCAAATATTCCAAAAAATCTAAAACTATTCAAAAATTTCCAAAAAGTCCAAAACCATCAAATATTCCAAAAAATCCAAAACATTGAAAATATTCTTGAAAATCCAAAAATATCAAATATTCTTGAAAATCCAATAACATTCAAAATTCCAAAAAAACATAAAACATAACATCATCTACCATATCCATAATAAATTTTCCATTGCCTAGACAAGAGTTCAACAAACATAAACTACATAACTTCCCGACATATTAAGCGTTCATGAAACAATCAAAAATAGGAAATTCGAGCTAAACTATCTACAACCTATTGACCTATTTCCAAATATGCTTTTAACACCTTATCAAACCAATCATATCTTTACGAATACATCTTTTTATTATTTGATTTATCTTATTGTCCTAATGTTCCTCAATGATGTCTCAAAACAATTAGAGCAAGAATGGGGCAAGGTCATTTCTTTCATATGTTGTGTTTGTGGAAATTTTTTAAGAGTTTCTAGGAAAAGTATGTCCCTTGTGTGTTGGACTAGATTCGAGCATTAACAAATCACCCTATGTATATAAGGTTGTCAATCACCTTTATGCATTAGGGTTATCATGCTATGAAGCTATGTTTCCTTACATAAGTTTTGACAAGGTTCCATCATGTCTGGTATGTTTAAAAACAATCCTTGTTTGTTGTGTCTTCATCTAGACAAAGGATATTGAAGTCACCAAGGTTTGTCTCAAATTGGTGTACTTATATCCACTTATCCCTTATCAAAACTTTAGGAAAATCAAAATAGATGCCACCATAGAAATTCATGCATTAGTGTGCATACATCCGCTTCCCACATAATAGAACACTCTATGATGATAAAAAAGAGAGCACAAAATAGAAAGCGTTTGCTATATCAATCCATCTCTTTCCATTTACATCACTCTATTTTATCATTCATTCCAATGTGTGACATTGGTCAGCATTAACTATCTTATCACTATCTTTCCTCCTCATCCAAATCTTTCTTATTCTACTCTTTCTATTTTCATCATCTCTATCACATCTTTTTCATTCCTTTTTTGAGAGTTTAACCTAAAAATTTCATTCTTTTGTCAAACTCCCAAGGAGGCATTCTACCTTCATTTCTCCAGTCTTTTCATTCAAATGGGGCATGCCATCAATTTCTTTGAAAAAATGCTATAAAAAATGCACTGTCTCAAAGAGGGGCAAAATATAAACACTCTAAAATTGACTAATGTTTTTTGACATCACATCACACTAATTATTCTTTCAATATT
The DNA here is from genome assembly GCA_007115665.2 of Sequoiadendron giganteum. NCBI lineage: Eukaryota > Viridiplantae > Streptophyta > Pinopsida > Cupressales > Cupressaceae > Sequoiadendron > Sequoiadendron giganteum. The sequence continues at coordinate 94,092,207 of CM021100.1, forward strand.
AATTAAATAATTTAATTATTTAATTATTCTAATATTATCTTCTATAGTTAAATAATTTTCTATTATTTAATTATTATCAAATTTCCCCTTCCACTATTAATTAAATAATCTCGTATTATTTAATTAATTCATATTATTCATTCATCTATATTAATCAGATAATTAATGTTATTTAATTAATTTACTAATTATTCTTCTAAATTATTTAATTAATTCCCACTTCTTAAATTAAATAATTATTTTAATTATTAATTTAATTCCTCAACATTATCTTCTTTCAAAAATAAATAAAATCATTTATTTTATTTATTAAATTCCATCTTGCACATGTAAATAGTAATTAACTTTATTTAATTATTAAATACTCATGCAAATTCCCACTTCCTAAATTAAATAATTATTTTTAATTATTTAATTTATTTCTCAAACATTATCTTCTTATCCAAAATAAATAAAATTATTTATTTTATTTATTAAATTCAATCTTACACATGTAAATAATAATTAAATTTATTTATATATAAAAATGGCTCGCTCTGCTCCAAATTTCTCCTGATCTGCTCTAAATTTCTCCAGATCCTTGCCTGTGAAAGTAGAAGGTGAATTCCCTCATGGTGGAACTAATGCATCTGCATCTGCTCATTCGTGCCAGCCCTTGGGTGAGGCCCATGCTCTTCCGCATTCACACGGGGATTTTTCTGCTTTGAAGGCTCACAGCTGCTCTGACTCGGATGCTTCCTTTACAAACCCTCAACTCAATTTCAAGGCGGCCCTAGGTCTCAACGCCTAAGTTGTGATGGTGGGTGGTGTGTCGCCTAGTTCCTGCTCACCGTCGAACGATGTTGGTCGGGTATGTTCTCCCTCACACCCTCACGCCTCTCAACATTCCTCATTTTCCTTCTGGTGCTCCACTTCAATTCCTGAGATCTACCTAGACAACACCGCTTATGACAGAGAGGTGTACCTGATGGAGCATGCCCTAATTTGTAGACTCTTGCAAGTCTGGCCGAAATTAAGCGACCTACACTTCTGGATAAGCAATAATTGGAAAGCACACTTGGAGGATGAAATCAGTATTTACCCTTGTGCAAAGGGGTTCTTCATATTGGAATTTGAATCAATGGAAGACAAGGAATTGATACTTAATACTAGTCTGTGGTTCTATCAAGGTGACATCCTTTGCATTAAACCTTGGTTCCCCTCCTTCGATCCACGGTCTGAAACATTTTCCTCTACTTTTCTTTGGGTAAGATTGCCCTATCTACCTCTACAATTTTGGGAGATTGGGTGCTTGAAAGCGATAGCCAATGGATTGGGAAAGTACCACAACATTTCTAAAGAAAAAATCAATTACGAAAGCTCTACCTGTGCTCACCTTTGTGTTGAATTCGATCTTTCCAAAGGCCTTCCGGCTGAAATTTCATTGAAGGTTGGAAATAGACGATGGAGACAACTTGTAGACTATGAAAAGATCCCATTTAGGTGCAGAAAATGTTACTCAACTACTCATAGTACCTCCCAATGCAATAAGAAGAAAGCCTGTGTGCATGGCAACAGTGTCCTCAATCAGCCCACCTGGTGGATTGGGGTTGATTCTAGCCATTATGTCATTACTTTGAATGTTAGGGATGATTCACCTCACCCCAATGCTAAGCATGAGTTGCTCCCATGTTCTCCCCCCTCAATGGCTCCTCCAATTCATGTTCAAAAATGTATGCCTGATGTGGGTTCCGTGGATGATAACACCTCTCCTCATATTGTGAAGCTTGAAACATTATCGAAGAACTCTCTCTTGTGGTCCATTGACACTAGGGGTATTACTACTGACTCAATGTGTGATGGATCGTCATTGGAAGAAAAGTCTAATCTGCCTTGGACAGAGGTAAAGAGAAAAAAATCTCTCTCTTCCAGTCTCAAACATTCAATGACTTTAAGATCTGCCAAAGCCGGGGAGAAAAGCTAAATCTGAATATTATGTTGCATTCCCAATCTTGGGTTGTTCCGATTTTTGGTACTTGCAAAGTTTATGTTTTGTGCATCTAGTAGGATTTCAGTCAACACAGTTGTTGGCATGTCGCACCCCTTGTGGCAAGGGTATGCCTTTATTTGTTTGTTTGGATCTTATATTATGGGAGCTACCCCCTTGGTAGCACTTACCAAAAAAAAGAAAAAATAAATAAATTTATTTAATTATTAAATACTCATGCAAATTCTTTATCTATCTCTTATCTCCAAATTAAATAATTTATTATTAATTAATTCTCACTTCTTGAATTAAATAATTATTTTTAATTATTTAATTTATTTCTCAAACATTATCCAAAATAAATAAAATTATTTATTTTATTTATTTATTAGATTCAACCTTTCACATGTAAATAATAATTAAATTTATTTACTTATTAAATGCTCGTGCAAATCCCACCTCACTTATTGACTAAGACTCACTCTTAGTTCACTAATCAATCTAATCAGTCCACTCATCAATCAAATTCACTTCACTCCCACTCACTTCAAGTCCATTGAGAAATCAATTCAGTCTACTAACCACCAGTCTCAATTAACACTCCAATCAATCCTCTTAACTGAATCATGCAGTCAATTAACAATCACTCAATTCCTCTCATCAATCCTCCACCATTGATCCTTTTCAGTATTTCATTTGGTGTTGACCGTTGATCGGTGTCACACAATATCTATAAATCAAACCATCTTATTATTCATTTTTCATCTCAGACTGTGTAGGAAAACTCTACTCATATTTTGCAGGTGCTTGATGCTATTGTGCTTAAATATAAATCTAAGAGCAAAGATTTTACACCATTTCTCCTAAGGTGAATTAGAGGGGAGAAATGGAGTTGTACTAGGTGAATTGTATGTGTTTGAAAGGTTTGCATTTTTTAATTCAATTCATTTTATTTGCTTCATTGTTGTGATCATTTGACTGTGTTTTGCTTTGATTATCATCATTTCACAATTGATTAATATTGTGGTCATACAGTCTTAACTCATAAACTAGGCATTCAAGAGACTACAAAGATAAAACAAGAGCAACCCTAGGTTATATATGAGCATGACAGGACCTTAGGGAACAACACCCTTAAAATTAAAGTGGAGTTAAAGATTAAGATACAACCATTCGATGGATCAACAAATATGAAAAAGTTGGATCAATGGGTTTCTTAAATCGAGATTTATTTCAGCCTACATAAACTAAATTCCTATTAGCAAATTTATTTTGATGTAGAGTGATTTTGGATTCAATTGTGTGCATATTAATATAGATATCTGCCTATTCATCAAAAAAAATATATAGAAATGAAAAATGAACTTGTAGATATAAACAAAATATTATATAGGCATTAACATAAATTAAAAAATGAATTTAAAAGAGCAAAGATAAGAAGTGAATTTGTTTTTTGAGGTTAGTATTGAAGCTAGGGTCCCATAGTTTTTCGCTTCAATGATAGTAGGTTCTCCCATTTTCCTTGTAATTGTTGGTATTAAGGTGGTTGTTTTGAAGTCTAATTGCAAGTGATCTTATGCTAACATTGTTGGTTTTGGGGTTCCACCTCATCCTTAGTGAGTTAAATTGTGCCACCTTCCATGTGCATAGTCCTCCCCTATGGTGGTTTATGGTCAAGATGTGCATGATTTTTTTTAATCTGCATAGGGGTTTGATTTGCAAATGTAGCAAATTTTGGCCTTTACTTCTTGATGTACAAAACTAGATCTTGGATTCTTGGAGGCCTATCATCAAGGGCAAGAGTGAACTCTTCCCTTCTGCCAAGGGTTTCTTCAATGGACCTTTTGAATATTCAAAGGAAAAGGATTTAGTGCTTGATGGTGGGTTGTAGTGGGGCAAGAACTCTCATTCAAGCCTTGGTCTACTTTATTCAACCCCCTTTTTAAACATCTAAATGTCAAACGTATTTGGGTTCACCTTCCAAATTGTTTTCTCCAATTTTGGGAAGATGTTTTTTGAGGCTATAGACAATTGTATTTGACACTTCTTGAAAGTTGACTCTTATCACTTTTTTTTTTTTTTTTCTAATTTTGATCGTATTCTAATGGACATTGATATCTCCAAGCCTCTTCATGTGGGCATGACTTTGATGGTGAGGAACAAGCCTTGGACTCAATTGGTTGATTGTGAGGGTCTCCCCTTTTGATATAGATAATGTGTTACCGTCAACCACATAGTTGTTGATTGTCTACTCACCTAATGAAAGGGCACAATGACTTGGTGGAATAATTCTCACAAAGATCATTTGAGTATTTATACATCTAACACTTTTGGTTGGTGGCTCCTCTCAAGATGACGAGTCTTCTCAATGTATTGATTATTAGGCACCTACTATGAATTTGGTGGGTCCTTCCTCTACTAATCCATAGGCTCCCATCAGAGAGCTCATCCACCCCCTACTCTGATCACAAAGTTTGCTATTCCTTTAACTTAAATTCAACTTCAACCTACTCATGTTGCATAGTCATTTGATTTTTGGTTTCTCTACTTTGTCTTTCTATTGTACCTTTTATGCACATAGATGGGCCTTATGTGGAGGAATCCCCCCAACTTCTCCTTGATTATTGTACAAGGGTTTAGGGACTTTCGATCTCACTTTTATGAACATCAAAGATATAAATTAAATAATATATGGTGAAAAAATATTAATATAGGCCTAAATACAAACATAAAAATGTAAATAAATGGATGAATATAAGAAAATATATATAGCACAATAAGTATTATATCATGATTGCATAATGATGTGATTTATTGATAAATGAAAAGAGTAAATTATAGTACAATTGTGAATTAAAATTATAATGGAATTCATATCACTATTGCTTATTGATGCATGGTATAGTTTAATATTGGAGTATGTAAAATAAAAATATAGATAGGAGGCACAATAGTGAAGAGAACATGCAATCATAATAATATAGATAAGCGGATATATCTTGATATTGAATAATATTAATTATAACAATATTGATTTATGAAGAAGGATATAAAGCTATACACATTCATGTATAAATGAAGGATAAATAAATTGGGAAATAAATATGTGATGTTAATATAACAACTTATCAATGAATGGATATTCAATAAAGATGAGAAATAAATAAAATATAAAATGACATAATTGCTAATATGTAATGCATAATAATATTATGCAATGAAGAAAATATTGAATTATATGGATAAATAAAATGATAAAATATTGGGGCCACATATTGGTTGAAGAAGGGAGAGACATACAACAATAAATGTTTAAATGCCATAATTATTTAGTGAAGTAAAAAGGAGGATAAAGATAAAGAGTAAAAACAGTCATAATAATACATATGTGGATGTATATAAACATATTGAGATAGGGAAATATTATGTATATCAATCTTGACTATTGATAAGAATAAGGAACTATAACAATGGATATGTTACAAAAAAAATTTGACATGATGTAAAAAATGTGAAAAAGACATGAACAAAAGTAACAATAATATATTAAAATAATTGACAAAATAAGGGAAAATATTTATGATACATCAATTCATGATGAGAAAAATAATGAGAAAATATATGAACATTACAAAGACGTAAATATATATATGTATATAGGTATGCATATATATGTCATATATACACATTAGGTCTAACCTATTATTTTATGCATATTCTTCTATTATATATATGTGTATACATATAGCCATATGTATACACACACATGTATGTGTACATAAAACCATAGGTTAGACCTAATAGAAGGTTCATATAAATATTAAAGGGACTAAGCAAGCATAAGACCAAAACCAAGAAAGGTAAGGGAGGGGAAGAGAAGGGATGGAAGAAAGTCCCAAGGGGGTAAGGGTGTGTGAGAATTCACCAAGGTCTATTGTAATAAAAATTTGTATCAAATTGAGCCACATGAATCAAGTACACACTCTCCTACCTATGACATGAATTGTAAAAAACATAAATGCAAGCAAGGTAGATTACACAAAAAATTAGATATAATCAACAAAATGAGAGTACACATAGGGTAGAGGGGAGAAACTACCACTCATAATAGTGAAGAAGATTGGGTAGTTGACTCCCACTAACTGAAACTGGTGGTGAGTCAACTCCCTCAAGACTCACAGGAGGTGGTGAGCTAATTATCACTAATTGGGACACCTATGTAGGCTTAATGCCATGTGTAAATATCTATGTGCATAAAGTGTATGAAATAATATATACACTAGCACCCCCTTACGCATAGCTTAGGTGGGAAGAAAGAAACTAGGTCTTGGAAACTATTCCTAATGAGGTACCCAAGTACAGTGTAATATTTCACAAAGTGGAGAAAGGGAGAAAAATATTGGGAAAAAACTCCCCCCCCCAACAAAGAGAAAATATAGTGAAGAGGACTAGGAAGCTCCCTTGAAGATGATGTTGCTACTGAAGTAGACCACAACCCAAGAAGAGCTTATAGATGAATGGGCTTGCTTTCAGTAAAAGGTTTGGTAAAAACATCAACCTTATCTAAAGATTGGAAAAAAAACTAAGTTGATGATTTGACCATGAATAAGACCTAAAATATAATGTATGTGAATCTCTATGTGTTTGGTCTACTAGTGTTGAATCGAGTTTTTGCATATTTGGATGGTGCTCTGATTGCCACAATAGATTATTGTGGGCTATCTAAATGGAATGCCAAACTTAGTGAAAATGCCTTGAATCCAAATAGTCTCAATAACTACATGTATAGTCCCCATGTACTCTACCTTTGTGGATAATAAAACAATATCATTTTACCTTTTTCTAGACCAACTGATAGGACCAAAACCTAGTGAGAAATCGTAACATGCAGTGGACATGCGATTATGAGTATCACAAGCCCAATATGAATTTGTCTATCCATCTAATTCAACCTTTGTATGAACTTTGTAATGAATTTTGAATCTGAGAGTACCTTCAAGTTAGTCAAGGACCCTATTATTTTCTTTTCAATGAAGCTCATGAGGCTACTACATGAATCTCAAAACCATCCCTAATGTATATGAAATATTGGGCTTGGTATGACTCAAATAGATGACAATGCCAATAAATTGTCAATACAAGATACATTGATGAATGGTGTAGCATAGGGAACCTCAAGTTTGACTTTAGATAGAAAGGAGTTAGAGATGCCTTACAATTAATCATGTAAAATTGAGCAAGTAGATCGAGAGTATATTTGGGATATGTAAGAGTGATCCCCAAGTTGGATTGTGAAATATCAATACCAAGGAAGTAATGCATAAACCCAATTTTTGCATGTCAAATAAGTCTTGAAGCTCGCCGAAATCACTTATGTAATAGTCAATTAAGAGCTCTTGATAATAAAAATATCATTGACATGAAGTACCAATATCAAAAATGAATCATTCTAACATAAGAGATATACATTAGGATCTGAGTGGCATTGAGTGAAACTCGAAGCCAGGAGAAAGTAATTCATCTTGCCATACCAAGCCTGACGGTCCTGTTTGAGGCCATATAAGTGTTGTCAACACATAATGCACCCGGATGCTAAGTTTAAGTGCTCAACAATCTCATGAAACATGGAAACATCTTCAAGCCTATGGGTATGCTCATAGCGAAGATGAATCTCCAAATTAAGGGTTGGTTCCCTTTTTGATTCCTAGAAGCTAATTAATTGTTGGGAAAAGAGAAGAATTAATCTAAAAATGAAAATTGACTTATGGGAAGGTGATGCACCTAAATATAAATGATGAGCAGCTTGATTCACAAATATTTCTCATAAAAATCTATTTTCACAACTCAAATTGGATAGTCTAATCACATAAGTTGTTCACAAAAAGGCTTGATAATCTATCCTTTATGAAGGAAAAGATAAATCAATAGCACAACCTATGACCTATGATTAAAAATAATTTTGTTTATATGCATCCATGAATGAGACATAAATTTAAAGGTTTTGAGATTAAAACTCATTAAATTTGCATCCAAATCATTCAAAAAGACAAAACACTTGAAACTGAGACGGCTAACACTTGATTGTAATAAGAAATGGAAGGAAAATCTACAAGTAACAATGTAAGATAGCCTGTATAATGTTGTATATTAATAATTGTGAAAAAATGAGTTACAAAGCTAGTCTCTCGTTGCAGAATGCAAAGGAAAATAAGAAAGAACTAAGAAAAAAGACTAAGTCTTTTTCAATATATACAAAAGATGGCTCCAAAGTGCTAAGAGGTGGCGCTGGTATTCAACTGCAAGTGAAAATATCTCTCAAATATCCCTTCCACGAGCAAAAGAGAAAATTTCCAAAAAGGGGGCCTACAACTGATATAAACGAGGCTCAAATAGTTTCAAACTCCCCCTCTCAATGTGCATGACCAAAAGAACTCAAAAACTGATGTAAAACTGAGGCTCATGCCTCAAAATCCTCCACGAATGATGGCCTCAATCAATGAGATCTCCAAAAAGACTCAACCTTGACTCCAAGTCAAAGAATGACCTTAAAGTAACCACCCAAATGTGAGCACAACACTCCAGTTTACTTGTATGAATCATCTTTAATCCTTGCACATTTAGGAAGCATGTATTGGTTTGTATTAACAAATATTAAAGGTAATGCATTAAATTTATTTACCTTAATAAGTGTTTATAAAACCAATATTACAATATCATTAACAAGTTTATTAAGGCAAATAAATTGCTTTTAATAAATGTTAAGATAAATCAATGTGTTTTGTGGATATGCAAGATTAAATGTGGGTTGTATTTGAAAGTGACAAGGCATAGTAAAAGGAAATGAAGGTGAAAAAATCCTAATTAATACTTAGCATGGGGCATTATTTTGAAAGAAATAACATAAAATTAAGGAAAAAAATGCCTTTAACTTGGTCGACATACTTAGGGTAAAAGAAACCCTAAGTATACCCACGAGGTCTCTTTCATTTTGCTTCATTCTATCTTCTAGATATTTCATTCCTCTGCTTGATACACCGCCATTGTTTAGGGTTTTCTTGAGCACTGTGATATCTTGGAGCTAACTCGAGCCAAACTGGAGATCCTTAAGCTTGTAGTTTGCACGGAGAATCTAGACTTTGACTGCATCCACCATGGGGTTCGAAGATCCTCCTGGCACTGTTGAACTCAGACTTCTCTATTGGTAAGCCACTTCTATTTTTGAAACGTGTAGTTTCTTGTATTCTCTATGAAAGAAAATGGAAATCCATGCCTTTTTTATGATTTGTACTATTACAAAAAGAAGAAGTCATGACCTTTGTTGTATTTTTGTGATGTTCTACCTCTGGGTTTTCATTTCTTTGTAGCCTCCTTCATTTCTTATGGATGTATTCAGAGTTTTCAAATTGTGTAGGTCAGAGTTTTCAAATTGTGTAGGCCACAGCCATGAAGGCTTTCATGGATTACTTTCTTTGCAAAAAATGAAGGCCTTGCTTTGTGGGTTTCACCATACTTTTTTGTAGGCTGCGGGCTTTGTCTTACATGGGCATTCAGGCCTCGTTTCATTTCATTCTTTTTCATAACCTTAGGTTGTGGCTTAACAAAACTAGATTTGTTTATTTTCTTTTCCTGGAACCACGACTTATACTATAAGAGCATTTGAAATAGGTTATTTTCCCCTTTTTTCATTTCTTGGCATTAAAACATGAAAGTAAAAACCCGTTTTGGGTTTGCACTTGAATGAGTTTTTGGGTTTCACTTTTTGTAGGTCGTAGGTTTTTATCTTTGTTGCTTCCATTCTCTTGGGACCATGGTTCAAATAAACCCCCTCGAATACATGGAGGTTCATGATTTCAACAAACCCTTATCAAATACAAGGAGCTTTATGAGCTCAAGATCATGTGCAGAGCCTTATAGATGTTCATCCCTCATTCAATATCCTCTTAAAGCATATGAACTGTTCATGGCTTGATTGAAATATGAATACTTTTACTATCTCCATTACAACATTGTCATCTTTATGTTTGTTTTCCTCACTGTCATATGAAAACTATGAGTATATGCATGTGACTGAAGTATCATAATGACTGTTCCCTTGTATTACAATGACTATTTTGTCACAACTCTAATGGCTTTAGCAATGTTCTCTTGATTGTCCTATTGTGTCTTTTAAAATCATTCCTCTCTTTGCACATTGTTGTTACTTTCAAATCACATTGGCATACTTTAGGCTGCATACTATATTTTTGTAGATGGCAACTTATCCTTTGTATTGTATGTGATGCTTTCATTATGTATTGTCTGCATTTGTTATAAACAATGAATATCATGAATCTATTGTGTATGCTTGAAATGTCTAAGCATTATTTTGACACTAGACAGTTGCCAGAGTAGGGGAAAATGCTTATCTAATAGAAAATTACCTATAATCATGAATACTCACTGTTGTATTGCTCTCCAAGCTTTGATGAACCTTTTCTTCGCTCTGGTAACTATCTAGTATCAGAATTTGCATTCTTTTGATGGTATTCATGTATATAATGACTAAAAATTGAATACGTGTGCATTAATGACAATAGCCTTTAGCATGTTGGGCTCAACCCTTGTGGGAGCCATATTTCTCTAGACATGTTGTGATGTCAAAAGAGATGAATCATAAACGAACATGTACTTGGACAGTGAATAAAAAAGCTAGATAAAACAATGAAGCTTAATGCTTTTCCTGATGATTTAAATTTTCTCTCTCTTGATATATGTGACAACTGATAACTGATTTAATGCATCCTAAATGAAAGTTATGTTTTTGTTGGTAGGAAATATGGTCAAAGTTTATATCCAAATCTCTAACAAAATTTTCATCATAATGAAGGTACATCTGAAGATCAGGAGCAAGTAGGAGTTGAAGACCAAGAAGACCAACACAAGATTTTTCCACAGACAATGATGGATATACCTTCTTTCCATGTGTTTTTATTTATTCATATCTTTAGATATATAACTTTCCTTTATGCTATGTTAAATCAATTATACCCATGGCTTGTGTGGGATATTCAAATATTATTTTGATCTCAATGTATAAAACAACAATGTTTATGCAATCTTGTATACATTTTCATTACAAAATGAATAAAAGACAATAATATTATGCGATTTGTGTAGTTCATTTTTGTTGTAAAACATTGCATAATAAAATTGAATTCTATTTGAAAGAATCCCAGTTTGTGCTATAATTTAACTTAGCAGAAATGATTGAATGGCCTTTCACTTTTAAATGCAATAAAATGTTTCAGCTCTACCAAATTGAGTTGTAAGTAAAATTTTGGTAACATTTCTAGCAATTTCTATTGAATGCTTTGCCTGCTAAGCATGTTAGACCAATTTCCTAAAAAATCCATTGGGCACGAAGTCAAATTCTACCCCCCTCAAACTCAGAAAACAATTGTAACTCAACTAGTAGGAACTATACAACAACAAAATAAAATAGAAAATAAACAATCATGGCACTGTTTAAGACAGGGCCAGCAAACAGTGCATCTGCACTCATTGAAAAACAAAAAAAAACTGAAAGACAATGTGCTTAGAGAACTTATTAACTGAAAACCACTATTTAACTATGTACAACAACAACCTTTGATCTTTAATAACACTGTTTGAGGTGAATCCCATTGACAAGGATTAGAAACACCTCTCCATCTAGCTTTGAAAGTTGAAGTGCATTATGTTGTTTTTATTTTGTGATAATGTATGGGCCATCCCACATGGCATCAAATTTGGTGTGTTTACTAGGTCTTATCTTAAGTTCATCCCATTTAAATACCAGATCTCCTTCTTTGAAATTTATTTGGATTGCTTTTCTGCCAAAGGTCTTTTTCATCTGAGCTTGGTGAATCTCCAAATTTCTTAATGCTTATTTTCTTATTTCTTCTAGCTCCATTAGTTGTGCAATCCTAATTTCCATAGGTTCCTCTTCTAAAAAATCCAATTCCTTGATCCTGCTTAAGGTTGGCATTTCATTCGAGATAGGAATTTTGGCCTCTTTGCCATATGTAAGAATGTAAGGTGAATTACCTTTAACTCTCTTAGGTGTTATTCTATCAACCCAGAGGGCTAACTTTGGTTTATCATGCTAGGTCCTCTGATTGTCTTGGATTGTCTTCTTGATGATCTTGTTTAAGTTCTTGTTAGTGGACTTTTCCTATCCATTACCCTAAGGGTAATAGTTTGAAGAAGTATTTAGATATATGTTGTTCTTAACTAACCAATATGAAACTTTTAAACCTATGAATGCTAATGCATTATCAGAAATGATAGAATCTGGAGTACCAAACCTGGAAACCAAGTCCTGATAGAAATTTAAAACAAAAGTCTCATTTGCATCCTTCAATGCAACAACTTCAGTCCATTTCATAAAGTAATGTGTAGCTATTAGTATCCATTTATGCCCTACACTTGAAGGTGGGTTAATAGGACCAATGAAATCAAGTCCCCACTTTCCAAAAGGCTGCTTCACTTGAATTGGATATAGAGGCAGGGTTGCAAGCTTCTGATTTCTTGTAAATATTGAACATTTAATGCATTTTCTGACCCAAGCATGGGAATCTTTAAATAAATCAAGCCAATAATACCCAACTCTCATAATATTTAGAGTTGTAGTTCTTGGTGCAAAATGGCCCCCAAAGGGCCCATCATGAAATTCTTCTAGAAGTTTGTCAATTTGTTCTGGTTCAACACATCTAAGTAAAACACCATGAAAATCCCTTTTATATAAAATGTCATCAGTTACATCATAAGGGATGGCTTGCAGCCTATAATACCTTCTCTTTGACTTGTCCAAACCTTCAAGACAGTAACTAGTATGTAAATAATAGATCATTTTTTGAATCTAGTTTGTGGAAGAAGTTGGAACAACAACTTGTTCATTGTTATTGAGCACTGTTGCAACTTTCTCATCAGTTACTTTGTTGTTTTCTTCATTACCTGCAAGCTATTCACATAAACCTTTGCCTCTAACAAGTTTGGTGACCTTGATATCAATATCATACTCCATTACTTTTGTAACCCAGCATGTTCTTTTATCATTGATATCTTTACTAAGCAAGAAATCCTTAATTGTTGGATGTGCAACCATTAGTTGTATTTTGTTGTTTCAGAGAATATGCCTCAATTTCTTAAGGCTTCTCACAACAGCTAACACATTCTTTTCTACAAATGAATATTTGAGTTCATAATCATAGAGAGCTTGACTAAAGAAAGCCACATGCTGCTCTAATCCTTCTTTATTCTACTGACAAAGCATGGTTGAAATTGTGTCAACACTCCCAAATACATATAATATAAAATCCTTATCAAAATTTGGGTTAATAAGTGTTGGGGATGCTGCAAGGGCCTCCTTGATTTCTTCAAAACTCTTCTTACCTTCCTTTTTACAGCCAAAAGGAATGTTCTTTTTCAACATAGTTATAAGAGGAAACAATAATGTTGCAATGTTAGGTATGAACCTCCTAACAAAATTGGTCCTACCTAGAAATATTTGTAGGCCTTTCTTATGTGAATATAGGGGTAAAGCTAGAATAGCTATTATCCTTTCTGGATCAATTGTGATACCGCGCTTAGAAACAATATGTCCAAGAAGCTTACCCTCATGGACTGAAAAGATACTCTTCTTTGGGTTAAGTGAAGCCCCATATTCTCTGCATCTTTCAAAGATCTACCTTAGATGATCAAAACGTTCATTAGATTTCTTTGAAAATATAGTAATGTCATCTAAATAAACAAGTACAAACATGTTAATGAGGCCTTGGAAAGACATTTCCATTTCTCTCTGAAAGGTTTCCCCTGCATTGGACAATCCAAAGGGAATTTTTTTGTAAGCCATGGTACCCCACTTGGTAGTAAAGGCAGTTTTGAACTAGTCTTCTTCTTTTACTATAATCTAGTTGTACCCTAAATAACCATCCAATAATGAGAACCTTTTTGAACCTAAAATAACTTGTAAAATATGCTCCATTGAAGTAAGTGGATAATGGTCTTTAAGAGAGGCTATATTTAAATCATGGAAATCAACACACAACCTAATCTCACCATTATTTTTTCTAATAGGTACCAAGTTAGAAACCCAATATGTATGCTTTATCAGAAAGATAATGTTACCTTCAATTAGTTTGTTCAACTCTATTTTCATGAGATGCTCTAGCTTGGGATTTCTAGGCCTTTGCTTCTACCTCACTGATTTTTCTTTGGGCTCTAACTCAATGTATGTTGAACTAACTTAGGGTTAAAACCCTTTAAATCTCCGTACTCCCAAGCAAAAATATCATTGAATTCTTGGAAAAGCAAGATAAAATCTTGTTGTTCCTCTTTGGCACATACCTTACCAAGCTTGAGAATCTTTTCTCTGAATATCTCAATGGGTTCATAGTGCTCCTATTTCACTGATATGCTAGCTTTATATTTTCTAACTTGATCATCAGTGTTAAAAATTGACTCTAAGGTTACCAAACCTGTAGGCAGCTTATTAGACTTCAGTTATAAGATTTGATTTCCATATTGTTGCTCAAATTTTTGCCGGTTTACAGTAGAAAACTCTTCTTCCTCCATCAAAAAATTAATAATTTGCTCATCACTTTCAAAAACCTACCAACTAACATTGTTATCTAGTATAGATGGTCTCACAACCACTTTTACATACTATTGTACCTCAATATTATGTATATCGATTTGAATATCAAATTGTGACCCTATGGTAGCCAATCTATCTACTTTTTTATTTTGGTTTCTAGGAATGGACAACAAATTGAAAGCATCAAATTCTTCAATTAAATCCCAAGTTTTGTGTTTATAAAGCTTGAGCAAATCATTTTTTTTCACATTCATATTTCTTACCTGATTTGTTACTAATTTTGTATCACCAAAAACTTGTAAACATTTAATACCTTTCTTCCTAGCCCACTCTAGGCCATGAATTAGTGCCTCATATTCAATAGTATTGTTTGAGCAACTGAAGGAAAAGTGAAGTGTTGAATAATACCTTTCTCCATCGAGTGAAATCAACATGGCTCCTCCACCAGCACCCACCTTGCTTATTGAGCCATCAAAATACAACTTCCAAAGCTGATTACCTTGTTATTTTTGTTGTTTTTCATCCTTGACCAGGTTTGGAACAACTGCATCATGTTCCTGAATCATGTAAATGCCTAATCCTACCTCATCCATTTGACTAAAAGGATCAACTTTGTGATTATCAGTTGCCCACTCATCTGAATTTATATCAGGTATTCATTCAATAGGTATGCTAGTGTCTAGGGTCATGGATTGGTCCTCCTGCTCATGGATGGCTAGGTTTGCATTTACAACACTTGGCACACATGGTTATATATGATCTTTGGCCTATGGTTCTGATTTGATGGTCACTCTAGTGCCATATCTAGTCCTAAAAAACATATGTGACCAATCTGATGATAAATACCCACCCAACTTTGCAGTAAAGTCCCTAGAAAGGTAAATGGAAAAGAAAGGTGGCAAATCAATGACATAAATATCCTATGGGATTGATAAGTTTGGACAAGCATGTAAGGTAAGGGGTAGACTTTTAATTACTCCGACAGATTTAATGGTTGTACCATCTAATTGAACTGCCCCCTTTGACAATGACTCATAAGTCAATCCTAACTTATGACATAAAAAGGAGGTGGTTTAACCTCTTGAGCTGACTGCCCGTTCTTAGTTTTAGAGCTATTTGCAAGCACAACTTTTGGCTACTCTATACTAGACTCATCAGAAATAGAAATCCTAGCCAAAGCCTCTTGTAATAAATCTTTTTTCCCAGAAATTTTTAAAGCATCCAACATGGAAAAGATAACAATGGCCCTTTTCATATGATCAATAATATTAAATGTTGTAACACTAACCTTTTGCTGCACTTTGGGAACAATAGCTTCAGTTTGTCACTATAAAGGTTGAGATTGAGTCTTTGACTATTCCTTAGAAACTACATCTTGTCCTTTTGATAAAATATGAAATTTTTGAGAAGTGGAAGGCTGAATCTACCCCTGTTGGGTTGTAGAAGTATGATTTTTATCTTTACTAGCTTGTTGTTGGTCTTTATCTACTTTTTTCTCCTTAGAAATAGCTTGCTATCTTAAGTCAACAACCCTTTTCTTTGACCTCATATTAGTTGTAATGGAGGTAGATGATTGATTTTGTCCTTGAACATGATTTACTCCACAAAATTCATTACCTTTCCAATTCATAATGGCAACATCAAGATCATTATGTTGCATTTGGGCATCTTTCTAGTCACTATTCTCCTTTGTTGTGTTTTCTGAAGCAACATAGTTGCTCTGTACCATAAGAGCCCGATTGACCACTTTGTTCATGCATGTAGCCTGGTTATGAGGCTGATTACATGGATAGGACCACACATAATCTTGTGCCATATTATTCTATACAGGTACAAGCTCTTTTGTAGAGTTAGCAAAATTTGGATTATATGGTTGATTAGGCTTAACATTGAAATTTCTTCTCTGTCTTGGGTAATCATCCTGATAAGGTGGTATATTTTCTTGGAATGGTGCTTGGTAAGGTCTGAAATTCTGACCTTGTTGTTTTTTAAGGCTCACTAAGTCATTGCTAATAGTTTGCAACAATTTTTCCATTTCATGTTGGGTACCCCTAAGCTCTTGTAAATATGACTGTAGTGGAATAGCATTATTTTGAACAACTACTTGATAGCCTAAGTTTGGAACAACAAGTAATGGAGCAATGAGAGGTATTTGAATAGGCATTAAAGGTTGAATATCAAGGAAAATAGGCATAGGAGGCCTTGGTGCAATTTTTCCAGCCTGAATAAGACTGTTCTCAGCTCTAATAGCAATTTCAAATGCTCCTGGTAATGTTATTCCACCCATTGATTGAATCATTACAATAATATCACTATTTAATGCTCCGAGATAATACAAAAATGCATGATCAAGTGAAGGTATTACCGTTGCTGGGATTCTATTCCAAGTTCTTTGAAACCAGAAGTTGAAATATGTCATTTGCTCGTGTGGAGCTCTTTTAATGGTCATCATCTGCTCAACAAGGGATATATGATTTGATTTGTCTAAAAATTGCCTATTCAATTTATCTCCCAAGTCATCCCATGTTGCAATAGTGTTCACAAGTAAACATCTGAACCACTTGTAGACACATAAAAATGTCCTCGTAATCATTTTTATCCATTGCATGTTTCAATTGATCATCCACATAATCATATCGCCATATTCATAAAATCATTAAAATATTATAAACATTTATTCATACCATTTAATCATTTAAATCATTTATCATTCATCCATTAAATCATTTATAAGCATTTATTCATATCATTTAATCATTTTAACTATTTATCATTTATCCATTAAATCATTTATAGACATTACTCATATCATTTAATCATATCCCTTAAGTCGTTTAATCATTTATCCATTATTTATTTATTTCATTATTTCACTTCATAAATATTTATCGTTTCATTAATCATCAACATATTCATAAATCATTTAACCATTTCATAAATCCATTAATTCATCCATTTGCATAAATCATTTCACTTTGACCATTTGCATTAATCATTAAAATTCATAAATCAACTTCCATGAAATTAGCTCAAAATTGCACATTAAACTCATAAATCACTTCCATGGAATTAGCTCAAAATTGCACATTTTGGGCTTCCAAATACAAATCATGGCATAAATCACTCCACTCATTTTTCTCATTTCTCATTTTCACATTATGCATTCATCTATATAAACCCCCTCTTCTCACCAAAAAAGGGACTTTTCAATCATTCGAATCCATTCATCATAGCCTCTTGTAGCATTTGTGTTTGTGTAAATAGAGCACCAAAATGCTTGAAAACAAGATCTTGATGATAGGATGACAATGGAGATAAATTTCCTTTAAATGCACATGTTTTGATTTTGCATGGTTTAGCTTTATGTTTATTACATTTGCATTTATTTAGAAATGCTTCATTGGATTTATGCTGAAATTTTGATTTGAGTTTATAGTTTAAGATAAGTTTTTAGTTTTCAGCATATACAAAATGGTGAACCTGACATGAAGGATGCATACATTTTAATTGCAATTTATGTTAATGGCTCATGAAAGTATTTAGATTTGATCATATTATCATAGTTGCACTTTTATAAAATCAATAAAAAATAAATTAAAAAAAGAACAAAAGAACAAAAAAACAAGCAAGTAGGATAAACATCATAGTTGTATTTCCATTGCTGCACTTTCATAAAATCAAAAATAAATAAATTACAAAACGAAAATCTCAAATAAAATACTTGAGTGATACTGAGAAGAAATTAACAACCGTATTCATTGTGTGAAAGTAAATTAGTATCGGTTCTTCAGCAAATTTATGTTTGCAAGAAATCGTCTGAATTAAATTTTTTGCTTGCAAGATATGTGCTAAAACATTTTTTTGACAGAATTTTGTGCTTGTTTTAAACTATTAACATTGATTGGGTGATAATTCCTCTACCATTGTGTATCTTCTGAAGGATTTATCTCAGTCTCTTGGGATTCATATCCTGCTTGAAAAGCCTCCAACTTATTCCCACACACAAAAAAAAGATTGAAAAGAGATAGCCACATGATTTCTATTGCAGCATGATTTGTGCAACGAGAGAAACTTTGACCGCATCCCATTTTGACAGTATCCTACAATCATGGCATTTTATTTTTAACCTATCCGATAAATAATGTCATTCTAAACGTACCCAGCAATCACAACGCTTCTAACAATTAAATTATAAGCCTTGCAGGGAGTGTTTGATTTATTTTAGAGTTTAATTTAGTTTGATTAAATTTAGATTTTAACTTTAGATTTAGTTTTAGTTTTTAATTTAGTTTTAGATTTAATGTAATTTAGACTAATTTTAGATTTAATTTAGTTTGCACTTAATTTAGATTTAATTTTTAATTTAGACTTAGTTCAATTTAATCTAGATTTAGCTTTTAATTTGGATTTAACTTTTAGTTTAAATTTAAATTTAAATTTTGATTTTAACTTCCTTTATGTGATCCATGTTAGACCCCGCTACAAGCATATCATCAACATATAAACATAAAATAATGTAGCTATCTTCACCTAACATCTTAAAATAAACACAATGGTCTGAATTACACCTGTTGTAGCCTTGCTCAGCCATAAAACTATCAAATTTAAGATACCATTTCCGAGGTGCTTGCTTCAAGCCATATAAACTTTTCTTCAATCTGCACACTAGTTTCTCCTTACCTTTGACCTCAAAACCTTGTGGTTGCTCCATATATATTTCCTCTTCCAAATCACCATGGAGAAAGGCAGTTTTAACATCAAGCTGTTCTAAATGCAAATCTTCAACAACCACAATACTTAAAACAGTACAAATAGAAGTCATTTTAACAACTGGAGAAAATATTTCATCAAAATCAATACCATGTTTCTGTGAAAATCCCTTTACAACTAATCTGGCTTTAAATATTTTCTTACCTCCATCCTCCTCTTTCACCCTGTAAACCCATTTGTTTGGTAAAGCCTTTTTTCCTGTAGGCAACTTGCATAATTCCCAAGTCTGATTTTCCAACAAGGATTCCATTTGTTCTTCCATTCCATGCTCCCACTAAACCTTGGTATCCACCTGCATAGCTTCATGATAACATTCTGGTTCACCAGCATCAGTTAATAAAATAGAATATAAAGAAGGAGAAAATCTTTCTGGAGGTCTACTTATCCTTGAAGATTGCCTAACATTCATTGGAGTTTGTGGTATTTCTTGTTGTTGTTGTTGCGGAGCATGAGGAACCACTGGAACATTGTTGTTTGTAATATCATCTAGCACTGCATAATCCTTTCCTGTCTTCTCATGCTGCTGCAATAGATCTTTGTACAACACTTTCCCATTGAATATGACATCCCTGCTTCTCACAGTTTTCTTATTTTCAAAATCCTATAACCAAATTCATCAATGCCATATCCAACAAATATACATTTTTTTGATTTTGCATCAAGCTTGGTTCTATTTTCAGAATCTATATGTGCAAATGCTTCAGAACCGAAGGTTTTCAGAAAAGAATAACTCACCTTCTTACCTATCCATGCTTCCTCTGGAATACCACAACCCAAAGGATTAGAGGGACCTCTATTAATTAAATAAACAACAGTGTTTATAGCCTCTGCCCACATGTTTGAAGGTCGTGCACGCTCCATTATTGTTCTATTCATGCGCTCAGCCACTCCATTTTCCTATGGAGTCCTTGGAACCGTTTTCTGCCTACGAATACCATTAGAGGAACAATAATCTTCAAACTCTTTGCTACAATACTCACCACCATTATCAGATCTAAGATATTTCAGCTTTTTACCTGTCTCATTCTCAACCAAGCTTCTCCATTTTTTAAAAGTTACAAATACATCAGATTTCTTCCTAAGGAAATAAATCCATACCTTCCTAGTTGCATCATCAATGAATGTAACATAATATTGAGAGCTTCCAAGAGAAGATACTTGAGCTGGTCCCCATACATCTGTATGCACAAGCTCCAATTTCTCATCTTTCTTTTGTTTCCCATCCTTGAGAAAACTAACTCTTTTTTGTTTTCCATAAACACAACTTTCACAAAAATCCATATTAACACATTTTAGACCTGGTAAACAATTCTTTGAATGAAGTAATTTCATACCTTTTGCACTCATATGCCCAAGTCTCTTATGCCATAGTGTTGTTTTAGAATCCACAACAACTATCTGATTTTCTGCCTGCTGAACTACAACAACTGTTCCTGAACATTGATTTTTATCTGCAATAGCTAAAGTAGTAGGAACAATATGACCTGTACAAAGATATAAGGTGCCTACTTTCACACCTTTTTCTACCACTAAGGCACCTTTTTTAACCTTCCAATTTTTATCACTAAATGTAACAACACAACCTTCATCATCTAGTTGCCCTGCAGAAATTAAATTTATTTTTAACTTTGGAATGTGCCTTACCTCATGTAGTATCCAATGATTCCCATTCTGCAACTTAATTTTGATTCTTCCCTTTCCAACAATATGACAGGGTTCATTATCTCCCAAATAAACCAGCCCAAAATCCCCTTGGACATAATCAAGAAAATAATTTCTATGGGGTATAGCATGAAATGAAGCCCCTGAATCTAACACCCAAGAATCATCAATATGGTCAAGGGAAAGAATCAAAGCTTCCTCATTAGATTTATTACTTACCACATTTGCCACTGTATTTCCTTCCTTTTTGTCTCCTTTATTTTTTCGAGACCAACAATCTTTCTTTAAATGACCTGGCTTACCACAGTACCAGCAATCCCTCTTGTCTCTAGATTGGGACCTTTTGTCCCTTGATTTTCCTCGTGACTTCCCACGACTTCCAAAATTGTTTTGTCTCTCCCTTGTTCTTCCCCTGCTTTCTGCATTCAAAACATTGCCTAATGTAGATGTTCCACCCGAGCTTTTCCTATGAATTTCCTCACTCAAAATAACACCAACAACATAATCAAAGTTCAATGTATTCAAACCAGAAACAGAATTGCTAACAGCCATTACCAAGCTATTCCAGCTTTCAAGCAAAGAACACAAAATCAAAAGAGCCCTAACTTCTTCATCAAGGTTTACTTTTACAGAAGTTAATTGACTGGTAACCGTATTAAACTCATTTAAATGATCAGTCACTGACCCACCTTCTACCATTTTCATATTAAATAAACGCTTCATAAGAAATACCTTATTTGAAGTGGAAGGCTTTTCATATAACTTTGCTAGGGTTTCCATCAACTCTTGAGTTGTATTTTTTGTTGTAATATTAAATGCCATCGATTGTGCCAGGCATAAACGAATACTGCCAAGTGCCTTTATGTCCAAAATATCCCAGTCCTCATCCGACATTGTTGTGGGTTGCTTGGTTTTCCCTTCCAATGGCCGCCATAAATCCTTTTGATAAAGGTAGTCCTCCATCTGTATCTTCCATAACTGATAATTCTCCCCATTGAACTTCTCAACCTTCAACTTACCCTCGTCTGCCATTGCTCCCACTTAACCATGAGACTCCCACTCAACCGTGAGACTTTCCTGTAGACGATAATCGAAAACAACCTGCTCTGATACCACTTGCTAGGGTTAGAAGGCAGATATATAACAAGTTAAATGCAAATTTGAACAATAAAATAGAGTAATAAACACACATAGAAGACAACACAGAGAATTTAACGTGGTTCACCCAATCTGGGCTACATCCACAAAACCGCAGCCATCCAATGATTTTATTATCCAGTGCAAAACCTATTACAATATTACGAATAATTCCATGCTACAACTCTCCATCCCAGTCGCTTATAACAAGCTTTTAGAAGCTTCCATAAATTAGGGTTTACAAAGTCGGCTTTTTCTTTTTCGGTGACAAAACGAAAAAAGGTGAAAAAAAAATTATCGGAGGCTGCCGCCTCCGAACACCTGCCCAAGGCTCGGCCTGGCCCCGAACCCCGACAAGGATACATGAAGAGTGTACGGTACTAAAAATGTATAGTATAGCATGATCAGTTGCCACATACCAACATTTTAGCCTTTTAGATTTAGCTTTTACTTTTACTTTTAATTTAGTTTTTAGTTTTTAATTTAGATCTAATTTCTAATTTAAATTTAACTTTTTTATTTAGATTTGATTTTTAATTTAGAATGTAGATTTAATTTAATTCAGGATTAATATATTTTAGAATTAATTCTAATTTAGATTTAACTTAATTTAGATTAACTTTTAATTTAAATTAGTATTTTTTATTTAGATTAGTTTTTAATTAATTTCTAATTTTAGATTAATTTTTAATTTAAATTAACTTTTAATTTAGAGTAGTTTTTAATTTTAGATTAATTTTTAATCTAGATTAGTTTCTAATTTTAGCTTAGTTTTTAATTTAGATTAATTTTTCATTTCATATTAGTTTCCAATTTTAGATTAGTTCTTAATTTAGATTAATATATTTTTCCTTCATTGTTTAATTGTTGATTTTGTGGCTAATCATTAATTTTCTCTTTGCAGGTTCGCATGTCAGAGATTTGAAAAGTGAGAACATAAACACATGTTTTCCAAAGATTGAAAATCAAAACTACTAATGACGTTGGTGCAAGACGCTTCTTGAAGACTTAATTTTCTAAAACCGATTGTCTTTTTTTTTTAGATTAGAAAAAAATTCAATTGGTGCTTAAAAGGAACCCTGTCTGTTGTGTTTGGTGTGCTTGCACATTCTATGTTACCTGAGCTAGTGTGTACATATCCTCTCCCCTTACGCACTTGTGTGATCCTAGGTGACTAGAAATACACATTGCTCTCCTTTTTTTTAGGAGAGGCTTGTTTGGGGATTTCATCACCTCAAGCTTTGACCTCGAGCACGTTTTCTAGCGAGCTATATCAAAGGGTGGAGAATGAAATTCGTACCCCAAGGAGTGGCTAGCATCGTTCGAAGCTGAGCCGCGAGACCCTTGATCCAGCGAGACTTGCTGGTGATGAGAGTGGGACTGGGCCTCCCAGTTCTCAGGCTATTATAGATGGTCTCTCCATTCACGAATTCCCTTACTAGAAACCTCTTTTTTTAGAAACCAAAATCCCTCTATTTGTTGGCGCAGGAGGTCAGACCTCTAAAGTCATCCCGCATACTCGCAATTCTTAGTAGAGATGAAGAGTTCGTCATGGGATATTCATGAGAACTCGAAGCTTGGTTGACCTGAGAAGTGAGTGCCATGTTGGGGGAGCCAGTGTGGCCAAGCTTCTAATTCATCCGCTAAGAATAAGCGCGGTTGGTTAATTCGAGAGAGAACCCAACAAATATTGTCCTTGCCAACCATAGGAATTGTGCTTGTTTAAAATCAAACTTTTCTTTCAACCAAAACTAAACCGAAACAAGTGCTTGTGACTTTATTCTATGTTTTCCAATCAAGAATTTATCAAAAATCAATCAAAATCTATTCAAAAAATCAAGTCAAAACATCAAAGTGGAAAAATCAATATTTTATGAAATCTTGACCTCCAAACCAAAGACTTGCAAAGCTTTCCCAACATTGCCATACCTCACATTTTAGGTTGCATTCTTATTTTTGCATAATCAATCTTAGACCTTTAGGTTGCCTATACCTTTCCAACTCTTGACATGTGAAGACCATTAATATTTTGAATGATCCTTGGTTTCCTATACATTTTTTCAGTGATCTTAATTCTCCATTTTGTCAACCTTTATCTCTATCACCTTTGTCAAATTTGAGTCTCAAGCTTCTGTCCTAGCTTTGACTCTACCTTGTCACAATTAACCTCTTAATTATCACAAATGTTAATGATATTTGGGTTTGTTATCTTGGATCTACACTAGCTTGGTTTCCTTTCATTGTCTCAAATTCTAGACTTCATATCCTTAACATTACCTTAGTCTCATTTAGAGTCATATCATAACCTTTGATCATAGCCTTGAATATATTCTCTTTAACTTTTACTTTCACTTTGCATCCTCATTCAAAAATCCAAAAAAATATAGGTTGCATTACATACCGTATATCCAAAACATCCAAAAACATAGTTTAACATCACATCACCTTGCATTGCCTACCTTTGTTTTTGGAAGTCTCACATGGTTGAAACAAGGTCAAAATCTAAAAGAAAAGACATGGATCCCATAAGTGACCCTTTTCCACAAATGACTCATTTTTTAGTCCTCATCATGAGCTCAATTTCGAACCAAATTCAACCCAATCTACACCACAAAGAGACATACCAAAATATCAATCAACCAATTCAATTGATAATCTAAACCTAGAACAATTGAACAAAAAATTAACCCCCAAGGAAATTGAAAGAGCTCAACAAGAACCAAGAATCCTTCGCATCATTGAAGAACTTGTCAATGCAAAACCCAACAAATACTTTTATGCTTTAGCCAAGAAGGGTGCCAAAATTCCTAAAGGGTTTGATGTCTCAACAATTGTATAAGGAGGGATATCTCAAAGTCCATTCATGAAATTTTCACAACCAATGGCAAAAAAAATACCTATGGTAACATCAACATACATGGCTACTACCACTACACATGCCCCTACTGTCTCTACACTTGGGAACAAAATAATTTATACCACATCACAAGGGAAAAATTTCACATTTGGAAATACCCAAGCAAAACTTTCACCAAGCCACTTTTTTGAAATCAAGGTTCTACATCTCAAGGTCCCATAATTACAAACACAAATCAAGGTTCCACATCTCAAGGTCTTACATCCACACTCCACAATATCAATCAAGGTCCTATATTCCAAACTCAAAATCCTCCTCCACCAAACCAAAATCAAAATTCCCCTAATAAATCAAGGAGGATCCATATTGTCCCACGACAAATACCAAGACAAAACATAAACCAAGGACCTCCACCATCATTCAATCAAGGACTTACCCCATCATTTGATCAAGGCCCTACACCATCCTTCAATCAAGGAACCACACCATCATTTTCCAACCAAGGACCTACTTCATCAAATCAAGGACCTATCCCATCTTATCAAAACATTAATCAAGGACCCACACCTTCCTTTCAAAATATAATACAAGGTCCTACACCTAACACCAACCAAGGTCCTTCATTCCAAATCCAAAACACTAATCAAGGGCCTACACCTGAATCCCAAAACAATATGACTTTTGGTACAAATGTTAATTCCACTCCAAATTAAACCAATGTCAATCCAACATTTAGACATCAATACCAACAAGGTCCCACACTTCAAAATGTCAACCTGAATTCAACATATGATCCAAATAGCATGATACCAAATCAAACCAATATGACACCCTCAATTGTAGACACCTTGATACAAGAAGTGCAAACCCTCGAACAACGAATGACAAATATGCAATTGGGAACCAAAAAGAGGAGCTATTTCATGGAGGAATTGTGCCCCTTTCCATTTGATCAAAATCTATACATGCCACCCTTTCCCCTCACTTCAAAACACCACCTTTTCCTAAGTATTACGAGACAGGGGATCCATTAGAGGACATTTGAGAATTTAACACATCATGTATGGAAGTCTCATATGATCCTACCTATTTAATGAGACTATTCTCTCGAAGCCTCATAGGGCTAGCTCTAGATTGGTTTGCACATCCTCCTCCAGGGATCAAAACATGGGGTGAACTGGCCGATAAATTCATTAACAAATTTTCTTTCAACATCAAAAATGATGTCACCCTTGCAACATTAAGCGCAACCAAACAAGAAGAAGGGGAACCACTTACTTCATTTTACTTAAGATGGCAAGGGTTGGTTAGCAAGCTCCCTTGTCAGATTCCTGAGAAACAATTGGTTACCATTTTTGTCGATAATCTAGACAAAGAAATGATGAGTAGCCTACAAATTCAATGTTGCACCACCTTTGATGAAATTCTTAAGAAAGGCATCCTTATTGAAAAAGGTCTTGTCGCAAAAGGACAGATCAAAATAAACAAAGAGACTCTAAAATCCAACAATGAAAAAAATAAATATTGGTCTCGAAATAAGAATGTCACAAATGATAGAGTTGTTGATGCCACAATAATAACTAGAGGTCCAACCATTCATCTCAAAGGTCCTTCTACATCAGATACAACCAACATGCCAAATCCTCAAACACAAGGTCAAACATTGAATGCAGTTCAAAACACTCAACAATGTAGAGGTCCTCCCTGAACCAAGAGAACATACACTCAATTGGTCCAACCCATTAAAACAGTCTTAAAAACACTCTTGCAAACCAATACCATTTGATTACCATATATCAAAAACTATGAGCCTACATTGGTCAAGCCCGATTGGTGGAAAGAAGATGAATATTGTGAATACCATCGTGGGAAAGGACACAAGACATCCTGATGTTGGACATTGAAAAATACCATTGAAGACCTTATTGAGCAAGGAATGATTTCAGTAGATAATTCCCACAATAAAAAAATGTTGATCACACCATCTTGAAAACTCCCTTGCAAGACCATGATATAGGAAAGGTTTCCAGTTCAAGTACTAATAATAATAATTCCAATTATACTTAATTCAAACATGATTACAACACAATTATCCTTAACTTAAGGCATTTTGATGATCGCATCGCTACTATCACCATAAACAAGCCAAGCTCAAACTGTTCTGTCACTACTCACCGAATTATGATAACCTTTCCAGGACCCTCCTCCAATCCACAACCAAAGAGTCAATATAATCTCCTAGACCAATTAGGGAAAACTCTTGCAGAAATTTCCATCTTGGAGCTCCTTCTCATATCCCCACAACATAGAGCCATCCTTGACAAAGCCTTGCAAGAGGCATCTATACCTACTAACCTAGATGTCAAAAAATTTCAAGCCATGGTTGGATACCTTGCTATGTTGCACCATGTCACATTTTTCGAACAAGACTTCTCTACACAAAGATCTAACCATAACGATGCCCTACACCTTGAAGTTTTTGATAATAAAAACAAGATCAAACGAGTCTTAGTAGATGGTGGAGCAGGTTTGAATATTTTCTCACTAAAATTGGTGAAAGCATTAGGGTACTCTGAGAATGATATTGACCAAACTAAGAAAATTGTTATCAAAGCTTATGATGATGTTGAGTGTTTGTTTGAAGGAGTTATTTTGCTTCCTATAAGAGTTGGTCCAGCAATATAAAATACACTGTTTCATGTCCTGGATCTAAATTTGCATTATAATATTCTCCTTGGGCACCCTTGGATACATGCTATGAGGGTCATCTCATCCACATACCATCAATACCTCAAATTTACACATAATGGCACTGAGATTACTATTCCTGGTGATCCCAATCCCTTTTAGTATTGCTCCAACCTAAAAGGAATTGTTGAACATCAAGTGCCAATCAATCGAGAGGCCTCATCATCCTCTTCATCCACTGCTCTATCTCATTGCATTGACCCATCTACCCTTGTAAAATAATCCACTCCATTTACCATGCCATCAATCCCCAAGGTCCAAGTCCATGATATGGGATGTGGAGAATACTGTATAAGTAATTCACTGACAAAAGACAATGCTAAGGCTGCTGAGAAAATTTAAACGTCCAATACTGATGTCAAGACAGCTACAAAAGGAACATGAAAAGATGGTCGTGCTTGGATTGAAAACTTTTGGGATCCTGATGATACATCTTCCTTTTCTTTATCTTATTCCACTCAATCCTTTCATGAACATGATAGACCTATGCATGATCTTGACCCTACTGAAGATATCCAATCACTACCCTTCCATCCCACCTACCCTCGGCTAGGATATGCATTTTCTACTGTCACCCCTACTAAGCCATCTTGCCAAATCATTAAGGGTGTGCAAGCCTCCTTTGACATTAACAGTACCAAAAAGGATATTCCCAGAGATTCCATTGATGGAATTGCCACTCCTTGTCATACACCAAATAGTCTTGACACTCCATCAATCTCACCCATCTCACTCATACCCATCTGCATCATAGACATGGATCAACAAGTCATGTCTCAAGAAAAGAACAAGGATAAAGATCAAGAATTAAAGGTGAAAGTTACTTTCACAAATGGAGATCCAGAATACAAAGAAATAACAATCAAGAAAGGTCCTTTAGCCAAATTAAAAAGCTATTGGACTAGTCAAAGAAACAAAACAAAGTCAAGACTGAAAGAAAGAAAAATTATACCTCTTCATAAAAAATAACTGGGGGCGTCTATCAAAAGAATGAAAGTAATAAATAATTGATCTCCAACTATGCCTCTCCATCAAAAATAACTGGGGACATCTCTCAAAGTGGAATATCAAAAGAAGAGTTTGTTGATCCAGTGTCTCCACCATCACTTTCACTCATTCTATACATCCCATTCCATCCATCCATACTCACACATCTGCCACATCTCTCCACTCCCATTGGTAATTTTTTTCAATGTACCTTTGATGATGACCCCTTCAAGTACTCTAGCTCATTGGTTTCCCAAACTCCTTTTTGCCTAAAGCCTGATGGCCCGCATAGTGTGCATATTAGGGATCATACCATAGCTTATTTTTTCTACCACATCTATCACCCTTCATATTTCTTCTTACGCTCCTCATCAAGATCAGGCTCTTTCATCCAACACGGTCATCCCAACAAAATCAAGGTATTGCCACAACAACCTATGGATCTGGTGCTTATCAAATTTCCACTCCTAAAGGAGAACCATTGCTTGATCCTATCAACAACATGCATCTCCACAAGTATTACACCTAAGTGCTTAGAGTACCCTTTCAAAAACCAAAAAAAATCAAAAATCAAAAAAATAGTTGCCCCGATGAAAACCTGGCAAACATGCGTCTTGGTGACAAAAAAAAAACAAAAAGTAAAGAGAAATAATTCATCCAAAATTGAAAACCACTTCGGTGGCACTTTGGATAAGTACCATGGTGAAAACCTGGAAAATAGGCGCCATGCATAGTCAATCTATGATCTTCTGTCTACTTTCACTCTACCTGGTCTTCCATCTTTCGCCCGTATCACTTTTCCATAATAAAGCTTCAACATCCTTCTCATGGCCTAAGAACAACCAAAATTTGGTACCCTTTTGTTTCATGATCATCCTTCACCTTCGCCTGCTACTTCCCCTCACCCATAATAAACTGGTCCTATACCGAACTAGGGGCAATTCCTCAATCTACATCTACATGGGAAATCATGCATGGTATCGACCTTTCGAAACCATAAAAAATCCTAAAAAATCCTAAAAATAAGAAAAAGTCCTAAAAAACCAAAAAATCATAAAAAGTCCTAAAAAAATACAAAAATCAGAAAAAAGTTCAAAAAAAATCCAAAAAAAAATCGTAAAACTTCAAAATCCAAAAAAATCAAAACATGTCAAAACCCAAAAACATTTAGAAAACTTTCAAAAATCCCAAAAATAGAGTCATTTGAATCTGAGTCTGATTTATTTTTGTATTAGTAGGGTTGAACTACATTGTCTCTGTGCATTTTCTACATAGGCAAGGCCCATCCTAAATGAGCCCCCAAGACATTAGGTCAGTCATTTTTGGTTTGGTCAAACAATAAAATCATGACTTAGTCTTTGTCAAATAAAGCAAATTCAATTTGTGTCAAACTATGAGGTTTCTGTGTGTATAACGTAGGTAAGGCCATCAATCGATGAGCTCCAGAGGCCACCTAGGTCAGTCCTTTATGGTTTGTCGAGTTCGGTCATCTTCTTTGGTCCATAAGAAATCATCATCACTCAAACCAAATCACAAATCAAAGCAAGCTAACAGATCAAACAAAACGATCACTTCATTAATCAATCAAAACAATCAATCAATCAAATCTTTGGTCTTATATTGGAATGGGGAATCATGTCACTTGTCTCATTCGGTTTTTTCATTTGTCTCTTATCAGGATGTGTCCTTCCTGAGATTAGATGTTGTCAAATTAGTCAACTTGGTCAATTTCCTTAAGTAGGATATGTCTTTCCTACAATTAGGCACTTATCAAAATGGTCAAACGGTCCGTTTCCTTGGATGTGTCTCTTTCCTTACACAGGATATGTCTTTCCTACCATTAGGCATTGTCACATTGGTCAATCTTTATCAGACTTTATCAAATCAATCAACTTTGTCACTTTGGTCAATTTTATCTTAATCAAGATGTGTCCTTCTTGAAGTTAGGCTCAATCAAATCAACTGGTCAACTTATCAAACCTTGTCACCTTGTCAAATATTATCAATCAAACCTTGTCAACTTATCAATCAAACTATCAATCACTTGGTCATTTCGATCATCTTGGTCAAAGTCAACCTAATCAAATCACTCTTGTCAACACATTTGGAAAACATTATCTCATTGGCAAACACTTTGTTGGTCTGGGTTTTCTTTATCTTTTGATTGGTTTTTTGAAGTCATGTTACTTGCTACCTCAAGGATGTCTTGTCATGGACTTAGAGGAGCGATGATGTCTCATAACTTTTTTTTTATTTGATTGTTGTCTACAGTTTGTCTTGACAAAAATACTAGGGAAACTTGGCCCTTAGTATGAGTTAGGACATTCCTTGTCTGTAACTATCTGTTTTGCAAATGGATGACCTTGAACACCTTGGTCTATGTCATACCATGGTTTTTGTTGTCCTTTGTCATATTTTACTACTCTGTGATGAAAAATCACTTTGACATGCACAAGAGGCTTCATCACTTTCATTTCCTTCATATCTCTTTCTTTTCATCTATCATTTCTTCCATCATCCATTTTTGTTCATCATTTCATTTCTTTCTTCATCATCCTTATCTATTCTCTTCTCTCATTTTTTTCTCCTTCATCTTCTAGTCCTCTTATCCATTTCAAGAGCACACTCATGTTCTTTGAACCCACCTATTCTATTGAGGGGGCATACCTCTACCTCCTCATCATCCTTTCTCATTATTTCTTACACTGGGGCTATCTTTTTTCTTTGAAACAACGTGATAGGCTGCATTGTCTCAAAGAGGGGAAAAATGTAGACACATAAAAATGTCCTCGTAATCATTTTTATCCATTGCATGTTTCAATTGATCATCCACATAATCATATCACCATATTCATAAAATCATTAAAATATTATAAATATTATAAGCATTTATTCATATCATTTAATCATTTAAATCATTTATCATTCATCTATTAAATCATTTATAAGCTTTTATTCATATCATTTAATCATTTTAATTATTTATCATTTATCCATTAAATCATTTATAGGCATTATTCATATCATTTAATCATATTCCATTAAGTATTTTAATCATTTATCCATTATTTATTTATTTCATTATTTCACTTCATAAATATTTATTGTTTCATTAATCATCAGCATATTCATAAATCATTCAACCATTTCATAAATCTATTAATTCATCCATTTTCATAAATCATTTCACCTTGACCATTTGCATGATTATTCATTTGCATTAATCATTAAAATTCATTCATATATTTCATTAAATAATTTAAAATTCATAAATCAACTTCCATGAAATTAGCTCAAAATTGCACATTAAACTCATAAATCGCTTCCATGGAATTAGCTCAAAATTGCACATTTTGAGCTTCCAAACATAAATCATGGCATAAATTACTCTTCTCATTTTTGTCATTTCTCATTTTCACATTATGCATTCATCTATATAAACCCCCTCTTCTCACCAAAAAAGGGACTTTTCAATCATTTGAATCCATTCATCATAGCCTCTTGTAGCATTTGTGCTTATGTAAAATATGAGAGAACCAAAATGCTTGAAAAAAAGATCTTGATGATAGGATGACAATGGAGTTAGATTTCCTTTAAATGCACATGTTTTGATTTTGCATATTTTAGCTTTATGTTTATTACATTTGCATTTAATTAGAAACACTTCATTGGAGTTATGCTAAAATTTTGATTTGAGTTTATAGTTTAAGATAAGTTTTCAGTTTTCAACATATACACCATTGGAGTGTTTTTCCTTTAAATTTAGCTACTAGAAGTCTTAACGCCACATTCTCTTGTGTAACATGATGAACTCCACAAATTGAAGCTACATCTCTTATATGATTTTGTATAGTCATAAAATTGCACACCATGCAATTTCACATATATTATTGCATCTACTTTAGTGTCCACTCCCTTAGCATCCTTTTTCCCCTCTCAAGATGCTCTGGCACCCCTTTTCAGCAGCTACCCTCGTGCATCAACTTTACATCAAACCTTGTGTTTTCCCCGTCTTCGTCGTTTTGTAGCGTGACGTGTTCGGACACTAGCGCATTGCGCGGATGTCTGCACGTTCTGCTAGTGTCCTATGACATTTCAACATTCAAATGACCATTTTCATGCATGTTCGCCACTTGTCACCTCTTTTGGTCGGAGGTAACAGCTCGAGATGCCTTGTAACCGTCTGAGAAGCTTCTTTTTGGCTACTCTTCTCTCTTTTAATGCTATCTTTTCCATTATATTCCTCCTTCGAGGTCTTGCTAACACTTCTCTAGCTTTATTCCATATTTTAGCTTCTCTCCATCTTTGCTTACATAGCTCCATACAGCTTGTTACAACAGCTTCAAGCTCTCTTAGCAACAACTTTTGCAATACTCTTTTGCAACTCTTTTAGCTCTTGCAACTCTATCTCCCTTGCCTTATGCTTGTGAGCATCCTAGGATTCCATATCCTCTATCTATTACATCCTTACTTCATGATACGGGTTCTCGTCCTCAAGCAGGGATTTCTTTTATCACCTCTTTTATGATATGGGCTCTCCTCTTTGAGTGGGGTTTTCTTTTATCACTCTTACTTGGTGGTGCAGGTTCTACTCCTAAGCGGGTTTTACTTTTACCATGCACTTTGTTCATTTTCAATTAGACTCTCTCTTTCTATCTGGTTGTTCGTGGAGGTGGGAACACCAAAACGAGGTTTTTACTGAGGCAAACCCCTATAAAGCCCCCCAAAAATTTCTCTCTTTGTCTCTCTTGTGTGTAGGTATTGAAGACATTCACGTGCTAGAGGCTTCATCACTTGCATGATTGTAAGCATTTCCTTTTCACTTCTTGTTATCTTTATCTATTTCACTGTATTCCAACTTTATCGCATTTTTTACATTCTTAGCAATCAAAGTAGAAGTAGTCATTTAGCTATTCTTTGTGAAATTCTCGCTTTCCGGTCCATACGAGACTCCAATGCGCCTCCAGGACTCCAACATGTTGTGTTGTCATCTATATCCCGTGCTAACGTCCTTTGACTAAGAGCTTGTCAGTTTGTCTAGAGAATCTTTGTGACCTATTTTTTTTATTCTAGAACTCTCGTTGTTGTTCCTTGAGGTAGTTTAGGGAAGTTCACCCCATGAGGCTCTCTGAGTGAAGAGAACTTGTGAGTAGCGATCCCCCTTCTCTACATTTTGGTGAACCTGGCGAGAACCAAAAAACTTGGAATTTATTTACCCCTCCTTGGCGGGGTCATAAATTTTGACTTGGTGCTCAAACTTCAGAACCGTTTGCACCGTTGGAAAGTTCTCCTAGAGAGCTAGTTCAGTCCCTAAAATACTAGTGCCTTTGACAATCAAATTTTATGGACCGACGCAAGTTCCAAACTCAAATTCTGCTTCGAAGACCTCCAAAAATACAAATTACCAGAACATAGAAAATACCGAAACAATCCAAAATGAATTTAATATCTTCTTTTATTAGTTCAGTATCTAATTTTGTTCAAAATTTTAATGATATTTGATTTCATGCATGTGATGGTGACTTGGATTTTCCTATGTCACTTGATATCTTTGATCCTTATCATGAAAGTCCTCTTGCTTCAGAGGATAGTTTTTTGTAAGAAGATGAAATCATTGATACCTTTCTTAATGTTACTTTACCTTCTCTTCATTCCAATGCACTCTCCTCTAAAGATGATGCATTTTTGAATGATGAACCTTCTATTCATTCTAATGCACTCTCTCTTGGAGATGCTGTGTCCGTGAGTGATGAATCTTCTACTCCTTCCAATGCACCCTCTTCTAGAGATGTGTTTGTGAATGATGAATCTCTTATCTATTCTAATGCACTCTCCTCTAGAGATAATTCATTAGTGCATGTTGAATCTCCTTCCACATTTGATCTTGTTTGGATCGATGTTGAGAATATCTCTTCAAATAATTATTCTACTAGTTGTGATGATTCTGTAATTTTTATCTATGTCTCTGCCACCCCTCAAAGGCCTAAGAGACCGGACATTTATGTGACTCCATCTAGTCCTTCTCCTAAAAGGGTTTGTTCTATTAATGGTGTTTCATTTGAGGGTGATTCTCTTGATCTTTATACGACTCCCTCTTACAAAGTGATGTCCCATACTTATGAAAATAGAACAAATAAACAACCAAGCCTTCCTCAAGCTCCTAAACCTATGACGAAAGCACCTGGTGATCATGCTCTTGTTGAGCAACCTCAAGTTACTCTGGCTAAGATCTCACTGTGGGACTTGCTTCAGTCTACTCCAGTTTATCAAGGTATGCTTCAGGAAGCCTTGTAAAAGATCCTCTTTCCTTCTTCTAGTAGGCCGATAGATGTCGAGGCGTTGATGGTTTATATTCGTGCGGATTCGCCGAATATTACATTCTATCTATAGGAACTCCCGCCTTTGAAAGTACAAAAGCAAGCAGACCCTCTA
The DNA here is from genome assembly GCA_007115665.2 of Sequoiadendron giganteum. Lineage (NCBI taxonomy): Eukaryota > Viridiplantae > Streptophyta > Pinopsida > Cupressales > Cupressaceae > Sequoiadendron > Sequoiadendron giganteum. The sequence goes on from CM021100.1 coordinate 94,127,382, forward strand.
ATGATCATAGTTAGTTAACATTAATAAAATTGGAATTAGACATATTCTCGTTGATGCTGGTTCGACGCTCAATGTGTGTAGCATCGATCTATTACCTAAGATTAATATTGACTCATCTTCTCTTAATGCTTCTTCTATTGTTATTCATGGGTTTGATAATGTTGGGTGACAAGCTCTAGGTACAATAGTATTACCTCTGCAGCTTGGACCCATTACTGTACCTACCCTTGTATATGTTATGTCTAAAAAATTACCTTATAATCTTCTTCTTGGTAGACCATGGATTCATTCTATGGGTGTAGTCCCATCTACCTTGCATAAATCTACTAAGTTAATTGCTAACAATAAAGTAGTCACATTCAAGGCTAACCTGGATTCTATGCACTTATGTGAGATGGCAGTTGTTGGTCAAGTTTTAGTTGTGCCTACCCTTATTCCTTCAGTGTCTTCAAATGCATCGATGTTTACTCCAGCAGTACCTACTACAAAGGATACTCTTGAGATAAATGTCCCTGAAGAAGACCCTTCTAAAGCAATGAATACTAAGTCTGCTCCTACTTCTCAAAGAAATGCATGTCTCGGTGATGATTGGGGTTCCTTAGACTTTACAAAATTCTTTAGTGGGGAACTTAAAGTTGACCTGATCCACTCGGACCTTCTGATAACATTATCTAAACCCGCTATCGAGGATGATTATCCTTCTGCATCGTGGGATAGTGTGAACATAAATTGTAATGTTCTTAATGCTAATCCTCCTTTCATGTCTTTTTCTTCTTGTGAGAAGTAAAACTTTTATCCACAAGAGAAAGGGTTGCTTCATGCTCCTCATCCTTTGTCTGAGCAAGAGCATATTTTGTTGCGGCCTCTAAAAGCCCACTTAATTACTCTTCCTCATACACACAATAAATTTCATAAACACGATAAAGAAAAACATCCTTTTTGTGCATACCATCAAGTGCCTGGCAATTACACTAGTGAATTTAAGGCCTTGAAGGATAAAATACAACTTCATGATTCAGGTACCATCGCTCATTTATCTGTTGATGCACTTGCCTCTTTTAAATGGTAAGTGATATCAAGGTTTACCTCTATCTTGTATGATCTAATTATCTGGAATGGTTCTCTTCCCTTGTATGTTGGGGGCAGTGATAACTCATTTTGGATGTGTGTCCTTCTTAAAGACCCCCTCTTTTCTCTTTTTCTTTCAATTTGAGCGTCCCTTGAGTGGACCCCTTTTCTTTTGAGGGATTCTCAATGGACCCTCTTTGAAAGAGTTTTTATTGAATGAATTTTATGGCGTCTAGCTTGGGGGAAACCTAACTAGACCTGTTTCATACATTCGTGTCTAGCTTGGGCGTAGCCTGACTAGACCTATCTTTTATGTGACTATCTTGCAACATAGCTTGCAGCGGCCACAAGCATCTCTAATTTTTCTTGCCTTGTAGGACCGAAAACCTATAGAGCTCCTTTATCATTTTTACTTTGTGATATTGGTTTTCCTCCTCAAGCGGGGATTGCTTTTATCACTTTTACTCTGTGATATGAGTTTTCCTTCTTGAGTGGGGTTTTCTTTTATCACTTTTACTTTGTGATACGGGTTTTCTGTTGGAAAAACAAGGACAAACAACTGAGAGGGGGGTGAATCAGTTGTTACAAAATTTAAACTTATTTAACCTTAATCAACCTTTAATCTTATATCTTATAATTAATAGTGAAAGCATGAATCAACAATACATCAAAAACACATGAACACCAATATTTTATACATGGAAACCTTGTTAGGGGAAAAACCACGGTGGATGTTAGTCCACATGATTACACCCTATTATAATTATAATAAAAAATGAATAAGGAATGCACATGCATTCAGGCACACTACCTAGAGCTCAATTCTCAAAGGGAAGGCTCACTACCTTACATAAAAATAATCAGATTAAATCCATCTAATGAGGTTGAACTGAGAAATTAGCTTCTACCAAAGCTTGATGATAGTTTCGATTAGGCACAAAAACACTTCTTCACACTTCTCTCAATCTTCTTCACACTCTGCTCTGAAATTAAATGATTTGATCTTTATTCACACATTTCACATTCACACTTCATACACATTCATTGAGTGTACCTCACACACTTCAAAATGAAGAAACAATCGCTCTTATATATCCACTACATGAATTTACATCAACAACTTTTTTGGCCACAAATAAAGAATAAATTACAAATTGCCGGTCCAAATCATGAACAAATCTCAATGCGCACCAACCTAAGTCGGTCACAACATAATGAGGACCTGACTCAACACCTTGAATATTCCAAGCAATAAAAAATTAATCCATAAGGATCCACAACATGCTACCACCATCATGTTGGCCAAGAACATGAAAAATCGAACACAAGGAAAAATCTTTGATCACGAACACACCGATCAACACAAACTTACCACAATGATAGTGCACGATCTAGAAACATCACTAAATGTCGCATGGGCATACGTGATTGTGTGCAAGTGATTTTCTACTTTAAGCTGCAAAACCAAATGAAATGAAAAAGGAAAAACACAAACAAACACTCAATGATTAGTCTAAGTTGAATCCAAAAAAAACAATAAAGAAATGAAACGTTATACCTTGCTTGGACTGATGAGTTGGTTGGCCCTTTGATGGAAAATGTATGGAATAATGGAGGTGGGTATTGTGATGAAAATGGTAGTTGGATGCAATGAAAGCTAATATGGCTGCAAATGCTAAGTGTGCTAATGGCTTGAATGCTTAAGAGTGAATGCAAAAATGATCTAACTCTTGTCTAATCCATTTAATTTGAGACCAAGTCTTCCAATTTAAAGAAGAATGGACAACTAGGATTTAGCCATCATGGACAAGATGGAGGGTTGTGGTGAGTTGAGGACTCACAAGTCCTCACATCTTTCCATGTGGAATGTGAGGTGGAAAGAGGAAAAATGATGTGGAAAATAACATGTGAGGTGGAGGTACTTGCAAGTACCTTGGGATTAGGAGAGGATTTCCTCAAAAATGAAGTCTTTGTCCCCATATGGGGCTGATGGTGACAAGTGAGGAATTTTAGAAAGTCCTCTCTTGTCACCATGGGGATGGGAGAAGTTGTTGGAGAAATAAATGTGAATTTTAAATTCACATGATTGGAAGTACCCAGTGGATAAGAAAAGGTCCTCCTAAAGGAGGTCCTTGTCCCATGTAACTGTTGTGACCTATGAGAGGTTATGGGGAAGAGAAATGCATGGGATAAATAAATGGAATTTAAAATTCCATTAGAAAGGACATGGGGATTGTAAATGGAATTAAAAATTCCATTAAGGTTGTTGGGAGAATAAAATGGAATTAAAAATTTCATTGGGATGTGGGAAGAGTTGACTAAAGGGGGTTGATTAGACTACTGATGAGGGATAAGAAGAGGGTTAGGTGGTTAATGATGATTAGGAGCCAACTTGCAAAAGTTGGAGGATGTGACACATCCTAATCATGGATTAGGGATGTGTCACATCCCTAATGACAAGATTAGGAGATGAATTGGGATTAAGTGTGGATGGGACATAAAGGGAATTAAATGTGGGTTATTTATTTAATTCCTTGGAAGAAAGGGATAAAGGGGTAAAGTATTTAATTATTTAACTAAATACCTTAGGGATTTAGAAGACTTTAGGGGTATTAATTAAATAATTACAATATTATTTAACTAATGTGGATAAAAGGGTATTTAGATGAAAAAGGATAAATTTGACTAAATGTAAGTGGTCAAATTTAGGTGTCTACATTTTTCCCCTCTTTGAAATGGTGTTACGAAGTAGCATCATTTTAAAGAAAATTAAAACATAGCACCTAGAAGAAGATGGTTAGATTAAGGAAGATGCCCCAGTCAGTCGAGGAGTGACTAGGAGGAAATATGATGGGAGTGAAGATGAAGGTTAGGGATTAAGGATGCCCCCTTGAGAGGACATGCGGGTTTAAGAGAATATGGGTGTCCTCTCGAAATGGATCAGATGATGTAAGGGTAGATGGGGAAGATGATGCAAAATGATGGATGGAATAGAGGATGGTAAGATGAAGAGATAAAGGCAAGCACAAATGGATTCAAGGACAAATACGATGTTGCCCCAGTCAAACTACAAGCCAGGATGGACTGATGGTTGATGGAGTGTTGTTGATGAGGGAATGATATATCCCGTAACAACACAAGGATAAGGGAAGGATAGATCCCGAAGATGATGATGAAAGTGTTGTTGATGAGGGAAGGGTACATCCCAAAACAACACAAAAGGATAGGGAAGGATATATCCCGATGATGATGATGATGATGATGATGATTGGGTCAAGGCTTACAACAAGGCTGGGAACAAGACCAAAGATGTGAATAGATGATTTTTGCTAGATTGAATGGATTAGGATTGGATGGAGATGTGAGATGGGTCAAATGAATGAAGATGACGAAGGTAAAGATGCAATGCAATGGAAGAGAAAATGAAATGAAATCCTAATGCAATTTTCCATTTTCGGAGCACTGATTTTTTTATAGCATAAGACTCCAGGTACCATGGTATGTGAAACCAAGGCGGATTAGTGTCTAATGCATACACAAACACAGGAAACAAGGAGGCTATCCCAACACCCCAAATTCATGATGAATTTGGTCGGGCCAAGTATTGGGATAACCACAAGCACAAAAGGATGCCCTAGTGTAACACAAGACCTCAGGGGTCCTGGTGGATACTACATGGGACAACCTAGAAGACAACAACAAACAAAGATCAAGAGATGCCCCTATGTTAACCAGTCAAAACACACCATAATATGATATATCATGGCAGCCTTGACAAGTGATGATAGGGAGCTCAAATGATAAATAGAAGCCAAAAGTATCAAATGATTGTAATCAATTTCAAAACACCCTTTGCCATAGGATCGAGAGGATGGATGGGGTTGATGGGGTCTGTTAGGAAGATACATCCTGTTGAGACCAAAGATGGATATTAAACAAAATTATTGACATGACTCAAGATACTTGAAATTGATTAAATCTCATGATACTAGGGACCTTTATTTGGGAAGCACCAACTAGGATAGGGACGTACTTCATGACACGACAAGATGACGAGACATAAGACGACAAGACAAAAAATTGACAAGGTGACAAAACAGACACATCCTGAAGACCTACGCGACAAAAGATTGACACACCCTAAATTCCTATGGGATGCAAGTCCAACACACCCTAAAGACCTAGGGGACACAAGACTGAAAGACCCTAAAGACCTAGGGGCTTAGGGGTTGATCAAAGATCAGCCTTGCCTATGTGAAAGCACAAATCCCTCGTAGTTCAACAAAAGACTGACAAACGACCATGTATAAAAATAGAAAGAGGACAATGGAGACCTCGATGGATGACCAAGACTGGATGAACAAATTCCATGGGGGAAAATCAAATGATTGACCTTACCTCCGTGGAAGCACAGGGGCAATGTAGTTTGACACAAGGCCAAAGAAAGATGATGGAAGACGAAAAACTAGACAAGAAGCAGAGCCCCATGGGTGGATCAAATGATCGACCTTGCCTACATGAAAGCGTAGGGCGACGTAGTTTAACACGAGACCAATGACAAACAAAAGACATGGGATGATGAGATGACCATGATAAGTGGATAAAAGGATGGAGCCAATATGATGAGCTAGGATAGGCCGTGTGGATAGGAAGGTCGATACACATAAGATGAAGCTCAGGGATGGGATAGCTATCCAAATCATCGAAAGAGGAAGTGGGAGGATGAGACGATGGATAGATGAGAGAGGAAAAATGATAAGATATTAGGAAGATGTAGGAAATAGATAGGAGTGATGATAGTGAGATAGCATGGAATTGGATTGCATGGGGGTAGCCTATAGCTAGATACCAATGACAAGGGATTATGAGATGGAAGGAAAATAGAGGTAAATAGATGGATTGATAAAGATGGGGAGATAGAAAGATGCTAGGATAGGTGTATAGAGGGATAAGGATTTGGAAGGATGGAATAGATTACAGGATGGATAAATGGATGGGGAGATAAGGATGGGAAGGATGGGGAGATGGAAAGGATTACTTAGAGGGATGGAAGAATGATGTGTCCAAGGATGTTGTCGCAACTAAGGAGATGCCCCCACTCTAGATATGTCATGCGTGACGAGGCAAGAGGGATAGCAGGATGGATGGATAAGGGAGTGAGATGGACATAGATAGGAGATATGGGTGAGTAAGGGATATGGGTGTTGGCATGGTGGATGGATGATGAAGGTAGATGGATGTAGATAATATGCATGGATCAGAAAAGTAGATGGGGAGGATAAGGAATATGATAGTGTATGGATGATGGGAATATATGCCAAAAGGCATCCAAAGCATGTATATATTTTTCCCCCTATCTAGGTCAAGATCTCAAGGAAAATGAAGGGACTAGATACAGATTGGATATGATGGGTATGATGTGGAAGATAGGCAGATGTAGAAGATGGAGGAAAGGAATGTGTAGGTAGAAGTTGCCCTCAATTATGGAAGTAAACTAGATGGGGGATTTACACATGACGCCTGTTTGCCAGGTTTTCATCATGGTACTTATCCAAGGTGCTTGTTTGCCAAGTTTTCACCATTGGACGAATTTTTTTCTCTTTACAATTTTTTTTTGTTTTCTTTGTTTGAATTTTCTCTTTTTTTTTATTTTATTTTTATTTTTTTGACCTTTTGGACTAGGATGTAGGTGAAGATGGATAAAGATAGGGATATGGATACGTTGGTTTGGATGATATGTGATGGAGGGGATGAATGAAGGACTGAAGCATCAAGTTATATATGAGGTAATAAGAGCCCATGTGTAAAGCGACCATTGGATGTTGGTACAACCTTATTAGAATGGATGGATTATGAAAGAGGATGGATTAAAGGTGTTTGATGGGGTAGATATGTGGGATAATGGATGGGATGTTGGAAATTGTATGAATAGAATGATGGAGTGGATGTGTGATGGAGGAAGGTGTTCGGGACCAACATTGGCACATGTGGTGGTGGATGTGAAAGGATAGGAGGATGCATGGATGGAGAGTGTGGAGATAATGGAGGAGTTCAAATAGTGAATTTTGGGACATAGGTACCCAAAATAGATTTAGGAGATGGAGGAGGTGAATTATTTTTTGGTGGATTAGAAACTTTGGATGTCGTTACAGATTTGTCATTCGAAGGCATGGCATATTTTTTCTTCAGGATCCACATGGTTTTGATTTTTGCTTTGGTGGGCCTTTGTGGCCTTTGGGATTGATTGGGCTTTTGGATTTGATTTTTCTTTTCATCAACATGTATTTTGAAGGGGACATGAGGAGCTTTAGATTCATGTGGATGTTTGGATTTATGCATTTTTACTTTGGCATCCAAAGTGCTTGTAGTAGAAATGGGATGGGTAGGAGGCGATGGATGATGTGGAGAAGACGTGGATGGAGTGAGAGAGGTAGGCTTTTGACGATGGTGTGTGGATGGAGGATGCGAGATAGCATGCATGGAGGGGTGCCTTTGTTGATCTTGATTAGGAGTTATGAAGGAAGGATTTTTATGTTGTGCAGTAGGGATAGGTGATGGATGGATGAGAGGATAAGATGGAGGTGGTGATTTTGGAATATAAGGGCTCAAAATGGATGTTGTATATGGAGGATGTATTATGGTGGACGGAGGGACATAAGGAACCAAAATGGATTTAGAGGATGAAGGAGGAAGATGGACTGTTGTTTTGAGGTAATACGATGGAGGGGGAGGGATGTCGACAAAGGATTTAGTAGAGCGATGTGAAGTACCTCTCATTCCTTTGGAAGAGGCTCGCTTAGGGCGTGTGGAGGGTGTACCAAAATTTTTGGATTGTGATTCTTGGGAGATATATCCAAGACCTTGCGCACCTGGATGTTCTTTGACCTGAATGGGCTCTAAAATACCTTGCTCATGAAGGCCTAAACCTTTTCCTTGATTGTTCATGTTCTTGAGCGTGTGATCTATGGTGGGATGCTTATTCTTTTGGAAGCATGATGTGAGTCAATTAATAGGTGGAGGAGAATGGGTGGTGCATATGCTTTGTTTTTCTTCTACAAGAAGTCCACCATGGATAAGTGTAATGTTATCGAGGTGATATAAAAGCAGTGTCGGGGTGGCAGAGCTAGGCAATGATGAAGGATCAGGAGATGGAGATGATGGAATAGCAACATCCTAATTGGGAGGAGAAAGTAATAAGGGGCAAGATTAGGTGGTATGATAGGATCTAGATTTGTGACAATAGGTGATAAGGGCCCACGAGATGGAGTAATTGGATCTTGAGTGCAAAGGGGACTAGGGGATGGAGCAGATGAGCTAGTGTGATCTTGAGATGGGATGGAAAGGGTGGCATGATCTTGATTGGAAGGAGTGGATATGTTGGTATGCTTTGGATCAAGCTCTTGGCATGGCTCATCTTGTGTGGGAGGCATGATGAGGGAGGAGTGTTGGAGGGACTCCTCAAGTGGGGGAGATGGAAGGATGGAGGATTCATGAAGGTCATGGGATTGAAGTTTGGTAATATTAGGGCTAGGAGGAGTGGATTGGATGTCTCCAATGGATTGGGTGGATCTAGCAGTAGAAGATGGGGATTCAATGGGTTTGATGGGTTTGACGGGTTCAACCGTTTGGATAGTGTTAGGAATGGTAATGGGAGTGATAGGTGTAGGATGGAGGAGGGACTCATCACTAGTGACTGTACATGATAGAGTGGGAGGGCATGACTCCACAACATCAAGATGTGGATTCAGGGATGTCTCTTCTATCATGAGTCCTTGGACAACATTTGGAAGGAGATCTTTGGACATTGTAGGTTTAGGTGGCGTGATGGGAATGGATGGAGGATTATGGATGGGTGGAGGACTAGGATCAGGGATTGGTGGATTAAGATTGGATGGAGGACTAGGAGGAGATGGAGGATTAAGGTTAGAGACTGGTGGATTAGGATTGTATGGAGAACTAAGAGGAGATGAAGGATTAGGATTAGAGTTTGGTGGATTAGGATTGGATGGAGGAATAGGAGGAGATGGAGGATGAGGATTAGATAAGGGGATGGGATTGGATGGAGGACTAAGAGGAGATGAAGGATTAGGATTAGAGACTGGTGGATTAGGATTTGATGGAGGACTAGGAGGAGATGGAGGATGAGGATTAGAGACTGGTGGAGTAGGATTGGATGGGGGATTATGGTAGGAAGGATTAAGATATAATGCAATGGAGGGGGAAGTGGCACGGGAGGATGTGGATGCTGGATTAGGTTGGGGAGATTGGGATGGTTGATTATAGTAGGAATATTGAGATGGTGGATTATGATAGGAAGGTGTGGATTTTGGGTTAGGATGGGAAGATTGAGGTGGTGGATTAGCATAGGGGGACACATATGGTGGATTGAAAGAGGATGACATGGATGGAGGATTAGGATAGGAAGATTGAGATGGTGGATTAGGATAAGAGGACATGGGTGATGTATTTGCGTAGGAGGATGTGGGTGGAGGATTAGGATAAGAAGATTGAGATGGTAGATTAGGATAAGAGGAATATTGAGATGGTGGATTATGATAGGAAGGCGTGGGTGTTGGATTAGGATGGGAAGATTGGGATGAGGGATTAAGGTAGAGATATTGGGATTGTTGATGATGATAAGGATAGGAGTATGGGGAAGGTGGATTACTATAGGAGTATGTGGATGTTGGATAGGATAGATGTGGAGAGGGAGGACATGATGAATATGTGGATGGTGAGGATACTAGATATCCCTTGTCAAGGGTAGCATAAGGGTCATTATTAGATGCGGATGAAGGCATGGGGGGATAGTTTGGAGGAATGGATGGACTTGGAGAGGGGATCATAAGAAGCTTGCTAGCAAAAATAGCATCAAGGGGATCTATATTACACTCTTCCTGATCAACAAGACTTTCATTATCATCATCAACATAGTTAGGATTCCCCTTGACTATGATTATTGGTTTTGTGAGAGGAGGATAAGGATTCATGATGGATACAAATGGGAAAGATAAGAGTAGATGATTAGCAAGAAATAATGGATGATGGAAGAGAATGGATTGGAAGAAGATGTAAGATTTATTTTGATATCAGAGGATCTTGGGTGTGGATGGACTAAAGCTTGAATTGGGATTTAGGTTAAGATCATAGTGGGATTTGATAAAAGCTCAGATTTGGATTAGATTGAAGCTCAGATTAGGATTGGATGAAAGCTCAGATTAGGATGATGGGATCAAATCTCATATTAGAATTGGATTGGAGCTTAGATTATGGTCCAGAACAATCTAGGGGTGACAAGATTGAGAAAAACCAAAAATTAAAATTTTCAATTTTTTCTATGTTGTAGTAAATCGCGTTTTTGGAGGTCTTCGGAGCGGAAATTAGGTTTGAAATTTGCATCGGTCTTCAAATTTGGGCCACCAAAGGCATGCTATTTTAGTGATTGAATTAGTAATCTTGGAGACCTTTCCAATGATGTAAACAGTTCTGAATTCTGAGCACCGAGTAGAAAGTTATGACCCCAACAAGTTAGGGTAAACAAATTCCTATTTTTTAAAAATATTGGATGGTTTGGGGATGGATAGGACGAGGAGGAAAGATTGGATGATGATTTTGGATTGAAGAATATTTATGCTAATTGTGGTATGAAGGATTGACTCTTTGGATTTTGTATGGGGAGAAAATGTGCCTGTTCTAGGTCAAGGTCGCCTATCTTGGGGTAGGGTCACCTGTTCTGGGGCAGGGTCGCCTGTTCTAGGGCAGGGTCGCCTAAACAACTTTCAGATTTGACTAAGCCTAAAAATACAGTCAAGTGATATCAATAAATGGGGTGAACGTACTTCCAAGACGGGCAAATGGATGCATGAAATGGGAAAACAAACACTCGGAATGGGAAAACGGATGCCCAAAATGGGAGAACGATGCTCAGAACGGGAAAACGGCTACCCAAAATAGGTGAATGGATACTCGGAATGGGTGCACGAATAATTAGAATGGGAGAATGATGCTCGAAATGGGAGAACATATGACAAATTAAAGGTGAAATTGACTGTTTGGAGGGCAAGGTCGCCCCTTTGAGGGCAGGGTCGCCCCTTTGAGGGCAAGGTCGCCTATTTGGGGTCAGCTCACCTAATCCAGGTCAGGGTTTCCCAAACTGGGGAAAGGTCACCCAAACAACTTTTGGATTTGACTTTGTCTGAAAAACAGTCAAGCGATGTTGATAAACGAGGCAAATGGACTTTTAAGACAGGGAAATGGATGTAGGGAACGAGTGAACAGACACTCGGAATGGGTGACCAGACACTCAAAATGGGAGAACAATGCTTGGAACGAGAAAATGGATACTCAAAATGAGTGAACGGATACTCAGAATGAGTGAATGAATATTCAGATGAGGCGAACGAATGTTTAGATAGGGAGAACGGACACCTGAAATGGGGGAACGACACTAGAAATGGGGAAATAGATACCCAAAATGAGGGAACAATACTCAAAAAAGGAAAACGACTAACAAACTGAAAGTGAAATTGACTGTTTAGAGGGCAAGGTCGCCCCTTTGAGGGAAGGGTTGCCTGTTCTAGAAAAATTGGTCAAATTTGACTTGGACAGGTGGAAAACAACTGAGACAAAAGGGTAGGGTCACCTCTGTGTGTTGATCTAGACTTGACTTAGGAAAAAATAGCTATGGAAAAGGACAAAAATAACAAGCAAATGGCCAAGACTGACTGATAAGCACTGGTCTTGCATAAAGCAGACAGTTCAAGCATAACAATCCTAAGATTAGTAAGATGGTATGGTCAACACAGTCCTCTAACTAGGCTAAATAAGATAACTAAGGGAGTCTTTTATATACGCACAGTACATGGGGCACAACCGTGAACACCAACCTATCTATAGGCGTGAGTCGAGAACTTCCAGCGAGATACTAAAAGCTCAGACCAAATCTTGACGTCTTGTCTTGGTATCACCCTAGCTTTGATGCTCCACCAAACATGACATAGCTGGATTGAGGTACATCTTTCATTCTCCCCCCTTTATATACCCCACCGGTAACACATGGTTGGGATCATCCCTTGGGGTGATGAAGTCCCCAAGCAGGTCCCGTTAAGAAAAAGAAAAAGGGTACACAAGGACTAATTGGACTATGATTTCTCTTCACCCAGGATCATCAAATGGTGCAAGGGGATTGGATACGTCAATATTCCACTTTTCACAAACACCAAGAAATTTCTTTGACTCCCCCTAATTAGATCTGTGTGCCTAGTTAAGCTAAAAACAATAAACAAAAATCTAAGTAAAGAAGGTGGTTTATCTCCCCCTGCAACAAATATATTAGTAGTTTTTGCTTTTGATCTTCAACAATCGTGAAATAGGTGCAAAAATGTTAACAAAAAATAACACACTCACCAACAATCCAAGTTAGAGGGTCAGTACTAAAGAAAACAGCAACAACTAAACTATGAAAATGAAATTTCAACTCTTTGTTTTACCTCAGTTACCTCTCTCTAGGGCGAGGCCGCCTCTATATTTTGGGCGGAGTCAGCTCTATGGTCGTAGTAGGCTCTTTGGGCAGGGTCGCCTCTTTGTGGGTGGGGTCACCTCTGTATTCTGAGCAGGGCTGCCTCTATGTACTTGAACCTGCAAAATATTAAAAAAACACAGAATGAAAAAATAGAACAGATGGGTTGGGTCATCCTTGTTAGGGTGGGGTCGCCCTTTTGAGGGAGGGGTCACCTCTTTCAGGGCGGGGTCGCCTCTATATTCTGGGCAAGGCCACCTCTATGTACCTGAACTTGCAAAATATCAAAAAATAGAAAACGTGAAAAGTATAGACCCATTTGTGGGTCCCACTGGGCATGCCAGAAATGTTTGCAAGTGATTTTCTACTTTAAGCTACAAAACCAAATGAAATGAAAAAGGAAAAACACAAACACACACTCAATGATTAGCCTAAGTTGAATCCAAACAAAACAATAAAGAAATGAAACATTATACCTTGCTTGGATTGATTAGTTGGTTGGCCCTTTGATGATGCTTGATTGTATGCTCCTTTGATGGAAAATGCATGCGATAATGGAGGTGGGTATTGTGATGAAAATGGTAGTTGGATGCAATGAAAGCTAATATGGCTGCAAATTCTAAATATGCTTATGGCTTGAATGCTAGAGAGTGAATGCAAAAATGATCTAACTCTTGTCTAATCCATTTAATTTGAGACCAAGTCTTCCAATTTAAAGAAGAATGGATGACTAGGATTTAGCCATAATGGACAAGATGGAGAGTTGTGTTGAGTTGAGGACTCACAATTCCTCACATCTTTCCATGTGGAATGTGAGGTGGAAAGAGGAAAAATGATGTGGAAAATAACATGTGAGGTGGAGGTACTTGCAAGTACCTTGGGATTAGGAGAGGATTTCCTCAAAAATGAAGTCTTTGTCCCCATATGGGGCTGATGGTGACAAGTGAGGAATTTTAGAAAGTCCTCTCTTGTCACCATGGGGATGGGAGAAGTTGTTGGAGAAATAAATGTGAATTTTAAATTCACATGATTGGAAGTACCCAGTGGATAAGAAAAGGTCCTCCTAAAGGAGGTCCTTGTCCCATGTAACTGTTGTGACCTATGAGAGGTTATGGGGAAGAGAAATGCATGGGATAAATAAATGGAATTTAAATTCCATTAGAAAGGACATGGGGATTGTAAATGGAATTAAAAATTCCATTAAGGTTGTTGGGAGAATAAAATGGAACTAAAAATTTCATTGGGATGTGGGAAGAGTTGACTAAAGGGGGTTGATTAGACTACTGATGAGGGATAAGAAGAGGGTTAGGTGGTTAATGATGATTAGGAGCCAACTTGCAAAAGTTGGAGGATGTGACACATCCTAATCATGGATTAGGGATGTGTCACATCCTTAATGACAGGATTAGGAGATGAATTGGGATTAAGTGTGGATGGGACATAAAGGGAATTAAATGTGGGTTATTTATTTAATTCCTTGGAAGAAAGGGATAAAGGGGTAAGGTATTTAATTATTTAACTAAATACCTTAGGGATTTAGAAGACTTTAGGGGTATTAATTAAATAATTACAATATTATTTAACTAATGTGGATAAAAGGGTATTTAGACAAAAAAGGATAAATTTGACTGAATGTAAGTGGTCAAATTTAGGTGTCTACATCAATAATTCAATTTACCATAATTGGATTCTTTTTTTCCAAAAACACCTGCTATAGTAATAGAATAACTATACGAACTCAGAAACTCATAACTCGCTCCAATATTGATGCATACCATTGAAACGTTCGGATAATATACTAGATAGGCTCAACAAGAAATCCTTTAATGTGTGATCTCTGATTATCAACATACACAACTTTCCACCATTCAGATCTTCATAGCTTCACAAACTTCCTGCAACATGTTTATTCTATTTTTTTCAATATCCTCGACATATATAGCCTTCAGAATCACCAATTCTAATAGTGTTGACATCAATGACAACCACAACATCCAACAATCTCTCCCTTTGGCATTGATGGCAACACATGATGTGAAAAATACCATCAACACAACTAACTATTCACACAGTACTCTTATCCTCCTTTGTTCTACACTTCTCCCCCTTAGATTTTACAAGGTTTTTCACATTGCACTTCTCCCCCTTTGACATCAATGGAAAAGGTACACAAGCTCTGAACCACATATCATCTGAATCATTTGAATACTCCCCTTGAGTATTAGCCACCACAACATCAACCCGAAACAAGATATGACTATGAATGTAAGGATTGATGCAAAGACTTGCATCTTAGTTCAGATTAGGAGGGGAAATCACCCCTAACTTGCCTCTGAGATACTCAAAAGTATCCTTACGCAATGGTTTAGTAAATATATCTTTAATTTGTTCCTTAGTGGACAAATACTCCAATCTGACTTCTTTATCACTCACATTGTCTCTCAAAAAGTGATACTTGATAGATATATGTTTTATCTTTGAATTTAACACCGGATTCTTGGAAATGTTTATGGCACTTGAGTTATCACAAAATATAGCAATAGGCTCTTCATACTCAATTCTGATATCTCTCGGCATCTTCTTCATCCACATTACTTGAGTACAGGTTTTTGCAGCAGCAATATATTCTACCTCAGCAGTAGATAAGGAAATGGAATTTTGCTTTTTACTTAGCCAAGGCACCAACTTCTTCCCTAAGAAGAATGCACCACCACTTGTATTTTTCTTTTCATCTACCTCTCCTACCCAATCTGCATTTGTAAAGGCATTCAAAGTAATATCATCATCTTTAGGATACCAAAGACCAAAATGAACTGTTCCTTTCAGGTATCTGAAAAATTCTCTTTATTATAGTCACATGTGATTCCTTTGGATCAGCTTGATATCTAGCAACCATACATAAAGAATTCATAATGTCTGGTCTAGTCTGAGTCAAATAGAGCAATCCAAAAATCATTGATTTGTACCTTGTTTGATTAGCCTTAGGAGAATCATCATTTTGTGTTAACTTGCATCCTGTTATCATGGGTGTTCCTACTAGTTTTGAGTCTTCCATGCCAAACTTTTTCAGTAACTCTCTTACATATTTGGACTGAGATATGAAGATTCTATCCTCTAACTGAGTAATTTGTAGTCCTAAGAAAAATTTCAGCTCTCCAATCATTCACATTTCAAATTCACTTTTCATTTCATCAACAAACTTCATTCATAAGTCATCATTACCTTCAAAAATAATGTCATCAACAAAGACTTCAATAATCAACTCTTTATCCTGATCCATCTTGAAATACAAATTATTGTCATCAGTACCTTTATTGAATCCAAGCTTCAACAAGTATTTATCCAGTCTAGCATACCAGGCTCTAGGGGCTTGTTTGAGTCCATACAATGCTTTCTTCAATCGGCAAACCATGTCTTTTTCATCAGTCAGTTGAAATCCATTTGGTTGCTCAACATAAACTTCTTCTAATTCTCCATTCAAAAATGCTTACTTCACATCCATTTGATAGACTTTGTAATTCTTGAAAGTAGCATAAGCAAGAAATAACCTTACAGCTTCAATTCTAGCAACAGGGGCAAAGATTTCTTCAAAATCAATACCTTCCATCTGTGAGTATCCTTTACATACCATTCTTGCTTTATTTCTGACAACTTCACCTTGTTCATTCAGCTTATTCCAAAAGACCCATTTGGTTCCAATCACATTTTGATCCAGAGGTCTGGGAACAAGAATCCATGTATCATTTTTCTCTATCTGCGTCAATTATTCCTTCATTTCTTCCATCCAATATTCATCTTTACATGCTTCATTGACATTGCTAGGCTCAGTTTTGGAAATCGGGTAATACTCTTTTGCAATTCTTATTCTATTTTGCATACCTTTGTTCTTATATCATATAATCTGATTTTCAGAATGATTTAGCATTACATACCTTGGGACTTTGGGATTCTCTCTGACTTCTGGTTCTTTTGTTCTCTCTTTTGTACTTCCACTAGCTTCTCCTTCATGATTCTCTTGATTCACCAGAACAATTTGAACTTAATTATGTCTCTGCACATTCTTTCCATTATTAGTAATATCTTGTAGGTCATCTGAATCATATCCATAGTATCTGGATGATCTAACAATTTCTTCATCAAATTTGACATTTGCACTTTCGACCATTTTCTTCAATCTTCTATTGTAGCACCGGTAGGCTCTGCTCTTAGTAGAGTAACCCAGAAAGATTCCTTCATCACTTATAGCATCAAACTTGCCAATATCTTCATCTCTCTTGATATAAAATCTACTTCCAAATATTTTGAAATATTTAGCAGTAGGCTTATAACCAAACCATAGCTCAAAAGGAGTCTTACTAGAATTTCTACTAACATTTACTTGGTTGATAGTATACAACAATTCTTATAGCTTCTCTCCAGTAGATATGAGGAACATTACCTTCCAGCATCATAGTTCTAGTAGCATCTAGAAATGTTTGTTATTTCTTTCAACAACTTCCTTCTTTTGAGGGGTCTAGGGAGCAGATAATTGTCTTTTGATTCCATGCTCTTCAAAAAATGAATTGAACTCCCGAGAAGTGAATTCACCACCTCTGTTTGATCTTAAGCATTTAACCTTCAATCATGTCTCATTTTCTGCCAAAGCTTTGAAACTTTTGAACTTTTCTAGTGCTTCATGTTTTTCTCTAAAGAAAGCAACCCATATCATCCTAGAGTAATAATCAATAAGCAACATAAAGTACCTTTCTCCTTGTAGACTTCTGATTCTGGATGGACCAGATAGATCAGTATGAACCAACTCCAACACTCCATTTGAATGACGATGTTTTATTCTATAAGAAATTCATGTCTGCTTTCCCATTTGACATTCCTTGCATATAGTGTTAGTCGGCTTTACTAACTTAGGTAGATCTCAGGCTGCTTGAGTGGAGCTTACTTTTGAAAATGTTATCAAAATTCACATGACATAGCCTCCTATTCCATAACCATCTTACATCAACTTGAGCAATTAAACAACTTTCACTAGCAGCACTTAAGTGAAAAATGTTACCTCTTGTCTTTGTACCTGAAGCAATTACATTTCTAGAGCTTCTCAATATCCTACACTTATCATCTTTGAACTGAAGATTGTATCCCTTGTATACCATTTTTCCAACACTCAACAAGTTATGCTTCAATCCTTCAACATAAAGAACATCATCAGTATTATATTTACCACCAAGAGAAATAGTGCCTCTGACACAAATCACACTAGCATTGTTATCTCCAAATATTACAACACCGCCATCATACTTTTCCAAGCTTATAAACTTGCTTTTGTCACCAGTCATATGATGTGAGCATCCGTTGTCAATCACCCATTCATCCTTTTCATCAATTTTGGCTACAAGAGCTTTCTCAATATTTTGATTGTTAGCAGATTTAGTGGACACCGTACAATTTTCCTTGATAGCAATGAATACACATCCATCTTCATTTCCATTTTCTTTATCAGATTCATCATCAATAACACCTTCTTCAGCATAATAGAATTTCTTTTGAAATTTAGACTTGTCAGGTTTGTAATTAAAAACTCTTTCAAGACACCTTGATGCAAAATGACCTATCTTACTGCAAGAGAAACATTTAATAGGAAACTTTCCTTTATACTTACCATGTCCTCTGGATTCTCTTTTCACAATCAATGCTTCCAGCTCTTCTAGCTCTCTTTCTTCATCTTCAATTTGTTTCATCTCATCTTCATACTTGGATGTTTTTCTGGAACTTTCCCTCTGATCATATCTCTGTTGGTTTTTCTAGATACAGTAGCTTTGAATGCAGATTCTGCTTTAGGAGTAGACTCACCAAATTCACTCAACTCAAAGGAAACAAGTTTACCAATCAGCATGTCTCTTGTCACATTTGTTACTGTTTTGAGCTCTTCAATAGCATGAGATTTCATTTTGTAAGAAGCAAGAACTGATTTAAGCACTTTAGCCACAATCTCATCTTCCTTCATAACTCCACCAGCACATCTAATACCCATCACTAGTTCATTTACCTTCTGCATGAAAGCAACAATGTTTTCATCTTCACTCATCTTCAAATTCTCCCACTTTCCTTTCAGACTTGTTATCCTAGCAATCTTCACTTGTGCATCTCCTTCATACAATGTTTCCAATTTCTTCTAGATCTCATGTGATGTCTTCAGACCTATCACATTTTTCATCTCTAAATCTATCAAAGTACTCAGCAATGCTTCTCTAGCCCTGATATTATTTTCAGCTTCTTTGATCTCATCAAGAGTAGTGGGACCATTTTGAGGAATATTATATCTGTTCTTTGTAATGTTCCAAAAGGGTTCACTAATGCACTTAAAATGACACTCCATTCTGATCTTCCACAAAGAGTAATTTGTACTATCGAATCTAGGACTGTCCTTCTTGTATGATGCCATCTCAGATCACCTCAAGCTATTAAACTTCTTCAGAGGAACCTGCTCTGATACCAATTGTTGGAAAAATAAGGACAAACAACTAAGGGGGGGGTGAATCAGTTGTTACATAATTCAAAATTATTTAACCTTAATCAAACTTTAATCTCATATTTGATAATTAATAGTGAAATCATGAATCAACAATACATCAGAAACACATGAACACCAAGATTTTATACATGGAAACCCTATTAGGGGAAAAACCACGGTGGATGTTAGTCCACAAGATTATACCCTGTTAGAAGTATAATGAAAAATGAATAAGGAATGCACATGCATTCAAGCACACTACCTAGAGCTCACTGCTCAAAGGGAAGGCTCACTGCCTTACATAAAAATTATTAGATTAAATCCATCTAATGAGGTTGAACTAAGAAATTAGCTTCTACTAAAGCCTAATGACAATTTCGGTTAGGCACTGAAACACTTCTTCACACTTTGCTCAATCTTCTTCACACTCTGCTCTAAAATCGAATGATCTAATCTTTATTCACATATTTCACATTCACACTTCATACACATTCATTAAGCATACCTTGCACACTTCAAAATGAAGAAACAATCGCTCTTATATATCCGCTACATGAATTTATATCAACAACTTTGTCGGCCACAAATAAAGAATAAATTACAAACTGTCAGTACAAATCATGAACAAATCTCAATGTGCACCAACCTAATTTGGTCACAACATAATGAGGATCTAAATCAACATCCTCGAATATGCCAAGCTGTAAAAAATTAATCCATAAGGATCCGCAACACGCTACCACCATCATGTCAGCCAAGAACATGAAAAATCGAACACACAAGGAAAAATCTTCGATCACGAACACACCGATCAACACGGACGTACCACAATGATAGAAAATGATTTAGAAACATCACTAAACATTGCAGGAGCATACACAACAATTCAATTTACCATAATTACATTCTCTTCTTCCAGAAACACCTGCCATAGTAACAAAATAATTGTAGGAACTCATAACTCGCTCCAATCCTGATGTGTACCACTGAAACTTTCGGACAACATACTAGATAGGCTTAGCAAGAAACCCTTTAATGTGTGACCTCTAATTATCAACGTACGCAACTTTCCACCATTCAGATCTTCATAGCTTCACAGACTATCTGCAACATGTTTATTCTAATTTTCTCAATATCCTCGACATATTCAGCCTTCAGAATCACCAATGCTAATAGTGTTGACATCAATGACAACCACATATCAGCAACACAACCACAACATCCAACATTCTCCTCCTTGAGTGGGGATTGTTTTGATCACTTTTACTTTGTGATACGGGTTTTCCTCCTCGAGCGGGGATTGTTTTTATCAATTTTACTCTGTGTTATAGGTTTTCCTCCTTGAGTGAGGATTGTTTTTATCACTTTTACTCTGTGATACGATTTTTTCTCCTCGAGCGAAGATTTATTTTATCACTTTTACTTTGTGATACGTGTTTTCCTCCTTGAGTGGAGATTTCTTTTATCACTCTTGCATTCATTTCATTCTTAAATTTTCTTTCTTCTCAATTGTATATACCAGATCGAAGATCTACATTTTCTTCATCCTGAGTATATTCCCTTCCTTTCTTCATCTTAGAATTATTCTATGTGTTGTTTCTTAATTTGGGGATGACACATAGTATTGAGACAACCTTTTACATCGAGGTCTCTTTCACCTTGCTAGCTCAAATCCTTTAGTTTTTGTTTTCTAACATTGTTGTCTGGTGCAGGGTTTTCTTGTCTAATGGATTTGTTTTACAAGTCTTCAGCCTAGGAGCATTCTTTCATGGCTCGAAGAGTTATCTTCTTCCTCTACAGTATCCTTTTGGCATATGATTTTATCTATGTTTAGTAGATTTCCTTTAGCGTGCATATTAGTGTAGATTCATATGCCCGCTCAAGTGGGGGGAAAATGTATAGTTGTAAAATTGCACACCGTGCAATTTCACATACATTCTTGTATTTGCTTTAGTGTCCACTCCCTTAGCATCCTTTGCAAGTTAATTTTGGCCCCTGCATCATCCTTTTTCCCTTCTCAAGATGCTCCAACACCCCTTTTTAGCATCTACCCTCGTGCATCAACTTTTCATCAAACCTTGTGCTTTCCCCGTCTTCATCATTTTGTAGCATGATGTGTCTGGACACTAATGTACTGCATGGACATTAACGCACCACGCTAGCATCTTGTGATGTTTCAATGTTCAAATGACCATTTCGTGCATGTTTGCCACTTGTCACCTCCTTTGGTCGGTGGTAACAGCTCAAGATGCCTTGTAATCGCTCGGGAAGCTTCATTTTGGTTTCTCTTCTCTCTCTTAATGCTATCTTTTCCATTCTATTTGTCCTTCGAGGTCTTGCTAACACTTCTCTAGCTTCATTCCATCTTTTAGCTTCTCTCCAGCTTTGCTTTCATAGCTCCATAAAACTTGTTACAACAGCTTCAAGCTCTCGTAGCAGCACCTTTTTCAATACTCTTTTGTAGCTCTTTTAGCTCTTGCAACTCTATCTCCTCCTTAAGCAGGGATTGCTTTTATCACCTCTTTTGTGATACGGGCTCTCCTCCTTGATTAGGGTTTTTTATTATTACTCATACTTGGTGGTGCGGGTACTACTCCTGTACGGGTTTTTCTTTCACCGTGCACTTTGTCCATTTTCGGTTACACTCTCTCTTTCTATTTGGTTTTCCGTGGAGGTGGGAACACCAAAATGGGGGTTTGACTGAGGCAAACCCTTATACAACCCCCCAACAATTTATCTCTCTCGTGTGTGCAGGTATTGAAGACATTCACATGTTGGAGGCTTCATCACTTGCACAAATGTAAGCATTTCCTTTTCACTTCTTGTTATCTTTATCTATTTCACAGTATTCCAGCTTTATCGTATTTTGTTACTTTCTTGCATTATGTACATTCTTAGCAATCAGAGTAGAAGTAGTCATTTATCTATTCCTTCTGACATTCTCACTTTTTGGTTTGTATGAAACTCCAGCATGCCTCTAGGACCCCAGTGCACCGTGTTGTCGTCTGTATCCAGCACTAACATTCTTTGGCTGAGAGCTTATTAGTTTGTCTAGAGAATCTTCGTGACTTGCTTTTCCTAATTCTAGAACTCTCATCATTTTTCCTTGAGGTAGTTTAGGTTAGTTCACCCCATGAGGCTCTCTAAGTGAAGAGAACTCGTGATTAGTGAATCCCCCTTCTCTACATCTTTATTGGTGTATTATGATCTTCACTAGTGAAAATGGGTAAAATTTTGAGTGTAGCCACTGATATATCATCATGCTGCTTTGATTAGATCTGCATATAAAACTAGAAAATAAAGTCACCAAGTATAAATTTTAACATTTGAAAGCCAAAACACTATTGTATATACCAAATCAACAGCTTGAAACTTGAATTCTTTCTCTAAAGTGAGATTCAGAGTCCCACTGGACGTGCCAAAAAGTGTTGTCAACAGAGATTGCACCCGGATGCTAAGTTGAAGTGCTTAGTAATCTTGTGAAATATGGAAACATCTTCAAGGCCGTGGGTAGGCTCAAAGCGAAGATGAATCTCCATATTATGGGTCGGTTCCCCTTTTGATTCTTAGAAGCTAATGAATTATTTGGAAAAGAGAAGAAGGATTACTCTGAAAATGAAAATTAATTTATGGGAAGGTGATGCAACTAAATATAAACAACGAGTAGCTTGATTCACAACTATTTCTCATAAAAATCCATTTTGACAACTCAAAATGGATAGTCTAATCACATAAGTGTTTCACAAAAAGGCTTGATAATCTATCCTTTATGAAGGAAAATAATGTTTTCACAACCTGAAGGAAAAGATAAATCAATAGCACAACCTATGACCTATGATTAAAACTAATTTTGTTTACATGCATCCATGAATGAGACAAAAATTTAAAGGTTTTGAGATTAAAACTCATTAAATTTGCATCCAATTCTTTCAAGAAGACAAAACACCTGAGACTGAGAAGGCTAACACTTGATTGTAATAATAAATGGAAGGAAACTTTGCAAGTAACAATGTAAGATAACCTATAAAATGTTGTTGTACATTAATAACTGTGAAAATTTTGAGTTACAAAACTAATCTCTCTTTGCAAAATGTAAAGGCAAATAAGAAAGAAATGAGAAAAAAGACTAATTCTTTTTCAATAAATAAAAAAGATGGCTCCAAAGTGCCAAGAGATGGCACTGGTAGTCAACTACAAGTGAAAATATCTCTCAAATATCCCTTCCACGAGCAAAAGAGAAAATTCTCGAAAAGGGGGCCCACAACTGATATAAATTGGGCTCAAACAGTTTCAAACTCCCCCTCTCAATGTACATGACCAAAAGAACTTGAAAACTGATGTAAAACTAAGGCTCATGAGTCAAAATCCTCCATGAATGATGGCCTCAATTAATGGGATCTCCAAGAAGACTCAACCTTGACTCCAAGTCAAAGAATGAACTTAAAGTAACCACCCAAATGTGAGCACAACACTCTAGTTTACTTGTATGACTCATCTTTAATCCTTGCACATTTAGGAAGCATGTATTGGTTTGTATTAACAAATATTAAAGGTAATGCAATAAATTTATTTACCTTAATAAGTGTTTATAAAACCAATATTACAATATCATTAACAAGTTTATTAAGGAAAATAAATTGCTTTTAATAAATGTTAAGATAAATCAATATGTGTTATGTGGATATGCAAGATTAAAGGTGGGTTGTATTTGAAAGTGACAAGGCATAACAAAAGGAAATTAAGGTGAATAAATCCTAAACAATACTTAGCATGGGGCATTAGTTTAAAAAAAATAGCATAAAATTAAGGGAAAAAATGCCTTAAACTTGGTTGGCATACTTAGGGTAAAAGAAACCCTAAGTATACCTGTGGGGTCTCTTTCATTTCACTTCATTATATCTTCTAGAAACTTCATTCCTCTGCTTGATATGCTACCACATTTTAGGGTTTCCTTGAGCACTATGAGTTCTTGGAGCTAACTCAAGCCAAACTAGATATCCTTAAGCTTGGAGTTTGCATGGAGAATTTGTACTTTGATTGCATTCAACATGGGGTTTGAAGATCCTCCTAGCACTGTCTAACTCAGACTTCTCTATTGGTAAGCCGCTTCTATTATTGAAACGTGTAGTTTCTTGCATTCTTTGTGAAAGAAAATGGAAATTCATGTCTTTGTTTATGATTTGGATTGTTACAAAAATAAGTCGTGGCCTTTTTTGTATTTTTGTGATGTACTACCTCTAGATTTTCATTTCTTTGTAGCCTCCTTCATTTCTTATGGATGTATTCAAGGTTTTCAAATTGTGTAGGCCACGGCCATGAAGGCTTTTGTGGATTACTTTCTTTGCACAAAATGAAGGCCTTGCTTTGTGGGTTTCACCATACTCTTTTATAGGATGCGAGCTTTGTCTCATATGGGCATTCAGGCCTCATTTCATTTCATTATTTTTCATAACCTTAGGTTGTGGCTTAACAAAATTGGGTTTGTTTATTTTCTTTTCCTGGAACTGTGACTTATACTATAAGACCATTTGAAATAGGCTATTTTCCCCTTTTTTCATTTCTTGGCATTAAAAATTGAAAGCAAAAACTTGTTCTGCATTTTCACTTGAATGAGTTTCTTGGTTTCACTTTTTGTAGGCTACGGGTTTCTATCTTTGTTGCTTCCATTCTCTTGAGACCATGGTTCAAATAAACACCATCGAATACATGGAGCTTCATGATTTCAAGAAACCCTTATCAAATACAAGTAGCTTTATGAGCTCAAGATCATGTGTAGAGCCTTATAGTTGTTCATCCATCATTCAATATCCTCTTAAACCATATGAACTGTTCATGGCTTGATGGAAATATGAATACTTTTACTATATCCATCACAATGTTATCATCTTTATGTTTTTTTTCCTCGCTGTCATATGCAAACTATGAGTATATGCATGTGACTGAAGTATCATAATGATTATTCCCTTTTATTACAATGTATGTGTCGTCACAACTCTAATGGCTTTAGCAATGTTCTCTTGACTGTCCTACTATTTCTATTAAAATCATTTCTCTCTCTACACATTGTTGTTACTTGCAAATCACATTGGCATACTTTAGGATGCATACTATATTTATGTAGATGTCAGCTTATCCTTTGTATTGTATGTTATGCTTTCATTGTGTATTGACTACCTTTGCTATAAAAAGTGAATATCATGAATCTACAATGTATGCTTGAAATTTCTAAGCATTATTTTGACACTAGACAGTTATCAGAGCAGGGGAAAATGCTTATCTAATAGAAAATTACCTATTATCATGAATACTCACTGTTGTATTTCTCTCCAAACTTTGATGAACCTTTTCTTTGCTCTGGTAACTATCTAGTATCAGAATTTGCATTCTTTTGATGGTATTCATGTAGATAATGATTGCAAATTGAATACCTATGCATTAATGACAATAGCCTTCAGCATGTTGGGCTCAACCCTTGTGGGAGCCACATTTCTCTCCACATGTGATGTCAAAAAAAATGAATCATAAATGTGTTGGAAGTATGCAAAAGATTAATCCTATATTGTCATTTATGTCACCATGTTGGTTTGGTACCTTGTACCGGTGTGCAGATCAAGCTTATCTCATTTGGTATTTGATCTGGTATTTTTTGTCCCCATATTTTGTCTAGTAATCATTGAGGTTTAAAGTTTTGGGAAAAGGCTTATGATCACTAGAAGAGTATATGTATGCATTCTCAAGAGTTCCTATGTTTGGACGGTACATTGGCATCAGCTTTTTATTGCATTTCATTATTAGGTTAATCATGGCCGACCTAATAATTAGTCTATACCTCAACATAAATTTTTGTTATATGTGAGACCTAGCTTTGGTCCGATCTGACATAATATCACATGACACGGGCTAATTACTTTCGAAAAAGCTTCATATGAAACCAATAAGTTATCATGGACACGAAAAAAGTGCATAAAAGAAATATCGGATATCTACAAATATTGTCTCTCATGGCCTGCTGTTGTTGATAATTTCAGAAGTAGGATTGAAGCAATTGAATTCAAAGTGAACAGCATTGGAAATAAGTTTGATATTTTTGAAGACAAAGAGGGAAAGAAAAGGCTGAGAGTCGGTGAACTATAAGTTGAGTTGATCATTGTGTAGAGACAAAGGGGTGATGTAGTGAAGACCTTCTAGCTTCTTAAGGAAATCGTTGACGTGTGTTAGACCATCTTTCTAAAATATTCTCTGATGCAGAAGATTGTGAAAGAAAATGCTCATATATAGATTGGTCATCCTCTTTCACACTGTTGGCTCTATTGGAAAGCATATGCACAAGAATGGATTTTGCAGTACTTGAATGGATATTATATCTTGTTATCAAAGAAAGGTACAAGAAGGTATTTTAGGTGAAAAGTGTCATTCTAATTTGAAATAACTTTGAAAGATTGGATGCTTGAAAGTTTTGAGGTTTTGAAATTTTGAATGAATTAGAGTTTTTGAATATTGGATGTCACCATGTCTACATTTTTATTGGCACCCTTTTCCATTGATGTCAAAGGGGGAGAGATTTGGATAAAGTTGGGTAGAGTCTTTTGAGAGATTAAAGGAGAGTTTTAAATTGGAATTTTTACACATGTTTCCATCAATTCCAAATGGGGAAATTGTTTGAAGTATGCAAAATATTAGTCTTATATTGGCATTGATGTCACCATGTTGGTCTGGTACCATGAATCAGTGTGCATATCAAGCTTATCTCATCCAGTATTTGATCTGGTATTTTTGGTCCACATATTCTCTCCAGTAATCACTGAGGATTAATGTTTTGGGAAAAATCTTACGATCACCAAAAGCATGTATGCATGCATTCTCAGGAGTTCCTATGTTTGGATGGTACGTTGGCATCAATATTTTATTGCATTTCATTATTAGGTTAATCATGGCCGACCTAATAATCAGTCTATAGCTCAACATAAATTGTCGTTATATGTGAGACCTAGCTTTGGTCCCAGCCAACATAATATCACATGACATAGGTGAATTACTTTCAGAAAATCTTCATATGAAACCGACAAGTTATCATTTTGAAGATATGAATTGCATCCAATTAGGCCGACCTAATTGATGTGTGCGGATATATCAACTATATATGCAAGATGGTTGAAGATGAATGGATACGAAGAAGAGAAGAAGTGTGTGTGTGTGTGT
Organism: Sequoiadendron giganteum; assembly: GCA_007115665.2. Lineage (NCBI taxonomy): Eukaryota > Viridiplantae > Streptophyta > Pinopsida > Cupressales > Cupressaceae > Sequoiadendron > Sequoiadendron giganteum. The sequence continues at coordinate 94,154,672 of CM021100.1, forward strand.
GGTGATAAGTAAAGTGTGTGAAAATAAGTATGAAGATTAGTCTTCTGTCATGCGAGTGAATACTCTGAGCATCAAAGGAACTGAATCTACACTTATGGTGTAACTTCATCAGTTCAACTCTGCAGTTAACCATTTTTGTTTACATAATTTATGTAGGCAATGGGCCTCCATGTTTGGACAGTGATTCCTTATAAGTAGTGAGCTTTTGTATCTGGCAGTAAGCCTCCTTTGTAACCGATATTGAAATAACTATATATTGTGAGCTAATCCTCACCGTGGTTTTTCCCTCATTGGATTTTCCACATAAAATTAGATGTTCTTGTGTTGTGGAATTTCATGTTTTTTCATTACTCTTATTTGTTCTATGTTGTAAAGTAATTAAAGGTTTTTTTTCAATAAGTTTTAGAGGATACCGATTCACCCTCCCCCTCTCAGTATCCTGATTATTCAACAATATGAACATGTACCTACACAGTGAACAAACAAGTTAGATAAAACAATGAAGCTCAATACTTTTCCTAATGATTTAACTATCTGGCTCTCTTCATATATGTGACAATTGATAATTGATTTAATGCATCTTGAATGAAAGTTATATTTATGTTGGTAGGAAATATGGTCAGAGTTTATATCTAGAGCTCTAACAAAATTTTCATCATAATGCAGGTACATCCGAAGATCAGGAGCAAGTAGGAGCTAAAGACCAAGGAGACCAACACAAGATTCTACCACAGGCAATGATGGATATACCTTCTTTCCATGTGTTTTTCTTTATTCATATCTTAAAATATATAGCTTTCCTTTATGTTGTGTTAAATTAGTTATACCCATGGCTTGTGTGGGATATTCAAAAATTATTTTGATCTCAATGTATAAAACAACAATTTTTATGCAATATTGTATAAATTTTCATTATAAAATGAATAAAAGAACAATATTATGTGATTTGTGTAATTCCTTTCTATTGTAAAATATTGCATAATAAAGCTGAATTCTATTTGAAAGCATCCTTTTTTGTGCTATAATTTAAGTTGGCAAAAATTATTGAATGCCCTTTCACTTTTAAATGCAATAAACTGTTTCAGCTCTACCAAATTGAGATGTAAGTGAAATTTTGGTAACAATAAGGATTTATTAAATCTACAAACTAAGGATGAATCCTGAACTAATCCTGGTGGTTGTTTTATGTATTTATCCTCTTCAAGGTCTCAATGGAGGAAAACACTCTTTACGTCCATTTGATGCATATTCCATCCATGTGCTATGAAAATATCAAGTACGAGTCAAATTGAAATCATCTTGGCCATTGGTGCAAAAGTCTCTATGTAGTCAATGGAAATAACTTGTGAAAAAACCTTAGCAACCAAACATGCCTTGTACTTATAATTGACCCATCTAACAAAAAGCTTGGTCTGATATATCCACCTATATTGAACTACCTTCCTTCCCTTAGGAAGTGAATTCAAGTCCCAAGTGTGATTTCTCATTAATGAAACATATTCCTCATGCATAACACTATCCTACTTAGGTATGTATGATGTCTCTAAGGATTAGATCTTGCATGAATTGGCTTGAATGATTAATTGATTTTCTGCGTGATTGCTTGAAACCTACATCACAATGTTAGCTCCAAAACATAATATGAACACACATAACTTTGACATGATGATATGATCTTGATTTTTGTTGTAGATGCTTGATAAATTTTCTCTTAAATGCTCTTGACAATAATATTTTCTATTAGGATTGATCTCTCAAAGTCTTAGGATTTGAATTGATAAACTAACTATGTATAGTTTATATGCGTTTATCTAATTTCCTAAAAATTAGATTCCATAAGCTGACATTTGAAACTTGAATTTGAATCATTAAAATACCGCCAAAAACATATTAAAAATTGGGTCCTAGGACTTAAGGAGGACCCATTCACCTTTGGGTGAATGGGTCCTGGGACCTAAATCTAGGACACACAGTTCCCAAGGCATTTAAAATAATGTTAGCATTTGTTTAATATTGGTTTCCCTTTCAAAAAATGAGAATAATAAGGCTTAGGAATGCATAATTTAGGAGATTAGAAGCTTAATTAAGTCCAATTAATTAAGGGGATGCACACATGGTGTGAAAATGTAAAGGAGTACATTTTCTACACTACAAAAGGTATTTCTTTGATTTATTGATTTATTGATTTCTTATGTTACATTGTGCTTCATTGATCTAGATTAGACTTGGATTACTTGAATCTATATAGTTTGTGGTTGATGTTAATGATTCATTTTGATTTATCCTGATTTTTGGCTGTATAAGGAGAACTAAGAAAAGCATAAGAGACAACATGTCAATATGGCACATAACACAAATTCAAGGTGGGTGATCAAGTTTGGTTGTATTTGAGCAAAAGAATACTTTAGGGAGTGATATGAAAAATGAAACTTGTAATATATGGTACTTTTTCAATTCTAGAACAAGTTGGTAAAAATGTCTCCAACTTTATTTGCCACCATATGCTAAAGTGCATTTATGAATAAGGTGAAAATTTTAAGACAATTTGAGCCTTTGATATTGGATGAGGAAAAAGAGTTGGTTTTATCATCCTAGAAGATCCTAGTTAGGTCAATAAGAGGAGTTTGAGAAGAATGTGGTCCTTTATAAGAAGGAAATGCAAGTTACACATAGGGGTTGTAAGAAACATGGACAATTAAGTTGATGGGGAAATTCCAACCCAAGCAAAGTGGTACCTTAAGGATGATGTAATAAATAAATTTCCAGATCTTATGAGTCCTTGAGATTTTGGGGAACAAAAGATTTCTAATTGGAGAAGAGTGATATGAGAATCAATTTTTGGTCATGACCAAGAGGTTGATCTCACCCTATTTAAATCAAGACACATTTTCAAGTGGGAGATTTTTTTCTATTAGTTTAACATAATAACATGACATGTGTAGGATTATTAAAGGCTTAGGGTGATTGGAAGCATCTTAAGAAAGAAGATAATTTTGTATATAATTTTGAAGAGTGATGTTTTAGTCAAGTACATTGGTAAGATTGTTGCTTCTATAGGTGTAAATTCCACATTTGCATTGTTGATTAGTCTATTTTCCCTAACAAACAAAATAAATACCTTAACAAATACTTTCAAAATTGATGAAGACAAACAACTCAGGTTTTAATGTGGTAGAGTATGACAAGTTTGATGATTCATTTCATATTTTAGGCATTAGAGTTCTTATTACTTGATTCTTGGGAGAAACGAGTATCTACCTAAGGATCTTTTAGAGTTGTCATGGGGGCTATCACTCTTGTTTTAACTTCACTTATTAGCAATTTTATGCAATTTCAATCATTTTATGATTAGGGTATGAAGCAAAGCAACTTGACGATGGATGGTTTAACTCTTGTAACTTGTTGAGAAGTTGCAAAGGTTTTAGATAGACCTACATTCATCCTTCTTGATTGTACTTGACTATTTATAGAGGAATTGGAGAGTTATTTACTCATCCAAACTTGACTTTTCCCCCTTTATACTTTTCTCTAGATCAAATCCTTGAATTTCAGTCATTGTCAAGTGTATGTTACTTCCTTATCATGCTTTCTATTACTTTGGAATATTTTCTTCCATATTTATGACTATCCCATGGTTACAAATATTGAATCATTTTTTACATTTAATTGGAGGTTTTTAAAAGTAGATTCTAGTATATTGAATTTCATAATTGATGAGTATGAGTTGCTTGATAGTTTTTGAGGTGGTTTATGGATCATAGATCTCTTGTATTCTAAATTTATTATTACTACTCAAATACATTATTAGGGAATCTTGTAGTGTACAAGTATCTAGGACATCTTGCATATGGAGAGTTTTGTCCATGATATTTTATCCAACAAGTATCTAGGACTCTTTTGATGGCTTGGATGCTACGTTCTTACAACATTTCTATGTCAAAATGGGCCTAAAAACAATTGACTAATTTGACCAAATATCCTCAAGGACATAATAAGCCTATTAATGAAGCAACAACAAGATGGTAACAATTTGCAATGTATTTTCTTTGAGAGATTTCGTCTTCTAATTACTTTAAAAGTTTTCTACCTTTGTAGATTTATGCACACATACATAGAAAGCTGAATTTAAATTGTTAGCATCTAATGATTTGAAGTATAGGTTATCTCATACCTCTTTCACATCTTCACACCCATTGAAATCGAAAAAACAATACCTTTTAAAAGTAAATGACAAAAATATCAAAACCTATTACCAAACAAGGACCTAAAAAATTTAAGAAGTAGCTTTATAATAAAAAATAAGAGATATCAAACTAAATTAAAGATTAATCTTAAAATAATGAGAAAGCTATGTAATGAAATATTTAATATATTAATTTACTAAACAATAGATATAATGGTAATTAAAATAAAATATTAAGTATAAGATTTAATAATTATAATATTATTCCTTTGTCTATGGTATCAGGTTTCTATTTTTTTTATCTTGTTAAGTTGCTTTCTTTTGTGTGTTTGGAAATTAACTTTTTTTATTTTTTCAATTATTTTCATTTTTTTATATTGCTTTAGATTTTTGGGTCTCCCTCAACCTCTCACTTATTTATCTAATCAAACCTGCTACAATCTTTCTCACTCTTTTTTCTATTTCTATGATGGATCATGGAGTTTGATCCAAAATGTCAATGTTAAAAAACACACACAGTTTCAAGTCAGAAATCTCAACATCATGATCATGGACTGTGAAAACTACATTCTATTAAGATGATACTACTTCCAATACTATATCCCTCAAACCTTAAAGGTCCTAAAAGATTAAGGAAACTTAATGAGCCACTAGAAAATGTGCTTTAAAAGTTGTTTACAGAGAACTTAATCATTCTTCTTCATGTCTACCCATTAGACCCATTGATATAGAAATATCTGGGTGGAAAATAGTCCTATAGAATAAATGGCTTGCGCACAAACCTTGTGTGCACAGTGGTGTAGATACTATCAGGATGTGATGCTTTTATGTATTGGAGTAGTTAACGTGACAGCGTGCTCTTTTGGTTAGCACAATTGTGCATGATCTTTTATTGTTTGTATGTGGCTATATGAGGATGGACGACAGAGTGTGTTTCAAATGAAGAATATAATAGAAGGGAGATGGGACATCGTGATCAGATGTTTGGCAGACAATATTGATTGAGATGTTCGATCATCTTAACTACTACTGATCGGTGGCAGTAAATGGAAGTTGGAAAAGGTTGGTGAAGAGACAATTTGAATGGAGTTGAAGTAGATTATCGAATAAGATAAGGGACAATCTGTCGGTCGCTAAGCTTGAGAAGAAAGATTGTAGTAGCAGTAGAGCCGAGCCAAGGGCAAATGTCTGAGTCGCAGAGATTGTGTGTATCTATTTGTGGTAGACATTCTATTTGGGATCATTGTAATAAATATTTTATTTAAAGGTTCGAACGGGTAGCAGAGTTGGTTTGGGCAATGGGTTTGTTCTCCATTGGTCTTCTTGCGGACGGAGGATCTCACTCGTGGGGGATTAGTCTCGCCCCAGCTTGCCCCAAGTACCCAAGATATGGGCTTTGGGCTGATGGGCTGGATCGCCAGGTACTCTTGTTGTATCAAAAAATATATATATTTCATTTAAAAGATTAAAATAAAAAATGTATCGTTTTAATGATTAATTTTGTATTGTTTCTGTTGATTTATGAAATTGTTAAGTCTATACTTTTAAAGGATGATATTTAGACCTCGGGATGAAGTCTATTTAGACAAAAAGATAAATTTATAATCAAATTAAGAATAATCAAGAATTAGTTGATAAGAGCAATATAAATTTTCTATTCTTCAAGTTTTATAAAATTAAAGAGGGTGTTCCTTGAGACTTTGTAAGGTGAATACAAGCTTAAAGTTATCACATGACAATCAAATCTTATGTATAAAAACATGTAAAAACCAGACTATCATTCCATGTCTTTATATTAGTTTACTAGACTTGTAGAACATAATAATTTTAATTAAGCAAATTACAAGCATATTAGGGTGTAAATTCAAATGTGCAAATTAGTTAATAATCCTTACATATAAAACCTTCATGAATCCATACTTCACTAACAACTTAGAAACATGAACAACTCTCTAAATTTGATTATTAATGGAAGTTTTCCAATGTTACAACAAAGGTTTATAGTCTTAAGTGTATGTCAATTAGTTAAATATAATTAACAAATAATTTATAAAAATAGATAGAAGGAATGATTTGTCATTTTAACCTCAATATTATATCAACAAAAATTATTAGAGTTTGGTGCCTAATCCTATAACAAAAGAGTCAAAACACAATTTAATTAATGTAGTAAAAAAAAATTCACTATTTAGAAAAATACAATTTCTTTCCTTTTGTCTTACATAGTTTGGATCCTCAAAGACCCTTCTATCTAAAGCTACAATTCATACTTATTTATCCATTGCATATCAAGATGCACCATATGCTAAATAAGAAAATATCACAAACATTGAATATTCAACTTAATAAATCTTACTAATGCAGCAAATGTACACCCAAGAACCTACCAAATTCTTTTTCCTTGAAAAACCTAATAAAGAATCTAGACAAATGAAAAAATTATAATGATTTGTTATAGAGAAAATATAATGCTGTTACTATAGCTAAACTCAATATAGAACTTTATTAATACTCCCTCTAATTTCAAATTGCCGCATGCACTGGATTATAATGTTAATTATAAAGATCAGTCACATTTTACATTAGAAAATATTTACATTTATAATTAAAAGAAAATGTCTAAATTGTCTACAATGTTGACATCTTGTTGAATTTAAAATTTGATATGTTCTTATAGAAAACAAAAAACATTTATCAACAATATTTCTTACACAAAAATCTTGATTTCTTTTATATATATATATTATGTCTTTAATGACTATACACAAATTTTACCCATAAAATACTAATGTGCAAGTGTTTCAAATCACAATGCTTTAATAGTCCCCTTTGCCATATAAAGAACTTTAATAGTCCCCTTTGTCACATAAAGAAAATGTCCATAGATAGCATTTAGCCCATGCACATTGTGAAATACATATTGGTGGATTAAAACAACAATATTTCGGTGTTATTATTATTATTCCACTTCAGGACAATAATTAAAGCTTAGAAAGCATACTTATTTCTCATAAGAACTTTTTCTACCACATCTACCACTGAAAAATGTGTATAATTTAGGGCCCACCATGCATAAACACACCAAATTGAAATGGACCAACGCTTGCACTTCAAATGCTATGGAAATGAAGAATTGATTTCTAAGATATATTTGTATATTTTCTACCTCATTTTAAGTTTTGTCTTTCATTTTAAATACCTATATTTTTCAATTTATACGAGATTGCTTAAGCATCTCCTTCTATAAATTAATCACACTCTGTGATGGAGAAAACATGGAAGGAGTTGCTCACTAATTGCACACTTTGGGTTTGCACTGAAACTATTTAGGGGGTACAAATATCTTAAAATAAACGGATATGGCACAATCCTCAAGCTATTTCTAAATTATTAGATCTAATAGCTAATGCCTGCAAGAAAGGGGGTACCAATGGTTACAAGATAATTATACATGGACCCCATTTGGGTTTTACAATTGACAAGCACGTTGTATATTCATTAGATATCCCCCTTATGACTTCCTACAGTGGCCATCTATATGTTGTGCATTTGAAACATTACAACTCAATTCTTTTTAAATATTTTTCATCATTTCCCATGTCAATTATAGATGTTCTTCTATTGTAATTATAATTGTAAATGAAAAGTGATAATTTTCAGTGCTTACTCTCATATGTATATGTGTATGTATATGTGTATGTATATGTATATGTATATGTATATGTATACATGTATTATACACATTTAGAATAAGATAAGTTTATTTAGGTAGATATCTATTTGGGTAAGTTATACGTGTAACATGTGACTTGTGTTTTTTTTGTTTGGGGGAGATTTACTACAAATGTATGACTACATCTCCTTTATTCCACATTGATTGTACATTTAAATCTCTTGGTGGTGTATCATATATAATCACTTTTAGCTCAGTATTGAACATCTTTATAAACATAGTATTTATATTGGAATAATTGTCATTATATTTGTACAACCTTTAGCTATGCATTTGTTTTTGTGGTTTGATTATGTCCTTAGATTCTAAGGGTTTACATGCTTAAATATCACATGTGGTATCATAGCATTCTATAGCAACTCTTACATGGTGTAGTGTAGAAAATCATGTACTCTTGAAGAAAGAGACGATTTCACACTTAATTTGGACCCATTTTGGCACCCTTGCATTAATTATCCTTCAAAATCATCATTTATAGGCCCCTATGACCCATTATTTTGGAATTTTGAGGCCCATTCCACTTAAAAATCATTTAAAATCTGTCAAAATCTCAAACGATTCAAAAACCCACCTCAAAAACTTAAGGTGGGACTCATTCACCACCTTGGGCGAATGAGTCCCCTTAGGTGGAACCCATTCACCCAGGGTGGCGAATGAGTCCCTTTTGGGGCCTTTTTCAATTTTGAGAAGGAATTCATCAATTTAATTCAAATTTTCAGTGAATGTTGACCTTTGGGATCTAAATAACGGTCATTTAGGTGTTGATGCCTATAAAATCAAGCTTCTAAGTCATTTTTATCAATCTTTAAGCACTTTGAGCAAGAATTGCAAACATCAAGTATCAAGAGTCTTCAAGCAAGTTCTCACAAGAGCATTCAAGTTTCAAGAGCACATAAGGTTGAAGCTTCGAAGCAACATTAAGGTGTTTTTGCAAGTCTTCAAGCTCACTTTAGATCAAGATCAAGCATTGTCGAGGGTTGATCATGGATGCCTATGGTGAATCATAATGGATTCTAGGTTGGGGAGATACAACTAGCCATCAAGCCAATCCTAAAGACTTGTTTCCTAAGTGATTCCATCCTCCATTATCACTCTACATTCAACCTAAGGAAGGTACAAGCATCATTAGGGTTCATTTGGGATGATTGGAGATCATCACAAGTGAATCATTCATATCTTCATTTTTATTATTGTATCATATTCTCTCATGTTAGAATAGGATTGCGTCATGTTTCAAATTTCCTAGTCCTAGACACATTTAAGGCTAGGGTTTCCATGCACATTTCATTATCTTTTCCAACATTTAATTACCAGACTTGGGGTTTGACCAAGGCAAACCCCCCATTACCAAATCAAACCAATTTCTATTGTGCAGGTGAATTTTACAGGTTCGGGGCCAAAATTCAAGTTGGAACAGAAGAGCATGTGTCAAGGAGAAAATCAAAGTTTTCAAGTCTCAAAAAAGTCAAATTGGACTGATTTGCCAAGTATGGCGAATGAGTCCCACTGTTGTTGTCTGTCAAATCAAGTTGCAGATCCAGATACCCTTTTCCCCAAAACAAGCTCTCGCATAGAAATCTAGATCTGGGACTAATTCGCCCAAGTTGGCGAATGAGTCCCAATTGGTCAAAAAGTTAGCATTTCCATAATTTCAAAGTTGTTTCCAGTCCTTTGGAGGTTTCTAGGTGCACATTTCCAGTTTAGCAACTTTTTATTACATTTCATTGGCTTCTTCAAGTCATCTTTTAGGTCATTTTACATATTACATTGTATTTTCAAACATTTTGTCTTTTCCAAGTTTACACTTGGTGGTGAACCCCTTATTTATATCATTCCATCCCCTAGATTTCAATAACCTTTGTATTATAATCTCAAGGGCTTGTTCTTGAATCAAAGGTTGGATTTTGTTGCCCCAGGTCCTAAACCCTAGTGATCAAAGGCATCACAAAATCATCTGTTTCATTTTGATGAATTTGTAGTTTGAGCATCTTTAATTCTAATTTGGAGTGCATTAACATTGCATTAGGTTTTGCATTGATTAATTTGCATTCTAGGGTTTCAATCTATGCATTAGTGAAAATTTCATTTAGCTTGCATTATTGCACCTAGTTTCATTGAAAATCTATAAAATTCTATATTTGCACCATAGATCTAGATCATATAGCATTGAAAATACAAAAGCCAACCAAAATAATCTCAAAATTTTGATAAAAAACCCTTACTAGGACTCATTCGCCACCTTGGGCGAATCAGTCCGAGTGCAAATTTTTAACTGTTGTTTACAGAATTAAATTTCCAGCTTCTAGGCTTTTGTTTGGTTCTGTTACTTTTTTGTTTCAGTTTGGTTACATGTTGTTACATTGCAATCATTAGAATTTGCATCATTTACATTCATGGCATTTATGGATAGCTTTAGATTTCTGCAAATTTTATTTTCAGCATTAGTTCTTAGTTCCTTTAGATCAAATTCATTAGAAAACGAAAAAGAAAAATTAAAAACATCAAAAGACACAATAAAAGAAATGATTAGATTTAGAAAAAGCATAACATCAAAGCCCTTTAGTAGTGATGACCTAGACATGTTAGATGAATCCCTTATGGACTTCCTCTCACTAGGACCATCCACTAAGGCTTGTCATGAAAAGCACCAACCAAACAAGGTTAACTTAACCCTCAAGCCTTTTAGTAGCGATGAATTTGATATGTTAGATGAAACCCTTGAGGATTTCATCTCACAAATTCCATCCACTAAAGCTTGTCATGAGAAACCAAAAACAAGGGAAGTTAATGTAATCCAACCTCAACTTATCCTTTATCCACCTTCGCATAAGCCACAACCTGAATTTACCCTTTATCCTCCTTCGCATAATGTATTGCAGCAATCAAGTCATAATATTCTTGCTCATACATATAATACTAGAAACAACTCCTGCAAAGACATCCCTATGGGATATAATTCAGAACTCCCTAAACTATCATAGAATGCTTCAAACAACCCTACAATAAGTAGTGGTTCTTCCTAGTACAAATGCAATGATGTGGCAGCTCTTATACAAGAAATGAATATAGTTAATTTTGACATAATATTTCATCAACATGAGCTGCTCCCTTTGGCATTAAGACAAAAAAATGAGGCCTTTATAAAAAGGACAATGGTCGATAGTGGTTTCGCCCTTAATGTGTGCAATGTGAAGCTCTTAGATAAGTTGTGAGTAGACAAATCAACAATGCAACCTGACTCCTTATCCATTCGAGGATTTGACAATGTGGGAAGGAAATAGCTTGGTGTAATTACTTTACCTATAACAGTTGGAAGGGTTACCTTACAAACCCCTATTCATGTCATGCCTCATGAACTTTCATACAATCTTATTTTGGGAAGACCATGAATTCATGAGATGTATGTGGTGCCCTCGACTCTTCATCGTATTATGAATTATGTCCATGACACTAAGGTATACCAAGTTGAAATGGACCCTGAGCCTGAAAGTTGTCTATAAGTGGAAAAAGGAACTACAATTCCTCTCAACACATTAATTCCTACATCTAGATATATCACCTTTAACAGAAGATAAACAAGAAAAGGAAATAGTGTCAAATTTAATGGATGATGATTGGAGTTCTTTGGATTTCACACCCTCATTTATGGGAGAATATATAATCACAAGAAAATGAGATGACAAGCAAAAGAAACCAACGATAATGTCAACTCAGAACCTGGAAGAAAAATCATAAACATCTAACTCAACTACTCTTGAAGATGAACAAGTTATACAAAAAGAATTTGATGATATAGACTACCAACAACCACCGAACCCAAAAGAAATGGAACAAATTTATGGAAGAGGTTATGAACTTGTGAAGCAATTGGGTTACAATGGTAAAGAGTACAGAAGGAAAGAAAAAGGTATTCGAGTTCCTATAAAACCTAATATACAAGAGATGAAGACTGGCTTGGGATACTGTCCTAAAATTACACAAGCAACAAAGTGACCGTCTTTAAACATCAATTCCATCATGCGCAAGCCAAAAGTCAACCTTACAATGAAACATCCTGAATTGCTTGACATGGAGTTACCCCCATCATGGGAGTATTTTGAAAATGAGAAATCTTTGAAACATATGTTAGGGGTTTATGAGACACCATCTACTCCTCTCGAGGAAAAGGTTACATGTGCTATAATTAGTACTAAGCCAAGAGATGTCGAAGATGAAATTCATGACAAGGATACTGTGAATATAAAATTCCCAAGCTCCCTTCAAGTTATTTTATTTTTCTTAAGAACCGACCACGCTCTCCTCTAAAAAGGCATTATTGGGCTCCTTTCACAAAGACTTTATGCGAATACTACCACTTTTCAATCGAGCGCTCCTCGCAAGGTTTCCTTCTCTTGCTTTTAAAAAACCGCCGCCATGCTTCCACGTGTCAGTAGTTCACAATCTTTTGTGCCTCTTCCCATCGCTCCCCTTTCGGCACTCGACCACAAGCCACATCTCTTGGCATCCCCCACCTTTCGTACAATATGCTTGGAGACCTCCACATGTCTTCGTAGAATAATTTTTTCATCGCATAAAGGGAAGGATGAACTTTGGCCTTGACCGCTTGCCACATGATCTTCTAAAAAGATTCATCGAAAAGGAAAACTGTAGGCGATAACCTCACACCAGCTGCCATGTTTTGTAACTACCACCATGAGTGGATAATATGTGTCAACGCTCTGGTCTACTAGGACCACTGCAATCATTCGCAGGGGATGCATCCGGCTCTAAGGCATCCTCATTCATGGCTCAAATCTTTTCGATTGCAACTGCAAGGGGAAATCATTACTAAAACATCATTGCTCATGATTGGAGGATCTTTTATGTCACAGGCTCACCAAGATGGGTTTTCATTATAAATACTGCTTCTTCTTTTGAAACAAGAGTTTAGATTTTGACAGAATAATTGGTAGAATAGCCAAACCTTTCATTTCTTTATTAGATTATTGTAAAGAACTCATAGATTGTGCCATCGTTCGGCCTTTTTGTTTTCTTTGATATTTGATAAGTTGTATTGTGCCATTATTGTACTGAATGTTTCATTTATAAAACTTCTATAAATTGAATGCAATTTTGTTGGTTTAGATCATGTCTTTGACTCCTCTTTCTAGTAAATATGTATGAAAGCTATTTTATGTCATTTAGTGAATCATTCGGGCTTCTATCTTTATTTTTTCCATTATGGAACACAACGGACTACTGAATGAGCCCTTAAATAGCATCTGAAAGATATATTTACCATGCCTATATCTAAATCTTGATGCATCACCTTAGTTAAATCCCTCTATTTTATATCTTCTTCCTTTTCTCATTCAAAACCCTAGTTATAGAAGAAGCCGACTTCTTTAAAATTTTGAGGTTACTCAGTTTAGCGCAATAGGTTCCCCCTTTAACTGAGTTTCCCACAAAGGGTTGTTACCTTGCCAATTTTTGGCATCAAGGGTTTTGTTTTTCTTGGCATGCCCGGTGGGACCTGTTGATGGTGTTTTTATGCACTTCACAACACAGGTAATACGTAGGTGCATTACCTCTCTTGAAAGACAATCTTCCACAATCAAATTGTAGAACACTATCCCAAGGTCTCTCGGATGTCAGGTCAGGACGGAGCTTGGAACATATCAGTTGTTTGATGTGATTTTGTTGGAATCACAAGGCGGTCTTACGTGGTCAAAGCTATGGAATAATTGGGTCAATGAATGGAGTTCGGTGGATATGGAATTATTGTACCTTGCTACAGGTTCAGACAACAGTCTTAGACTCCATTATTTTGTCAGATTTGGCTTTACAATGTGCAATGAACCTTAGCACAATTTGTTTCTAAAAGAAAGGAAAAAGGGGTGAGGGAGAAAGATGTTTCCTAGACCTGCAACTACCAATGAATAGTGATCATGGAGGTTCCTGCTATGGACAGTTTCCTTAAACAGTGTTTCACTTAATCTGAATTTTCACAATATCATGAAATTTGTGCTATCTTCTAGGGACTGCAGATATTCATCATTCATTCACCATGGAAACGTGAATAAAGATAAAGTTTAATGAGCAGCAATGAGATTAAAGTCCAAGCTAACTTTACACAGTCATATACTGGCAGCAAATGACCAAAAGTATGAACAAGGAAAGCATACACACAGCAGCAAGGTCCAAAACCAGAGACAACATACTAATTCTACCAAAGTCAATCTAATGATACTAAAACAACAAAGTAACTTGAAGCAAAGTTCTAACTAAATGGAGAAGAATCATGAAACATGTGGAGAAACCCAGAAATACACCAAAAAATGACTGTATTTTCTATTATGTTTTCAGCAGCATGTCTTTACAACAACTCAACTCTCTTAAAATGAGAGGAGGAGAGCCTTGTTTATAGTTTCCAAAAAACAAAATGAGTGGCCAAGATTCGATTCTATTGTGTGGCCACGATTCACTTTACATTAGGGTTTCACCTACCCCCAAATATATTACATTTAAAAGACCCGTTTTGTCTTTTCCCTATTTCGTCATCTAGTGACAGCACTGTAGCAATTTCATACTTTAGCCATTTGCCCTTTGTTGTAGCTATTCTTTAAGGAATTCTTCATTGATGACTGGGTTGCCTTCGTGCTTCTTTGACGCTGCATACTCTATAAAGCTCAAAATCAAGGGTTCAAACTTGTCTAACTCCATGATATTGGACTGCAACATTTGAAAGCTCCATTCTTGGGAGTTGTTGACAAGTTTCTTCCAGTCGTCTTCACACTTGGCTTCATTATCTTTGAGAATCTCTGACTATGCGAAGGCCCAGGTAGTGAACCTCATGAAGTCGGTGGTGACTTCAGCTGACATCCCATCTTCCATGATCTTTAGGAAGTGGGGCTTTATATTCTCAGGATTGATCACGGCCACAGGCAGCTCGTACCCTGTCATTAACTCGAGGTACCGAGCGCATTCCTCTCTTGTCTCCCTGGCCCACTCAATGTCTGGAACTATGCACTCCAGGATTTGCTCTAGCTTCCTCTTCCTATGATCGAAGTCACGCCTCCATGTATCCACCAGCCAGTGATCCTCATCCTTGAAAGCAAGGTCCTTTTCCCAAACCTCGCTTGGCAACGCAATTATGGCCTCAATCTTTGGGTAAGATATCTCATATTTTCTTGGGAATTCCTCACAAATTTGTTTTGTGCCTTCGAGAGTTCTCTGCACTTTGAAGAACTTATTTGCTATCCAGACAGCCAAATTGATGCCGGTGTTTCCCATGTTTAAGACCTGTCGAAACCAGTTTTTTGTAGTCTTGTCTAAGTTCCTTCTCTTTTCTAACTTATTAATCTGCTCCTGGGACAGCAACTGAGGTGGGGCAGATGACGTTGTGGGCTGCTCATCCGGGGATGACCACTGCTGAATGTAGGCCGTTAGATCAGCCACTTGCTCCTTTAATTCTTCCTTTGAGATCTTATCCTGCTAGATAAGATGTACCACTGTGGCAACCGACTCCTAGAGGTGATCAACCTTTTTCTCCCTCGTGGCCACTCCCAAGTCAATGGTGGAGATGTTATAAACTATACCTTGCTCTCCAACCATCGGTGTTGCTATCTGCATCGACCTTGATCTTGAGGCATCCATGGTTACCTTCGATCTAACCCTTGGTTTATTTTCCTTCTTTTTGGTGCTTACTTGTGCTTTGGCCATGATGGCTTCCAGCCTTGCCTTGGGATCCTTCAAGGTGGGAGTCTTCTACTTCAGCTGCCTCTGCAGCCACTTGGGTACTTGAGGCTCCTCCCTAGGTGGCTCATCTTGACTTCTGTTGTCTTTCTTTTCCAGCTCGACGGCTCTGATGACAAGAGCCCTCTCCTTAGTCCTCGTATCTTCCTTCTCCTCATCGGAGTCCTGTCGAAGGGTTTCATGCTCTGTGGGGGTTTCAGTTTGCAACTGCTCTTTGGGCGGATCTTCTTTCTCAGCATCCCCCTCTTCTTCGTTCTGATTGTATTCATGCTCTTCGGGGTTCTCCCCCTACTCATCCTCATGGAGGGATGCTTCCTTGTCATGCTCTAGAGTCTGGTCTTGCTCTTCAGTAGGAGATTTTATGCCCTCTATCTCTTGAACAGTAATCTCTTCTTCTCTTGTGAGCCGGTCCTCGGCCTCCCTATCTTCTATCTCCTAGAGTTGCTTGCCCCACTCTGCATTGAGTTCAGGGTCATTTGATCATCTTATAAAATCAGCATTCAACTCCTCACTGATCTCACTGGAGGACTCATAAACCACCTCGTTTATCTCACAGCATTCAAACAGTGGATGTTCGTGATACTCAAATTCTTCCTCTTCCGGCGCCTTTGCAGCCTCTAGCTGTTGTCGTTCGAGCTCATCTGATATTTGCATTGTTGCCTCCATCTTTGGTGGTTCGATTGAGGGGAGGGGAGCTGGAGCATGGGCCATAGCTTGAGCTATTGCAGCCTAAACTATTGGGTTAGTGAGCATTCTCGAGAGCTCGGATGACACATTTTGTATGTATTTTACCAAGGACTCCAAGAGACTAATGGCGAGCACCGTAGCAGCAAAAACAGAGGTCAAGGAAGGATACATGGAAGAAGAGGAGACTAGTGAGGTCATGGTAGATGATGAATCCACCGAAATAATTTGCAAGATTGGAGAAGTGGAAGCAAGGTGGACGGAGATGTCCATCGCAGGTGGGGAGGAAGCGAGAACTACAAGAGAAGCCTGCGGGGTGGGGGCAGCAACAGTAGCAGCAGTAGGTGGAGACCTTGGTGATTTAGATCCTTTAATTCTAGTCCCGAGGGGTGGACCCTTGGTCATCGCGGTCGTCCCCGTGCTCCCCATTGTTTTTATTTTCTTCTTGGAAGGCTTTGGCTCAGAAGACTTGCGGGCATAGACCTTTGGTTTAGGCAGCTGCCACTGGCCTCCTTTCTCTTCTTGGTCTTGACTGATGGTGGGGTTTTGGATGTTTCCCATGTTGCAGCGGCAGCCACCCCACCTTCAGAGCCACTCGGTTCACTTTCCAGTCCCTTGAATGTCAAGGAAACTCCTTGTTGCTTTAATCGGGCCACCTGTTGGTCGACCCATGCTTTCGTTCGGATCTCGACGGGCCTAGTGAGTACGGTGATGTCTTCGAGCTCTGGTTCGTTCTAGTCAATTGTTGGCAACGAAAAATTGGCGATGGCATCATACCCTAGATCAATCACCGTGTCCTTATTTTCTTCGAGTTGGTCAGGAATTGGGCACAGATTTATCCTTCGCACATAGATGGCAGTCATGCACATGTATTGCCTCAACCGTACCTCAAGATCATCCTTGCAGTTGGCCCAAAATTCCTCAACATTGTGGAGGTGGGCATACTCTCATCCCAGCGCCTTCTTGATGTGTCTGTATGGGTCCATTCGAGGTTGAGTTGTATATTGACGAAAGTTATACTCAGCCAACTCCCTTTCTGAATACCCCACACACTGGGAGGTATGAA
Source organism: Sequoiadendron giganteum (assembly GCA_007115665.2). NCBI lineage: Eukaryota > Viridiplantae > Streptophyta > Pinopsida > Cupressales > Cupressaceae > Sequoiadendron > Sequoiadendron giganteum. Next base: position 94,172,072 of record CM021100.1, read on the forward strand.
TCTTGTACATTTCTTGGCCGAGCCCAATGGGGTAAGCCAAGCCCACCAAATTCTTATCGCTCAAGATGCCATGAATATGTCATAGCTATCGGGTCAGCTCCAATAGAATGATCCGATCATTGGGGTACCGGGGCAGCTTATTCGGTCTTTCCGTGAATCCCTCAGCACGGATGTATGTGAACTTCGGGTACTGTATATAAAGGAAGGCATATTGCCTGAGGAGGGCTTTGGCGCTATGAGAAACTCTCCTTTGAAAGTCACCCTTGAGAGACCGAATGATGTGGGTGATGAATGCATCATTCACCCGACAGTAATCCCTCTTGAAATTTTTGAACTATAGTTGAGTGTATTTTTCATATGATTTAAGTTCCACCCCTAATGGGTCACTGGGTACCACCACCAATCTCTGATAATTCCATCGATCGGCGAGGAAATATACCAAATAGGAGGTCATGAAGAACTGGGAGGTCTTCTTCACAGTTGTAAACTGCTTGTCGAAGCGGTCACTGATTATTTCTCCCCAATAGAAAGCGATACCTTCGCCATGGAGAATCTGCTCTATGAAGTAGAACATCCACTCTTGGAAGAAGGTCGTCATAGGAAGGCCCATCACTCGGATTAGCAACATTACGAGGTCATGGTAATCCTCGAAGAAGTCGCTGCGAAACAGTTCCTGAGGAACCTTGCCAGCACTAGCTAGCTTTTCCTTTAACCAATATTGATTGATGACCTTCTTGCACCCCAAGGGATCCTGCTCCCAAAGTTCCTTGCACTCCCCCATGGTGGGGGTCTCCATGCACTCATAGGCAGGAATGTGGAATGTTGTCATTATACCCGACGAGGACATGTGTGCTAGGAAATTTTCGTCCCAATCCACTATAGTTCTAGTCTCCTCCTGATATGCTTCTACACACGCCATTACCAGTTCTGGGGCCACTAAGGCCGGCGGGAAGCCTGCAGCTTTGGAAAGTCCGCTTTTCTTTATCAGTTTTGTATTCTCTGTCTTTGGGTTCATCCTGATCCTTTGTATGAATTTATCAACATTGACCTGGCCGATGTTGGTATCTGTGATATCTCTTCAGAGAGAGGTGACTCTAGATTGTATGGAGACCCCTTGAAACTTGCACTTCATCAGGTCCTTGTCATCCTTGCCTCAAGGTGCCTTGGCTATTCCTTTTCCTTTCTCCTTGGAGGCACCAAAATTTTTTGCACCGGATTCCATAAATCTTGCACAAAAGATGGGAATCAGTAACAATAAACATGACAAAACGGTCCCGGATAGACTCTTGCACACCAAGATTAGCTCTGCAATCATTATTCATATTCAATAAGCATAAAACACTTGATACTTCATCATTAGAAAGCAAAGCAAACAAATCGGGTTCCCAGGGCCGAAATTCCCTTGGCAGACTGTCGTTTGAAAGGGGCAAATTGAGGATGGAATTTCCAAAGGCACTTCTCGGACGTAGATTCGTGTAATAGAAGGTTGGCATGAAGGAAGACCTAATTTTAGCAAGTGGGTCGAAATCCATTTTGGATTTAGAGGTCATTTGATCCTTCATTTGGGAGTTTGGGCATCAACTGCAGGAAAGCTATTTGAAATGGCGCAGGGGAAATGGAAATCCAGGTCTCGGATTTTCATTGTCGGGAAGCGAATGTGGGTCAGCAGTTTGAAACAGTGAATTGGAAGCAAAAATTTGGGGAAGGAAATCCGGAATGCAGTCTCCAGAGACAGTTAGAGGACTCGGGACAGCCAGGCGGCGAAAAGAGCACCGGGACCTAGAGGTCGGGAAGCTGTCCCGAATTTGTCGTTAAAACGGCGCTAGTGGAATGGAATCCCGAGAGGGGAATTCCGATGGTCGAAATCCAAAAGAAGCTCGGGGAGGGAGTTTACCCGAAACTGGTTTCGGCGGGCAGTGGACCAGAATCCGGGAGTTGAGAAGATGTCCCAGGACAGTCGTCTGGAATGGCAAACGCGACACGAAATTTCGAGGATGAAATTTCGGAGGTCGGGGTCCGAAGCGAATTTCAATCAAAGCTTCCACCTAGAAGTTGGAATAGATTTTGCGGGGTTGGGAACTAAGGTTCAGAAAGCCGCTCAAGGAACACCGTCGAAACGATGAAGACGGAATGGAATTTCGAGGACCGAATCCCGAGGTTGCTCTGATTTTTAGCAGGTCTTCGATTTTTCAAGGCTTCGAGTGTCCGGGGTCCGAGGGTCGGGAAGGCGTTCGGGGAAGGCCATTGGAACGACGATGACGCAACAGAATCTTGAGAGGGGAATTCCGATGGTCGGAGTCCGAGGTGGGTTTCAGCACGGAGAAATTTGAAGTGAGCTCGCGGACGGTGGCGGGTAAGTTCGAGCCCGGAGGACGTCGACAACTATTCTGAAGAACGGTCGTGGAGAGGTGAAGTCCCAGATTGGATTTTGGTCACTTAAACGATTGATTTTAACATTTTTAAAATATGGGTTTTAAGCGGAGGGCCTTTATCTACCGGATTTTAACATGGTTTCGCATTTTACTTCATTTAAGGCTCGAAAAATGACAAAATGAAGAACAAGGCCGCAGACGGCGGGCATACCTTAAGATCCCAAAGATGGTTTCTGACGGCCGTGTGGAAAACATTAGAAAACGAAGCTCAGATTCGAAGGCTGGAAATGTCGGATGCACGGGAGCTCCTCGAAATTCTATCACCTAGTCAGATGAAAATGACAGGCAAAAAATCAGGTTTTATAGCCATACCTACCATTAATGCCACATTCAATTCCTTTGTACGGCGGTAGGGGAAGTTGGTGAGTTCAAATTCGCAGTCGGCGATGGGAGGTCCAAAGTCCGGCGTCCGAGAAGACGTCCCACCGTGGCCATTGGAAATGGCAAAGCTCGAGAGGAAATCTAGGGGAGGAAACCCGGCTTCTGGGGTTCGAGGTCAAAAAAGACGTGGATGCCAGCGCTGGAAACAACAAACCCAGAACGGAAACCCAGAAGGGGAAACCCGAAAGGGGAAACCCAAGGGTTTGGGCCTGAAAAGAGCAGCAGACGCCAAAAAGGGAATTTTGACAAGGAAAACCCAGATTGACCCGACTTAGCATTTTTTAAAGGGGCGACTTTGGTCAAGCTTAAAATATGACTTTGCAGAACATGCCGACCTTCTTAGGACATAAAATTGGGCACACAAAATGAGGAAAAACAAAAGGGGCCCGACAAATCCAAAGAGGGAAGAGAGGGTCCCTGTTCTTAACGGGGCGTGTGTGCAGAAGGCACAACAGGATCGCTTAAATATACCAAATCTAGAGGGTGTATAAGCCATTGTCCTCTTACTAGGTCATGAACCACAAATAATCCTAGCTTGTTAGTGCCCCACTAGTAACAATGCATATCCAAACTCGCCCAGTAGGACTATTGGATCCCAGCCATGATGCAAATCGCAAACCGAAATTATGTGGCTTGGGATGCCGAAAGTCCCCTTGTAGCCCCAGTTGCACCCGTCATTTGGGCCCCTATTCCAGTCTCTGCTCTCAAAGCTATTCCAAAGTTTACCAGGGATGGCTCAAGAACACCATCTAAACATCTGCAAGATGTTGTAGACATGTATTTGGTGTACGGAGTGACTGATCAAAACATAGCGCTAAGATTGCTTGCAGCTTCTTTGTGGGGAAGAGCACTAGATTGGTATCGCACTCTGTTGACTAACTCTATCGATACTTGGGATTAGCTTGGGGATCCTTTTATGAAATATTCTCTAATGATAAAGATGGATCTTTGCTATATCACCAGCTATCAAGAATCAAGTGGGACCCATCTAGAGCCATGACCGATTTCAACACTCGGTTCCATACAACCTAGCAAAGAATCCAGAATGCCATCCGACCACCGCTTGAGTTAGAATTTATGTTCTACTTAAAGTCCATCAACGCTGACATCTCCACGATGATCCAACATAGCAGTCAAGGCAGAGAACAACCTGATCGACACCGGGAAGTTGCCACCTCAGCCCAATATATCAATGTTCCCTAAAATATCAACTTCTACTCAGGAGATTCTATCTACTAGCACACCCGCACTGTCCCCATCTATGTACACATATCCGAGTGCATCAAGAAAAATGTTGCTTCTACATCTGGCACTTCGAAGGATGAGATGAGCGACATAAGGGAGATGTTATAAACTTAATAAATGAAGTAACCACTATCAAGCACAACTAGATTGCTCCTCCAAGACCATCCTACCAAAATTATCAAAGTGGGAGACCCTTCTACCAACAGAATCAATATCAAGGAGTCGCACACACGACTCCGCCAACCTAGACAAATAACCAGATAGTCCTGGTACCGACTCTGCTGAGAGAAACTCAAACAACTACAAGCAGAGAGTTGACCGTAGGGTAGAACAATCTCATCGAAGATTTCAATCCCGGGTGCTATCCCTGCGGTGACGCACATATGCCTCAAAATTGTTCACGTGGCAATTTGCAACAAAATTTCGCGAAGCAGCGTAGCCAAGGTGTGGCAAAAAATTTAGGACATGCATACACCTCTCCCAAAATGGATAATGCGGTTCTCACTATACATATGTAGGTAATTCCCTTGGGGCAAGAAAATGACATAGCTCTCAACCATGCCCTCCTCTCATGGATGGAAGGAGAGGAAGCAATGTTCACTGATGAAGCATCTACATCAGCGACCCCACAAGTACAGTCTAATTACAACACTCGATCCAAGAGGAGATTCACAGGCAAACCGGTCACTCCATAACCCAAAAGCAGCCTAGATCAACCCCTTGGCCCTTCCACAATCGCTCCACAGCCACAGCTGCGCAAGGAAATTATCATCACCAAATCCAAGGAATAGAAGCCTCCAAATCTGCCACCCTTCAACGTGGTAGAACAATTGAAGATATCTTCCGCTAATGTATCCCTTTGGGATATCTTAGCCATTCCAGAGCAGAATTCATTACTACAAAAGGCCCTGCAGAAAGATACGACTATACAGTCAATCAGAAAAGCTTATGAAAATGCTACCGACTCATCACCTCCACCCAAAGTTCTTGTGAATACTACAAAGGAGGCTTCACTTGAATTAAAAGAGGAGAAACCAAAACCTAAACCCTTTTTCTTAACTCTCATTGTAGGGAAGAAACTATTGCACAACTCCATTATCGACTCTAGTGCCAACACCACAATCATGCCCAAGAAGATAGTCGAAGCCTTAGGGCTTAGCTATGAGCCCTTAAAAAGAGGAGTTATGCAACTAGATGGGAACAAGGTTGAAACTATAGGACTCATTAAAGACGTCCCCTTAACTTCATTTTCTTGTTCTAGCATCATAGTACCGCAAGACATCATGATCATTGACGTCCCTCCCATGTTCGTCCTATGCCTATCCAAGGAATTCACCTCAAAAATAGGTGGATACCTTTCTTTGGATTGATCCCACCTAATTCTCAGAACTAAGCATAGGGCTAAAATGAAGATAATATTAGAACCTTTGCATGCAGAAGCTGTAGTTGATGAAGCCATGATCAACTTCGAAGAAACTCATACCTCTGTCACCGAAGAAGAAGCCAGTGATAGCAAGCTACTGACCGAAGAAAAATATGATCAAGAAGAAGTCTTCTTAACCAATTATGTAGGCGCCAATCCTTTCAGAAATTATAATGCTATAGGTTTGGGCACCTATGCCATTTATATTGAAGATCAAGAGTTCCCGAGGGTATTGAAGGACTCCATGGCCGAACAATCCTTAGAGCTCTAGATATTGCACTTCGACGGTGAGAGATGCAAGGTTGGCATTGGTTTCGGGATATGCCTAACATCTCCATCTAATGATTAAATCCTCAACTCTTTCCACTTCCAGTTTGCTTGCTCAAACAATGAAGCCGAATATGAGGGTCTTGTGCAAGAACTAATCCTTGTGGAGCGCATGGGTATCAAAAAATTAGTGGTGTTTGGAGATTCTAAACTTGTAATCAATCAAGTCAGAAACATCTCCACTACAAAAATTGTTTGTATGTGGTCTTATAGGCATAGGGTATGGGACCTCATTGAAGGTTTCAAAGCTTTTAACATCCAAGTTGTTCTTAGGGAGCATAATTCAGATGCGGATCACATGGTAACGATAGGATCTCAATTCGATCCTATCTCCGATTTGATTGAGAATGTACACTTTGTGCAAGTAATCATCTGACCCTCCATTCCTGATAATGATCAGAGCTGGAAAGTATTTGAAAGTGATGAACACATCATCTCATTTATTTAATAGTCAAGAGAGTTCGCCGATCAGTTTCAGTGAAAAATTGAGGAAGCATACGAAGGACAAGTCATCCAATTGAAATCAAACAAGCTTCCAAAAGGGTTGGTCACTCTCGAAAAAAAATTTGACTATGATGACACAAGGAATGATAGGAGGAAATTTTTAGCAAACTAGGAAGACTTTTCTGACCTTGAGGTTGAGAATGGAAGAAAACTAAAGGTCGGGAAAGAAGTCCTGCAGTGTGATAAAGATAGGCTTATACATTTCTATGAAAAATATGAAGGGGTTGTGGCCTGGTCTTATGATGACCTCAGGGGGTATAATCCTAACATCATTCAGCACACCATTGAAATAATGGAAGGTGCTAAACCTATCCAACAAAATAGAGGCCCATCAATCCAAAGATTGAAGCCTTAATGGTACAAGAGCTAGAGAAGTTGATCCAGTCCAAGATTATCTTTCCAATCAAGCACAGTACGTGGGTATCTAACCTCGTTTTGGTCCAAAATAAAAATGGAGACATTCATCTTTGTGTTGACTTTCGTGACCTAAACAGAGCATCACTGAAAGATCATTACCCACTGCCTTTCATGGAATCAATCTTGCACACTGTGGCAGGTTTGGAGAGGTTTTCTCTGTTATATGGTTTCTCGAGCTACAATCAGGTTTTGGTTAAAGAAGAAGATCAGTACAAGACCACGTTCACCACCAATTGGGGAACTTTTGCATATGCCAAAATGCCTTTCAGCCTATCAAATGTGGGGGCCACTTTCTAGCGGGCAATGGACATTGCCTTCAGTGAAATAATCAACAAAATCATCCTCATCTATTTAGATGATTTGATTGTATTTTCCAAATCTAAAGATGACCATTTTGATCATCTAGAAATGGTTTTCAAAAAATGCCAAGAGTTTGGGGTATCCCTGAACCTAAAATAAATGTGTTTTTGGAGTACCACAAGGAAAATTGTTGGGGCATGTAGTGTCCCAAGAAGGAACCGCTATTGATCTTGAAAGGGTAAAAGCAATCAGAGAACTTCCTCTTTTGATAAACAAGAAAGGATTCCAATATTTTTTGGGGAAGGTTAACTTTGTAAGCAAGTTTATTTCTAATTTTGCAGGAATAATTAGACCAATCACCCTGATGCTAAAAAAGGACCAATTGTTCAAATGGACAAAAGGAGCAAGAGAAGCCTTCAAGATGCTGGAGGATACTATTTCTTTAGCTCCTGTTTTGGAAAATCCAGAACTATCAAAAGAATTCATAATGTATGTTTTTAGTAGCAAGACAAGCATCGCCACTATCCTGATTCAGAGGGATGATGAAGGAAAGGGAGAGCATCCTATAGCATTCCATTCCCAAACATTGAAGGAGTATGAAATGAACTATAACTTCATTGAAAGGCAAGCTTTTACAATTGTAAAGGGATTCAAGAAGTTCTGATATCTTATAGTTTTCTCTAAGGTGATCATTTATGTCGCACATTCTAGTGTGCATGAGTACATCATGGAAGGAGAAATCACTGACAAAAGGGCCAACTGGTTCACTAAGATCCTAGAATATGACATTGAGTTCAGGCCTACGAAGATTGTCAAAGGAAGAGGGTTGTGCGAATATTTTGCGCATGATGAAGAAATGGAAGCTGAGGAAGAACAAGTGGAGATAGTCCTAACAAATGAGTCTGAACCTAAAGGCTAATGGCTAATGGATAGGGTAAGATTTACGCACATCTAAAATTATCCATCGAGACTTCTTTCTCAAATTAGAATATTCTACTGACTGCAAAAAAATGGGTACTCACTTATTGAAGGGATCCTCTTTAAGAGGAATTTCAATGGCATGTTATTGTGATGCGTCACCACGGAGCAAGCAAAAATAATTCTTGACAATTTTCACAACAACCGGAAAGGTGGACACTTCTTCGCGAAGACCACCACAATCAAAATTTTGCGCATTGGGTACTTCTGGCCTACATTATTCAACAAAACCTACAAAATTATCAAAGCCTGCAAGGAATGCCAATTCTACGGAGGGAGAAGAAAAAATTATGCCATGCCTCTTAATTCGATTGTAGCGGATGAGTCATTTGTACAATGGGAGCTAGATTTCATTGGGATGGTCAACCCCACCTCCAACGCTAGTCACAAGTGGATCCTTGCATCCATGGACTACTTCACGAGCTAGACTGAGGCCCTACCCCTGAAAAAATTGACAGAGGGAAAAATTGTGGACTTTCTCGAGGGGCTAGTAACGAGATTCGGTGCACCAAATACTATCATCTCGGATAACGCCAAAGCTTTCTTAGGTTCCAAGGTATGTTAGTTCATGTTAGAACATGACATGTTCTTGAAAACATCCTCAAACTACTACATGCAAGGAAATGACCTGGCTGAGTTAACTAACAAGAATTTGGTCTGAATAATTAAAAAAATTGAGTTTGATCATGAGGAGTGGCATAAGAATTCACTGAAGAACATTATGGGCAGACCACATAACTCAAAAGAGAGCCCTGAAGACTTATCGATATGAGCTAGTATATATGAAGGAGGCATAGTTACCTATCTCTATAGAGATACCATCGCTACAACTACTCAAGTCCCTAGAGATTGAGGAGAACGAAGCTATGGAAGTTTGGTTGGCCAAATTACTAGAGGTACAAGAAAAAAGGGAGAAAGCCCTAATAGCCATGACTAACCGCCAGCAGGTAGTTAAGAGGTGGTTCAACAAGAAATCTTCAGATCAAGGTCTAAAATGCGGAGACCTGGTACTAAAATTCAATGAAAGAGCCTCAAGGCCCGACCAACATGGAAAATTTGATAAACTCTGGGAGGGTCCTTTCAAAATAATTCAGTGTAAAACAAATAAAGCATCTGAATTAGAGAATATGGAACAAGAGCCACTGGGAATTCTGGTTAATGGAATTCATTTAAAATTATTCAATTAAACTATAGTTACTTCATACAGGTGTAAATATGTGATTAATGTAATTATTTTCCCTTTCATGTTTTGTCAATCGGTTCTTTCCAACATTTTCACAAATACCGGAAGCAAGAAAATTCATGAGACCCATTTTTACAAGAATAGATAAAGACTATGCTACTCATATTGCAGGAATTAAGTTCATATGCGAGGAATTCAATAAAATTGTGTAGATCACAAGAATGAAGACAAAGGTTGAAAATAAGCAAGTATATTCGTTATATATATATACACTTTAATAGAAACATTGTCAAAATGTCTATGAGGCCATGCGCTCAAAAGTATAACTATATACAACTTCCTTATATATATGTGTATGAGAGCCCTTTTCTTTGGGGAATATATATACAAAAAGAGAAAAGCGTGTTAATCTTCAAGTGTTTGGAACATGAGCATTGTCTTCATCAGCGGGGGAATTGTTAGGAGCATTGGCAGGGGCAGGAGGAGGATTATCAGTGGCAGCAACAAGACCTATAGAAAAATCAACATCAATTCCCAAAACAAGTGGTGGAGGGAACACAAGGTTCATGAAGTTGGTATACCAATCCATGTCGTAGAATAGCAGCACATAAAAAAGTGGCATGCACAGGTGGCTTTCTTGCGATGCTCAGCGAGCGATTGAAGTCAAAACCTACTCAGAAATAGTACCCATGGTACTACCGCATCTTCTTCAACATGCTTACATAAGTCACGCATGATGGGAAGGCCCAAGCCATACACGGGATTACTCATCGCTTTCCTGAGACCTTTGAGGTACTTTTTTGAAAAGATATGAAGCGTCAAATGAAGAATCATGGCTTTTGGAGCTTGAACATCCAACAATGAGGCAATGAAATGGGAGTAGATATTAGTGTTTATCTGATATTTGTCTTCGTATTCGATACAATCTTTATCCAGGACCCACTTTATGGCTATGATAGCTAGTGAGTGTTTGTTCTTGGTCATGCGCTTTAGAAGCCTATTTGAAATCTCTCCTAGAAAGGTTGTTTGAGATTTATTGCACACTAATCTTATTGGATTATTCATCATGTCAATTTCACTCGACAACCTAATTCTATGCCTTGCATAAATTCATAAGATACTCAACCGCCTAAATGATAATCCTATCCAATCACTCAAAGCTACTTCTGCTAAAAATGCTAAGTATAATTCCACTACCATGTTAGGGCCTATTTATAGAAATATCTGAGGTAGCCTGCATACAAAGCATGGTGGTAATTGAGTATTAACTTGAAAATCAGTCAAAAAGGCCAGCTCGATATTCCAGCTCAATTACGTTTGCATGTACGAATTGTTTTGTGCAGGATTAAGGAGCGGTAATCAATTAGTGCAAATTGGTGGCAAGCTCAAGTGATGGATCATACAAAAAGAAGCTAGGTGGCATGATGCAGGTAGTTTCAAGCTCCAAGGTTGAGCGTGAATCTTTCTTAGTTACTCATTATGGTATCAGCTTAATTATGCTTTCAAAGATATTAATGGCAAAGGCATGCTAGAAGATGGAAAGCATTTCACCGGTGGCTCAATTTCCCATAAAAATCACACTGAAGGTGATGCAAGAGAGAGTGGTATTAGACTCCAACTAAAAATTTCAAATTGGTTAGGAATGTACCAAATAGCTCCTAAGGTGACTTCCTTAGTTAGGCCAACTATTTCCTTGTAGCCTTGGAGACACACTTATTCAACTATATCTCCATCTATAGATCATTTATCTACTTAGTGAAAAATATTTTAAGGACCCTTTAAATTTTTGTTTGACATATCAAAAAAAAAGATAAGGTTGTTTTGGATTGACACAACACCAACTTCCTTTCTTCACTTTAAAATGGCCTAATTAGGCCTCTTTACAAAGGAGGTCCACCAAACTTGACTCCTCTGACCTCAAGACCTTCATGCATACTGAGAACCAATCACCAAACCAACATTTCTTCAATTTTTTTCTCTTAATCAGTCCACAAACTTACTGTCCTATCCAAAAACCAGTGATTTCACCCTTGGCAATACACCTTGCCAACCTTCAAGCCCGAGCTAGCACTTTGTTCTCCATACCACTCTATCTAGAAATGAAAGAAAACAAAAATACACATCCTAACAAGCCAATTCCACAAACTACTACACTATATTATAGTGGAATGGCCTTTAGAATTTCATTTGATTCACAAAACCCTAAGAAACCCTACCTACAAAGTAGTTTTGAGAAAAATAAATTAATTTGCCTTCCTACTAAATGAGAATTATTCTAATATGATTCAAAAGAAAGAGAACACAATGATCAACTCAGCTATGTAAGCCTTGCATCGAATGGTGATTGTATGGGTTTGTACAGAATAGAAAAAACACATAGTTTATAAGGAAACAACAAAAACTCAGAGTATTTCTTATTTGATTCTTCTCAATCTTCATCTACTAAACTTGCTCAAATTATTTTTCCACTTTTTACATTATTTTTACAACCTTTTCAATGTCCACAAGAGAATTTCAAAGGATCTAACTGTTGAACTTCCAACTACCCCTTACTTAGACACAAAATACACTAATTCACTTTGGAATACTAATGTAAATATTAAGACCACCCCTTAACTCGAACTAGTAATGTTCTTTGCATCATAAATTTGGTCGCCTTGACCTTATTACAAACATAAAATTTCATTCCCCAAAACTAGACCCCATTTACAAGGTAAAGCAGACCAAAACTGTGAAGGTGCCCTGCACCAAAAGGGACATTATTGCTAACGTAATTATGAATTCTTTTCTTTTCAAAAGAGGCAAGTAGTTAATTTTGTATAGACAGAAGAGCTGGAAATACATGTCAAATAAAATTAAAAAAGGCAATCATTGTCTACCGGTTGTTGGCATTAAATCGAAGAAAAATCTAAGTGTCGCATGCAAAAAACTAGACAAAGAATAAATACTTCTTCAGAATGCAAAGGGACTTAAAAGAATAGAATTTTCAAGAGAACCAGGTGTAGTGCATCTAGTAGTAGGGGAGCTAAAATCAAAGGAAATTGTAGAGAATTCACTGCCTCGGTGTGGATTAAACCTGAAATGGGAGGCTGCCCAGTTTTGAATGCAAAGCTTTGCATTGTGTTATGGGTTCCATTCATACCGTTGCAGTGTGCTTTCTGGGTAGAAGGTCTGCAAAGGATGGAAACTACTCAAAGTTCTCAAGCAGAGATGCAAGAAGGAGGGGCCCAAATTTTATTTAATATCATGCACAAAGCACCAACTTCCTACATCTTTGAGGATATCTCTTATGCTTCGCCTAGAATACTAGAAAAGCCAACATGGGTGAATACACAGGTTGCAGAAAAGAATAGCCCTCCCAAAGAAAAGAAACGAATTAAAGAATAATGAGATAATATTCATGACCCCATTCTTGCAAGGAACCCTAAGACACTTAGGGAGGCAACCTGTGAAAGGATGAAAAGGAATAGAGAACTAGATTCCTTGGCGCAAAAATATTGGCTCAGCGGGCTTCCACAATATATGGTCCCATTCGTACACTTTTGTCCTGAATCGGTCAATGAGGCCATCAAACACTTCAACCCGAGTACCAACACCATTGAGGGTCGGGAGGTGAGTGTGGTTATATACAAGGAAGCTATCTAGAATATTCTCTATATCTCAGAGTGAAGCTCCAAAGTGCCTCAAATGGAGCCATTCACTCCAGCGAAAGGGGAGACCCATTGGAGGACCCGAGACCTTGCGATGAGTTTTTATAATGCAGAGACTCAAAGACTCAACGAAGCTCAGAAAAGGCCAATGGAGATCCTAGTGACGCATAAGAGCTTCAAAGATGATATGAAGGATTCCTTCTCAATGATGGTATTTTTTTATGGCCCGAACATCGATAAAGAGGTCCAGGAGTTTCAACTAGGTTTGCATTTTCAATTAGGCAAACAACATTCTCTTTTCTGGTATGATTTCGCTAAATTTCTCATACAGGAGATGCTCAGCCAGATAGAAGAATACCATCTTCAATGGAGGTTCAAGTTTCAATATTTTCTTGCTCACATGTTCTTGCATCGAAATCTCGACTTCTTCCAGAAGCATCTAGGGCTCTCCATTTTTTATGAAAACCAAAGGAGAAAACTAGTTTCCACATGGACTCCCCTCCTTTCTATGACATTTGACTATTATGCATTTTTGTATTATTTCTTATATCCGATTTTGTAGGATTTAAGAGGAGACAACATTGTCTTATGGCTCAACTCAGACCAAACTGTGTTCATGCAGAACTTCACTCCAAAGTGTGACTAGTTCATGGGTGAAGACTTCACATTTGTTCGATTGCACAGCTTCATCGAAGAGCCCTTCTAGATTTTGGCATGCCTTACATACCAGATATTGGCGCTTGAAGTTTTTTGCCAGGTATCAATTATCGACATCATCTTTTGCAGCGGAAAATCAAAGAAGGGATTTTTCAACTGCGCGATGAGCTTCAAAACTGTAATAATGGCCAAGAGGAAGGCTCATGACTCACTGGAAGAAAATCTGGCTCATCTCGGGTTTGTATGGATTTTAGATAAGTGGAATTACATCCCCAATGATCACTTGCCAAATAAATATGTCAAAGTAACACACTACACCCGGCCTTATTGGGAGAAGCATCGAAATCCAGTGTCAGATGTGGATGAATTTATAGTTGACCTAGCTAATATCCCTATCGAAGGTGGTCGACCTCCCTGGCTCGCATTCTACTACCTAACTAGGCAGTATGATAAGACCAAGCGGATGGGGACTAATTTCTACAATAATATGATAAAAACTACAATTGGAAGGAAGAAAAGGTTAATGATTTCTGGATATATCGTCAGGAGACTCAGCACACCAAGGCCCCTTATGATAGTGATGAGATGGATGACAGGTTCGACAAATTATGGAACAATGAGCATCCAGATTCTGATGAGAGCGATGAGAAAGACTCTAGTTTGGAAGAGGTCAAATCACAGTGAGATGAAGGAGCGGAACCAAGCACAGAAGCATAGAACACCTCGATGCAGTAAAAGGGAAAAGATATGAAACAACCTAGCAAGGTCTCCTCTAATATACGAGTTAACATATCATGTGCGAGGTCTTCATTAAATCGCACCTGGATGGCAAGGAGGAACAGGGCAACCCAACCGCAACAATAAGAAACCATAGCGGTGGATGAATCACCATCAGTAAAGTGGTAGCAGACCAAGGAATCTTTTGGAGAGTGTTTACAGGACCTTGAGGCAAGAGAAGAGCCAGTAATAGGTCAAGGATCACAATGATCTGCACTACAGGTATCTTTCGCTCTCTCTTCTCTTGTTTCACAAACCTTAGTTGCCCCTGTTGTGTCCACAACACCTCTTGTTTCATGCACCAACCAAGGCATTTCAGCCTCTACTTCAATCATCACAAGGGGTTTCACACAGTTCTCTCATATGACCCCATTTTCCCTTACTCCTTCACGAACCCTTACACCATTTTCTTTGGCCCATTCTGCATCCCAAAGCATCACACACTCTACCTCTGCTACCTTCATCGATACATCTCCTGCCACTACAATTTCAAAACCGATCCACTCTTCCTAGTAAATGGAAACTGCCATGACTCCACTCCCTTCGATTCCTCCTACCGGTTCGTAGTTCGAATATTGGAGTATCCCTCCTTTCTCACCTCAAAAAATTAGTGTTCCAAAGAAGAAGTCTCTCGGGACCACCACCCTTTCATTCCCTTTTACCCTTCCTCCTAGTGCACCTTTTGCAGGTGGACTCATCAAGTCGCCCTCTCAATTCTTATCAGAAGGTGACAAAACTAAGCAGGCACGAGCAATCAGATCCCAAAGACAAAGGGCTAAAAATTCTAAAAGGTTGACGGAGACAAAGGTACAAACTATTTTTAATGAGGCTTAGCAGTCGCTACATTTTGTGATTATGTACCCGACTATCAACAAGCCGCAAGAAGAAATACAGCTAGATGACTACAACATGTATTTCATGGGGCTTGATTTAAGCATAGCCCAGCCTCAAGACAAGGTGGAGCTCATGGAGGAAATGCAGCGGGTGGTGACTACTGGATTTCTTAAGTCTGGTTGCCAGCTAAAGAAAAGAGACGAAGAGCTAAAAATCATAAAGGATAGAGTCAAGGTCTTACTCACCAAGGATAAAGCTAAGGATGTTGAATTTAAGCGCTTATCCCAACAAAAGGAGGAGCAACAAGCAAAGCTCTGAGAGGAACTTGTGAATTTTCAATCCCTCGACCCTAACTTGGTCGCTAGGTTGTAGTAGAAGAACTAGGAATATCAAGACTAGTTGGCAAGGTTGGAAGAGGAAGTGTGAAAAAAGGATGAGGAATTATGTCGCCAACATGCTCAACTAGAGTAGCAAATGCAACAGAAAGATGTGGATTTTGAGATCCGTCGGGCCCAATTGGAGAACGATATTGTGGAAGTAAAGTCTTCCTTAGAAGAGGAAGCAACAAACAAGGAATGAGCTGAGGCTAGCTGGGTCACAGAATCATGGAACCTGCAGGGATAACTCACCACAACAAATCAAAAGTTCACAGAGCTCGTGCATGATATAAAGCAAAGGGATGCGGAGATTGTCCTATTGAAGAGAATTTCCTTACCTCCAGTCGATCAATCGAACCTTCTTCAGATAGCCCTGCAATTATATGTTTCATACTAGGAAAGAGTGAAGGCTTTCTGCCTAACTCTACATCCAATGCTCCAATTTATGGCACAAGCAACAAGCTTGGGTAGAGAGGTTCGTGAAGCAATCAATTAATTCCCTCAGTCCATCGTAGAGAGAGTTTTGGAGGCCAAGAGATTATTGGATAGACTATATATGGTTCCAGATGAAGTCTTGGAAAGTGCAGGGATTGAAGACCGAAAGGTCACTGCTAAAACAGTTAATAGGTTCATCCATTGCCACGTAGCTATCCTTCATGCCAGCAAATGTGCAACCAAATTGGATCAGACCATGAATAGCATGTGGGTCAGGTTCTCTCACCTAACTCAAATGGGCTTACCATCTTCGTTCCTTGAAAATGAATCAATGGCCACAGTGGAGCATATTGGGGCAATGATCAAAGAGAAGCAATAGGATGCATCTACCAGTCAGAGTTTCAACCAGCCCCTTGCTGTAGGAGATGAGAGTGTCACTCATCCGATTGTGTGGCTCCTTTTTCAACTTGAGTCTTGGGTCGGTATATCATCAATGTTGCCTTACAAAGAAGTGATCGATCTGCATGGAGTGTAAGAAATTATGCATGACATATTGACTCCATCTGAGGCTGAATGGTTGCCCCTATAGACCATCATCTCTAAGCTCTTATCATGTTTCCCAATGGATAAGGCTCTGGTCTGAAAACTGGACAAATCTTTGGGTTCCTCGTTCCACAAGAGAAACACCCCTGATAAATCACCAAAAGTTGTGAATATAAAATTCTCAAGCTCCCTTTGGGTTATTTTATTTTTCTTAAGAATCGACCATGCTCTCCTCTAAAAAGGCATTATCAGGCTCTTTTCATAAATACTTTATGAGAATACCGCCACTTGTAAGTCGAGCACTCCTCGTAAGGTTTCCTTCTTTCACTTTTAAAAAACTGCCACCATGCTTCCACGTGTTAGCAGTTCACAATCTTTTGTCCCTCTTCCCATTGCTCCCCTTTCGGCACTCGACCGCAGGCCACATCTCTTGGCAGCCACCACCTTTCACACATTATGCTTGGAGACCTCCACGTGTCTTTGCAGCACAATTTTTTCATCACATAAAGGGAAGGATGAATGTCAGCCCCGACCGCTTGCCACTTGATCTTCTAAAAAGCTTCATTGCAAAGGAAAACTATAGGCGAAAACCTCACACCATTTGCCATGTTTTGTAACTACCGCCATGAGTGGATAGCACGTGTCAATTCTCTGCTCTACTAGGACCACTACCATCATTCATAGGGGATGCATCTAGCTCTAAGGCATCCTCGTTCATGGCTCAAATATTTTCAGTTGCAATGGCAAGGGGAAATCATTTCTAAAACATCATTGCTCATGATTGGAGGATCTTTTCTGTTATGGGCTCACCAAGCTAGGTTTTCATTATAAATACTACTTCTTCTTTCAAAGAAAGAATTCAGATTTTGACAAAAGAATTGGTAGAAGAGCCAGGCCTTTCATTGCTTTATTAGATTATTGTAAAGAACTCATAGACTGTGCCATTGTTCGGCCTTTCTATTTTCTTTGATATTTGATAAGTTTTACTATGCCATCATTGTACTGAATGTTTCATTTATAGAAATTCTATAAATTTAATGCAAGTTTGTTGGTTTAGATCATGTCTTTGACTCCTCTTTCTAGTAAATATGTATGAAAGTTATTTTATGTCATTTAGTGAATCAATCATGCTTCTATCTTTATTTTTTCCATTCTAGAACACAGTAGAATACTGAACGGTCCCTTAAATCATGTCTGAAAGATAGATTTACTATGCCTATATCTAAATCTTGATGCATCGCCTTAGTTAGATCCCTTTATTTTATATCTGCTTCTTTTTCCCATTCAAAACCCTAGTTACAAAAGAAGCTGACTTCTTTAAAATCTGGAGGTTACTCATTTTAGTGCAATAGGTCCCCCCTTTAACTGAGTTTCCCACAAAGGGTTGTTACCTTACCAATTTTAGCATCAATAGATACAAAGGTAGAATAATATAATATCAATGCACTCCCTTTATGGGACACAATTGGCATACCAATGGATATGATGGATAATGAGAAATTAATTAAAATCGAAAAGTGCCTCGATGATGAAGAACAAGAGGATACAACAACCTTGCTTCATGACTTTCCTGAACTCTTTTCTTGGAAATATTTAGATATGCCTTGCATAGATCCAAAGATAGTGACACACAACATTTTCTTTGTTGATAATGCTAAGCTCGTTCGACAAAAGATACCAAAATGAATCCTAAGATAGCTTTGCTTGTTAAAGTTGAACTTGAAAAGCTCCTTGATGTTGGCTTCATAAGACCTATAGATTATTCTCCATGGATCTTAAATATTATCACAGTCACAAACCCTAATAATCGTATTAGGATGTGTATGGATTTTTGAGACTTGAAAAAATCCTCTTTAAAAGATGACTTTCCCCTTCCTAATATTGACTTGATAGTCGACTCAATTGTGGGACATGATTTGTTATCATTCATGGATGGGTTTTTGGGATATAATTAAATCTTTATCAATCCTCAAGATCAATACAAAACAACATTTACAACTATTTTGGGGACATTTTATTGGTTTATGATGCCTTTTGGATTAAAGAATCCAAGCGCAACATATCAACGATCTATGACACTAATATTCCATGATTACATACATAAAATCTTGGAGGATTATGTCAATGATATTTTAGCTAAATCATTAACAAGACAAGACAATGTGAATGTCCTTCGGAAGATCTTTGAGCGAATGCGAACATACAACATGAGACTGAATCCAAAGAAATGTGTTTTTCATTTGGATAGTGGAAAAATTTTAGGGTTTATCGTATCTCATAGAGGCATCAAGGTGGATACAATGAAGATTGATGCTATTGTCAATATGCCACCCCCTAAAAACATCTCTTAGTTACATACATTACAAGGAAGAATTCAAGGTATCCATCATTTTGTCGCATCTTTAGTCGATTGCACGCTACCATTCACATATCATCTTAAAAATGATGTATACTTTAACTAGAATGATGATTGTAAATAGGCTTTTGAGAGTTTAAAATAATATCTTACAACTCCACTTGTTTTACAACCTTCTATTCCAAATAAACTATTTATACTTTATATCACTGCCTCAGCCCATGCTTTAGCAGCATTTTTGGCTCAACAAGATGAAAACGGTAAAGAGAGTCATATCTATTATATTATTCAAACATTTATTGACTATGAAAAATGATACACAATGACAAAGAAACAATGTTTGGCCCTTGTATTCACTACAAGTAAATTGCGAGATTATTTACTGAATATGGAAATACAAGTGATGAAAAAATGTGATCCTCTCAATCATTTTTTAATAAAATAGACCTATTTGGACGTCTAGCTAAATGGGTGATGTTGTTGACTGAGTTTGACCTAATATTTTTTTCAAAAAAATCAATTAAGGGTTAAGCCTTGACCGACCAGTTATTTGACGCTTTGTCCTCTTTGGTGTTACCTAATAATGACTCTTCCACAATGATAATGTGTTGGCAATTGACATTGCTACATGAGAATTATACTTTGATGGATCCAAGTGTAGAATGGGCTCTAGTGTCAGGGTTATATTAATCTTTCCTATAGGAAAGCCTATTCCCTTGTCTTATCGGTTAAATTTCCTATGTACAAACAACATTGCTGAGTATGAAGCATTGCTTGTAGGATTGCGTTCTTCCTTAGTCTTGGGTGCGAAAAAAATTCGGATCTTTGCTAATTCACAATTAATCATCAAATAAATAAATGGGACATATCAAGTAAAGCATGATAAACTAGCTAAATATAAGGATCTCACAATGAACTTACTAGATAATTTTGAGTCATTCACCATTGACAACATCCCATGAAAAGACAATCGGCATGTGTATGCAATGGCTAGTGCAACCTATCTTATCTCACCTCAGGATCCCTCAAAAGATGTCACATTTACTATTCATTCAATCATGAAACCATCCATTGAAGGTAAACTTGAATAAGTGTTAGAAATGACCAAGCAAGACTTGAGTGAATGGTATGATACAATATTCAACTATTTGAAAGATGGTACTTTCCTGAGCTCGCAATAATAAATACCCGACATCGTTTGAGAAAAAAAGCAGCCAAATATGTTATTTTAGCCGACATTTTATAAAGACGGTCCTTCAATGGTATTTTTCTTAGATGCCTTAACAAATCCAAAATCTCCATAGCACTTGAAGAGGTGCATGCGGTTGCCTATGGAGGTCATTTTGGAGGTAGATCTTTAGTGCAAAAACTCATTCGCATGGGATATTACTAGAGATATATGGAAAGTGATTGCTTTGTGTACATTAATAAATGTCAAGAACACAGCAATTTGATCCATGCTCCTGTTGTTGAGCTCTATGCTCAAATTCCTATTTGGTCATTCTTAGTATGGGGATTTGATCTGATTGGGGAAAAAATTCACCTTCATTTGTTGGTCATATGTTTATAATTATAGCAATGGATTGTTTCACAAAATGGATAGAAGCTATTCCTCTTCAATCCACAATTGTCGATGTAATATGTCATTTCATATTGGAACACATTATTGCGCACTTTGGACTTCCTTTTGCATTAGTTTAAAATAATGGAACACCATTCATGAACAATGATGTGAAGAAATTCCTTGAAAATTTTAATATTCAACATCATTTCTCTACACCATACTACCCATAATCTAATGGCCAGGTCAAAGCAACTAATAAAACTATCGAGCAAATTCTAAGAAAAACAATTAATAAACATAATAAAGATTGGCATACGCAACTGACTTATGTGTTATGGGCTTACCGTACTAGTGTGAGGTCATCAATAGGAAAAAATTCTTATAACCTTGTGGTACCAAGTTTGTGATGCCCTTGGAGTTAGAAATCCCTACGTTAAGGATTTCTCTTCAAGAGGTCATCGACAATGACACTTACAAACAACAACGATTGCATTAGCTTGAGATGCTTGATGAACAACACATTAACACTCTCGAGCACCTCCAAGCTTATGTTAATAAATTACAACACCAACATAGTAATCATGTCATTCCTCGTGTATTTAGTAAAGGTAATTTGGTCTTGTATTAAAATCAGTAAAACATTAATGCCGACCTGATTGAAAAAAGAAAATTCAGTCCTAATTGGTTAGGACCTTATATAATTAATGAAAATTACGGGTCTGGTGCTTATACATTAACAGTCATGGATGGTAACCCCCTTAAAGACCCTATTAATATTGTGCATATGTGTTAGTATTATGTCTAAATCCCCTTGAATAGGATGGATGGTGATCAGTGTCATTAGAGCTAATGGATTATATTCAATGGGCTTTCACATTTCTTCGTTCATGACAAGCAACTCTTTGTGTGTCTTGAACTCTAGAGTGATTATTTAATTTACTATTACTTAATTACTTAGGCCTCATACTATTCAATTTTATTTTGTTCGTTATGTTATATTAGATCCTTATAAGCATTTAATGTTCTCTAATTAAATCATAAGTGCATTTAATTTAACATAATATTTCTCATCACAATGTTGCATCTAAAAGAAACTATAATAAGTATTGATCAGATCACATATAGCATGTTAAATCATGGAAGAATTCATTAAATAATCTTACAAAGTTTGTTTAATTAATCACATTGACATTACGTAGATAATGATAAAACATACAGTGCTCATATATATATATATATATCAAATTTTTGTCTACATATCATCAAATATACAATACTACTAATGCATGTGGCTACTAGATGCCTTGGGACCTGGTGGTCACATCTGTCTGGTAGTAGTATTTTGGGAGATGGTGGTCTGTGATCATAATCGTGATCCCCTAAATGTACTAATTTTAAACTCTAAACCTCATATCTATCTGAGGGCCTATTGGTGTGCTCCTTTTATCTGATCTATCTCCGCTTGTAGCCTCGCTACCTCTGCCTCCCATCTCTCAAAGTTTTCATGGGTCCAAGATGACTGTGCCTCGGGGGAAACATGGGCTCGATGTACACGTCTCCTCAAACTCTGGGTCCTGATCCACGATGGGTGGGGGCACATAGTCTAAGTTTGTGGCCTCCTCATCAACTAATGAGGGCACCATATTTGCAGCTTCTTGTCGATAGAGATCCATAAAGTCTCTCGAAGCTCCTGCATGATAGAAATGATAATATATTAATACACATCATGATATATATAGGAGTAAGTGCAAGTATAAAAATATAACATCAAATAAATATATCATCACCTATATCTCTGATAGGCTATGATAAATCAGCCTCGTCCTATGTCGTGGGTATAGAGGATGTGCTAGCCTCTCCATGATTGTAGGTACTGGTGCCTATTGTAGTCATTGCTCATTATCTAGTTATACGAATAGGAGAAGAATATCCCCACTCATGCTCTATTGGATTCACATTTGTTGTTGCATCACCCTCACTCATGGACTGCTCCTCCTCTTCATCCTCCTCCTCATCTCCTCCCTCCTGGCCATCATATTCAAGATCAACACCCTCATCATAGTCATCATCTATGATATTTGTAAATATGTCTGCAGCCCTATAGTGTGTCTCCTCGACTCTATCCTCTATATCATCTCCCTCATCTAGGAGTGGTCTTGCATCACCTATCGGCTCCTCCATAGGAAATATTTGGTATGGTCATATTGTTTTCCATCACTCCTCATAATAATCTGTGGTACTAACATCATTTGCATCGGAGATTGGAGGCATGTCGTGATCTAAATACCTAGAGTCACTAAAAATAACATCATCCATGGTAAAATCATACAGTATCACTAGGTCTTTGAGCACTCCACACTAATCTCCTGAAGAAGGGTCATGCCCTAGGTGCTATCTGTAACTGCCCAAACTATTGTATGACTCAATCGTAGTAGAAAGGACGTACTACATGGTCATGTTAGCCCACCAAAAATATGTCTAGCTGTAATTTCCTCATCTGTCGAGTATGATCTGGCCACTAAGGCACAAGTTGATAAGGTCTCCAAAGGATCTTGTCCTCCTCCGGGTGGTCAAATCATACTCTCCAAAAGTGTAAATCACCGTACTGCCAAAACCATCATAGAGGATAGCTAAAGGCCCAAGGATACCCCAAGGTTGTCAAACATGGGAAGTCGATAGGTCTGGTACAAGTGATATGCTCAAGGCACCAAACCTGTAGAAGTGTACAATGTACCATACTTTCCACCTCTCAAAAAATAAATTGACCAAGATCATAATACAAATGAGCTAGGATACAGCGTGCCTATTCGTATATTATCTGGTGTTCTAGCATCCCTCGTATTAGATGTACTAGTCCTCCATCCAGGTGTGTTGCTCGCTTGTCTGGGATGAGCACTAGCACAACTATTAGCATCATAATTTATCTCACCAGTGGGGCTTGTGAGTATAGAAGCATCACTAGATCTATTTGTGCCTCCACTCTCTCATCATGTACTGGTCCTTCCAGGTAGTATTGCATGTCATATTTCATCTCCTGGAATGTTCTCTCCACTTGGAAGCATACTCACTCACCCCATATGGGAACTCAGAGAATGCGGTGTATGTCTTCCAGTGTGATAGTCATCTCACCAGTCAGTAGATGAAACGTACATGTATCGGCATCCTAGTGCTCTACTAGCGCCATCAACATCGCACCATGGTACCTCATGGGGGGCATGAGGTATGCCCAATAAAATCCTATAGTCTGTAATAACTTTGTGTCTTTCACTAAAAGGGTGGGGGCTAAATCTCTTAGCAGACTGATCTATCTTCCTCCCAGATGCTAACATGAATGGGTGGGCACCTAACAAAAGTATAATAATATATTCTATAATTAGTCTAATCTCCTCAATTTTTCACATCCATAATCATAAAAGTGTACTAAATTTTCTCTAGTGTGCTTTTCTAAAGGCCCTAGACAATTTAGAACCCTTTTTGGACACTTTACGAAGAAATGGGACACTTTGCAAAAAAGTGGGACACTTCACGAACAAAAGGGACACTTTGCAAAAAAATGGGACACTTCACAAAAAAAGGGGACACTTTGCGAACTTTTTTTCCAAGGCCCTAAATTATCCTAGAAATACATAAAAATCATCAAATTAATGCATAAGGACAAAGCGAAGATCGAAGATTCAACTTACCTCATGATGACATTCGTCATGTGCCACCTGATCCCACAGCACATCCAGTCTTATAGGTCTGTAATCATGTTTGCTCAGCATATTTCACTATTCATCAATCGTTATCAAGCTACAAAAGGTATAAGGTAAAATGGAAAGAATCTACTTCACTTTTTCACTATTATGTAAGTTGAAATTAAGGTTTTTACTACATTAGAGTTAAAAAGTTCCTTTCAATAAAATCAGCATAACGGGTGCTAGAGAGCTTCATTTTCAATGTTGTTTGTTGTGTTGGAATCATGATTCTACTCCTGACATCATCAATCATCTATCATTATGAGGTATGGTACTTGGAAATTCCCTATGATATCATTTATCTTGTTCGATGTGGCTAGACTGCTACCTTGATTCCACCTCTGTAAAGCAAGCAGAATCAAGGGGGGCATACATCTACCTTGAACACGATCTCTAGATGGAGGTTTTCTAAGAGGATTATTTTTGGACAACTAAAAGATTCATGTTATAGGATTTGGTTCCTATCATTGTGGTTTTGTAGCTAACTACAGTGGGGGCTTCATTCTCTTGTGTCATTACTGAACTCAAATGTGTATCCTTTTTAGATTCCTTTAGCTTACATATGCACGTAAAGTCATATGGGCACTAAAGTGGGGACTAAACGTAGTGTAGAAAATAATACAATTTTGAAGAAAGAGACGATTTCACACTTAATTTGGACCCATTTTGGCACCCTTGCATTAATTATCCTTCAAAATCATCATTTATAGGCCCCTAGGACCTATTATTTAAGAATTTTGAGGCCCAGTCCACTTAAAAATCATTTAAAATATGTCAAAATCTTGAAGGATTCAAAAACCCACCTCAAAAACTTTAGGTGGGACTCATTTGCCACCTTGGGCGAATGAGCCCCCTTAGGTGGGACCCATTCGCCCAGGGTGGCAAATGAGTCCCTTTTGGGGCCTTTTTCAATTTTGAGTGGGAATTCATCAATTTAATTCAATTTTTTGGTGAATGTCGGCCTTTGGGATCTAAATAATGGTCATTTAGGTGTTGATGCCTATAAAATCAAGCTTCTAATTCATTTTTATCAATCTTTAAGGACTTTGAGCAAGCATTGCAAACATCAAGTATCAAGAGTCTTCAAGCAAGTTCTCACAAGAGCATTCAAGTTTCAAGAGCATATAAGGTTGAAGCTTTGGAGCAGAATTACAATTTTTTTGCAGGTCTTCAAGCTCACTTTAGATCAATATCAAGCATTGTCAAGGGTTGATCATGGATGCCTATGGTGAATCATGAAGGATTCTAGGTTGGGGAGATGCAACTAGCCATCAAGCCAATCCTAAAGAATTATTTCCTAAGTGATTCCATCCTCCATTATCAATCTACATTCAGCCTAAGGAAGGTACAAGCATCATTAGGGTTCATTTGGGATGATTGGAGATCATCACAAATGAATCATCCATATCTTCATTTCTATTATTGCGTCATATTTTCTCATGTTAGAATAGGATTGCATCATGTTTCAGATATCCTAGTCTTAGTTACACTTAAGATTAGGGTTTCCATGCACATTTCATTATCTTTTCCAAGGTCTAATTACCAAACTTGGGGTTTGACCAAGGAAAATCCCCCATTACCAAATCAAACCAAATTATGTTTTGTAGGTGAATTTTATAGGTTAGGACCCAGAATTCAAGTTGGAACAAAAGAGTAGGTTCAAGGAGAAGATCATAATTTTCAAGTCTCAAAAAATTCAAGTTGGACTGATTCAGCAAGTGTGGTGAATGAGTCCCACTACTGTTATCTATTAAATCAAGTTGCAGATCCAAATACCCTTTTTCTCGAAATAGGCTCCTGCACAAAAATCCAGATATGGGACTAATTCACCCAGTTTGGCAAATGGGTTCTAGTTGGTCAAAAATTCAGCGTTTCCGAAATTTCAAAGTTCTTTCTAGTCCTTTGGAGGTTTCTAGGTGCACATTTCCATTTTAGCAACTTTTTGTTACATTTCATTTGCATCTTCAAGTCATCTTTTAGGTCATTTTACATATTACATTGTGTTTTCAAACATTTTGTCTTTTCCAAGTTTACACTTGGTGGTGAACCCCTTATTTATATCATTCCATCCCCTAGAACACACCCTTTGCCAAATTTCAATCACCTTTGCATTGGAATCTGAAGAGCTTGTTCTTGAATGAAAAGTTAGATTTTGTTGCCCTAGGTCCTAAACCCTAGTGATCAAAGGCATCACAAAATTATTTGTTTCACATGGTGTCAAAGGAGTTGGAAACTTTAGGTTTTCTCATCTCCCAAGAGGATAATGGATATTTCTTATAGAATTAATATGATATTTTCTTGCATCTTTGGATGATCAAAGAGATCAAAATAGTTGGAGAGAAATATTGGGAACATGGGTTTGCTATTTTTGGCATTTTTTTTTCTGCACATCTAGTGAATGATGTAGCTATCCACGATCACATTATTTCATCCAAATGATTTAATATTGCTATTTTTGCCTCACATTTTATCTAGATAAGGCTTTGAAGGTGACATATGGAAGGGTCTAAAGGAAGGGTTTTTTGTTTGAAATCTATAGATCACTAATCATCCAAAGTAGTTTGGGAAAAAAATCCCAACATTACATTTTAAAGGCCCAAAAAAAGGGATCATCTATAAAATAAATTTTTAAAAATTTTGTTTGGAGGCCTTTAAAATAAATCATTTATTCTTTGTTGTATAAATTGCCAAATATTCCATCTAGGAAATAATATTTTTTGTTAGTCACTTGTGAAGGCATTGTGTACACTGGCATCATCATAATAGTATACAAAGTATTTTTTGTAGGTTAAAATAATAAATAAAGTCAATTTTCTATTTTTTAATATATATCATGTTATGCTACCCATATGGTTATGTAGAACCCGTAAGGCTTATATAGGCCTACAAGCCTTGTGATAACATTTGTCAATGGGTATCCCCCCAATGGCCAACTAGGTGATGAATTTAAAGCCTCGCCACTAAGGATGCTTACCAACTAGCCTAATGAATATCTTTCAGAACAAGGAGTGTTTTTCACGAATTGACAATTTCCAAACAATTGATAGTGGTTTTACAATATCCAAGATGGTTTTAAAAAACTAATGGTGGTTTTAACATCCATAGAGAATATTATGTCATCTAAGAATATTTTTTTAATTGGCATCAAGTTTTTTTGTATTGAACAAAGCAATAGAATTTACAAGAATAAAGCTACCAGTAGTAGCTAAAAAACATGGCCAACCAAAAATTTGGTCAAACTATGCAAAAAAAGTACATCAACAAAGGACCTACAAGAACCGAATGACATTTACAAAATTTGTACAAAATACCAACCATAAAATACAATTTACACACCAGAAATAGCCATATTACAAGAGTTGTATAACATTTTTACAATGGCCAACTTTATTGTCCAAATGAAACTTCACGATCTAATATTTAATCTATTGTAACTCTTGCTTATCCCTCTCATTCTTCTTACATATAACCTGAATCTATGAAAAAAGAACAGCCACCTGAAAACATATGTCAAAGTGAATATGTAGAGTACCAACAACCTGATAATAGTTAGTAGAAAACATTGCAACACATCTATTTTTCCATAAATTTTTTAAAACATGTTGAATAGAATCAACAATCATATCCTTTTGCATACTAAAACCAAAAATAGCTTCTTTCCAAGTCAAATTATGATTAAAAATAGCTGAGAAGTCTCTAAAAATAGTAAACCATTATATTTTTAACATATACACAATCCAAAAAATGTGCTTCAAAATTTCCACACCATTACAAAAAGGACAGTTTGTTGGTTGTATCATAATAAACTTCAATCTATCCCCCACAGGTAGCTTGCAGTGCAAACTCTTCCAAACCAACACCTGTGAGTCAAAGTCAGCTTTGGAACACCAATTCCATTAACGATTTTCTACCATATCCATATAGGAATTTTAGATTCTATGAGAAATAAGAATCAGAGCCAAGATCTATTATTGGTCATATATCACATGTACTCTAGTAGATAGATGATCAAAGATCAAATTAGCAAAATATAGAGAGAATCCTAAAAAGAGAACTCAAGAGACACAATGAAAGATTATAGGCAATGCTCATATTAATATTTTTTACTAAAAGAAAAGAGATGTGAGTGTTGTATATATAGCAAAAATAGGGGTATATAAATCTAAGAGGTGTAATAACTCCAACTACCCAAAATAGGTGAGAGTTTTGTGTACTTGATAAATGAAAAATTACATGGTTGCACCTACTTAGTTGAAGAGAAAGAAATCGTTATGAGACGTGACAGAAATCAAAAAGAGGGTGTGAGAATCAACTGCCCAAAGTTGAGTGAGAGTCACACATGTAACTGATATATTATCTCATGTGTTATGTTGTCACATAAAACCTCACCCTACTAATCAAGATTTCAAGGTTCTAATGACATAATGGAAATGACCTCAAGGTGTGGGACCTTGTGTGAATGAGGTCGAGTCTCGTCTCTAGATAATTTCAGCTTCCTCTTCTAATCTAAGTGCAAATGTGTTGGTCTAACCCAACACATGAAATCCTACCACTGCCTACTCTAATAGCTCACAAAGGAAAAGAGATAGAAGGAGAACATGAAATAGAAATGGAGGTGATACACCAAGATATAAATTTGTTCCTTCTTTGCTTAATATTTCTCAATAAGTAAAAAAACCAACTAAAAAAATATTCATACATGAAGGTAAAGAAGTTTTACTTAAACATGCAGGAAATAGTTGTGATAATAGCTATATTTCATTAATATAAGGCATAAAGCTAGACTTTACAATGCTAGAATGTAGAATATAGTGTCTACTAAACAAAACTATGAGATGAGCCCAAAGAAGAACCCTTAAAAATAATACAAGTGTTGCTTTTATAGATCAAGCATAACTTGGATGATCTTTATCCAAACCCTAACCCAACTAAGGTTACAAGATTTGATCAAGGAAGATTGAGATTTTTCCATGAGATTCATGCCCAGAATAAGCATGGTTTCCATACCTCTACAGAGAAGGTTATCCAAAATTACCTCTAAAATCCTCCATGAAATCAGTGATCTAGGCATGGGATCCATCAAAAAGGGACAAAAAGCATAAATGAATGAGCATGGGTCCCATATAATCCACTAGTCGAAGTTAGAGAATTTATTAAATGTAGTCCTTGTATCCCAAAAGTTGAAATAGGTAGGTGAGGAGGTGGTTCAATCATTAATGGTGTCATCGTGCAAAAACACACCATTCTATGAAAAATCAAGGCATCAAGCCCAAAAGGAACATTTGGCTATACATTAAATGGTCTAGAGCCCTGAATAGTACACCTTTTTGAGGATCGAGAGGAAGCCTTACCTCTTACCTAGAGTAGGTACGAGGGAAGCCTTTATCTCAAAAATAAAAAATTGGAAAGAAGTCTTACCTCTTACCTAAATTAGGTGAGAGGTAAGAGGGAAGCCTAAATCCTGAATCCCAAAAATTTTAAAAATCAGAAATCAAAAAGAAGTCTTACCTCTTACCTAAAAAAGGTAAGAGGTAAGAGGGAATCCTGAATCCCTACACCTGAGAAGAAGAGGTTGGAGGTCGGGCTTGAAAGAGATGTCAAACGTCGAGCATTGGGCCCAATGCTTACCTCTTACCAAAAAGCAATAAAAGGTAAGGGAGAAGCCCAACTCATTCATTAAATATATTAATTTACTAAGAAATATTAGGGTTTAGAAACAAAAGCATTAACAACTTTCACATAAGCTTAACTAGTTTTAGTTGAAACAAAAAACAAGAAAAGTTATTTCCACCAAACAAAATCCCTAAGACAACGCCAAAGAAAACTAAAACAACAAGAAATACTTAGTTTTGAAAACGAAGAACCAAGAAATTAGGGAATGATAACACCAATTTTTTCCCTTAGTTTTACACTATTCCTATTTTATTTTAGTTCGATCATAACTCCATCAAAATTTCTCTCCAAACTGTCAAAACCACTTGTGCCCTAGCCCTTAGAAAATAGGGTTTCATCCAAAATGAATTTCTACAAAATTAAGTGCTAAAGTTGCTTTAGCAAAAATAAGCTTTAATTACTTTGGTATTCCATAAACATCTTAAGCCTAACAATACACCTTTTACAAGAGTGCCAACCCTAATTTAAAGTTATTATGATGGGATGTAATTCCATGTTGACAAATAAAAATAATACCGAAAGTCACATATTCCATGTTATATACAAGTCACTTGGCTTATGAACCAAAATTCAAACATCTTATGCATATAAATCCATCTTAACCACATCTTACCATATGAAGTCTAATAAACCTTATAGGAAATATACATGTAAAGACTTATATAAATAAGATATTAACAACCTATTTATTAAGACATTAATAAGTTATTAAACACTTATTATTGATAACAACATAAGACATCAATTCCTATCACAAAATAACATATACTAGTCATCACATAATAGAGATAAAAGTAAAGATGTTCATTGTACTCTAAATATCTATTCATGCCCAGATAACATATTAATCATTGTCCAACAAGCCATATATCTAAACTTTCAAATGATCACAACTTTAACTTCTTACCATAAATGCATAATGACAAACCATGATACGATATGTACTATAATGAGCTTCAAAATCTTGTATGCCAAGCCAAGAAACCATCAATGAAGTGTGATAAACATGATTTTACCTCAACTGAAATACCAAACCAATATCACTGTGATGTGAACCAACCAAGTATGCCAAGTGGAGATGCAATCAAGAACAACATCCAATTCCAAATGCAAGATTCCTTTTTGACATCAATGACAAAACCTTATGCCATGGGTCAACATTTGTCACTTTAATGAAGGATATGAGATAGCTTGGTTTGGTTGACTTTGCATGAGCATTGATAATTCATTGAGGCAGAAATACTTTATGTGCTTATAGTTCTTTGGACACATTGATACATTTGTGCATCTTTGATTTGATACCTAGTGACTAACATCTACATTTATTTTTGATGTTGAGGGGCTTTGGGACAACACTATTACATGATACGTGTATTAATCTTTGATACATTTGAAGACACAATGCATATTTGTGAAAAGGGAACTTTATCATGGTTTCATTGACTATTGCTAAGGCAATTTAAAAGGTTTCATTACATTTGCCAATGAAATGATTATAGTGAACTTGGTTAATTGGCATATTATACCTTTGACCAACATATATTTTGTGTGTGTTGGAGATTATGACACTGACATAAATGTTGAAGTGTTTGATTACTCTCATGTAAATAAAATATGACTGAAATAATGATTAGTGGTTGTGAGAGTTTCATTGGAAAAGGCATATTGACATATTTTTTCCCTAAATTTAATCATTTTTGAAAATACAAGGAATCATTTGTTCACAACTGACTTAGGGCTTGGAATAATTTTGGAGAAGCTTGGTGGAAATGGTGGTTTTCCGGCTGATAGTTCAAAAAATGGTTTCAAGGTTTCAAAGGTAATTAAAGTTTTCAATGTTGCTCATTTTGGTAACTTGAATCCTTACTCTATTGTATTTGATTAATCTAGAAATGGTATTGGTCATGGTCATTTTGTTTTCAAAAAAAATTGTCACACATATGTCTATGGTATTGGTTTATGCATTACTCATTACTAGGGCACAAGGTATCAAAACGTAGTGTTGTTCCTAAAGCATTTGTAAGAGCTATGTATTGTCTTTGGTTTTGACTAGGGCACAACCTTGTCAAAATTAATTTTCTAGTTATAAAGGGTGAACCAAGGTTGTGTGTTGCATTTGGTGTTGCTAAGGCACCGTTTTTTGTCAAATACATTGTTTTCCCTAATGTATTGAAAACGGTTGTTATTGCATTTGTATAGACCTTGTCTTTAGACTATATACTTGTCTTTTCGGGTTGTATATGCATGATACAAAGATTCTATATTGTAAAAATTCTATATTTAATCTACAACAGTAAAAGCATGAAAAATGTTGCACCAAGTGGGGTTCAAAAAACAATTATATAGGTTACATGTGGCAGTTTATTCAAAAGGCAGTTGATGGAAATTTTTATATTGAATTTTTATAGAAAGGTGACTCAATCATATAGTTTTGGTTTGATGGATATGAGAGGATTATACTCTTATAAGAGTTATCATTGATGAACAGAATACAGAATTTTGTTTTGTAAAATTTGCATGCAAGAATAATAAAAAATAAGATGATATGTTTTATGTTTTATTGGTTCCAATTTCAATGAACCTTTAGAATATAGAATGTATTGATTCTGAGAATTGTAATCATTTGAAATGAAACATAGAAACCCTCTTTCATTTATTCATTTTATAGAATGTTGTAAGGTCATGTCATTGAGACAAATATGGACCTTTTGCTAGTGAGGAAGTTACTACCATGAAAATTAGTGAGGCTACCATGAATGCCAGTGAGGTTGTGTTTTTCTAGTGAGGTATTTGTGTTTTACAATGAGACATTTGTGTTTTCTAGTGAGGCATAAATTGTAGCCAGTGAGGCAAAAAAAGCAGCCAGTGAGGCTTTACTAGTGAGGCACAAAAAGTAGCCAATGAGGCTCTGTAATCAATGGAAATTTATTAATCCAGTGAGGAATTTACCCGAGTGGTTTTTTATCCCTATGAGGGTTTTCCACTCATAAAAAATATTGTGTTATGGTTCTTGTGTGTTATGCCTCTTTTGATTTTTTCATGTGGTTTAAAATTCTGATATTGGTTGTCACATTCCTCTTTTGATTTTTTCATGTGGTTTAAAATTCTGATATTGGTTGTCACATTCTAGTACATTCTTGAAATTGATCTTTTCATGATTATAAAGAAGTTATGGGTTTTGAAAAACAAATGAATTTGAATTTGGTTATTGAAACACTAAGTCACCCCCTCTCTTAGTGTTTCTCATACTCCAACAGGAATTTGGATCTTTCTTATGCTACCATACCTATGAATGGTAGAGAGGTTATGTTAGTCAGGGAGAAGAGAGCTCAACATTCAATTGAAGATGTTTATCCACATGAGGATATGCATTTCATTGACATAGATATAGACAAATTTAAAGTTGTAGATGCAAAACCAATGAAAATCAAAGATGCACAAACAGTTGAAGAGATAAAGAAAGAGGCTCGGGTAGATGGTTTTTGGGTCATGAATTTTGATGGAGCCTACTCAAAAGAAGGGTCCAGAGTAGGTGTGATTCTCATGTCACTAGGAGATAATTCTTACAGATACTCATTCTCACTTAAATTTGGATGCACAAATAATGTTGTTGAGTATGAGGCTTTACTCCTAGGACTTAAAGTTGTTTAAATTCATGGAATTAAAATTCTTAGAGTCTTAGGTGATTCTGAATTAGTTTTTTCCCAAATAAGACCAAAATATGAGTCCAAAATAAAAGGTTAAAGAAATATAGGAATGTTTTTTGGAATTACATTGAAATGTTTCATGCATTTTCCATTGAGTGGATAGAAAGGGCAAAAAATGTCACAATAGATTTCCTTGCCAATATTGCCTTGAAACTAGATGATATTACCTAATCTAGCATATCAAATATTGAGATGCAAGTGAGACCTTCTATTCCAGATAATATTCAAAGCTAGCAGATATTTAATGATGATGGGCAATTATTGAAGTTCTTGCATTGTGTGGATGAATATCACAGCCAGGAAATTGATTCCAGAATTTTGTGGAGAAAGTGGATGGAAAGGATATTATTTTTGGTAATAAGGTTATTCAACTCAAGACCAATAAAATCCCAAAAGTATTGGTAGCCCTTGAAATAGTTTTTTATAACTCTAATAAGTGCAATATGAAGCAGAATTCTACACATGATCAAGATTTCGAGGAAATCAATTTGGGAATAGATAATGTACCCAAGAAGGTGTATATTGGTAAGAAGCTCAACCCTAAGGTTAGAGTTATGTTTATTTTTCTTCTTAGGAAGTATAAGCATGTGTTTTCATGGTCATATGTGTTGAACAGGACAACTGAGATGGGTGAATCAGTTTTCATAGATTTAACCTTTAATTCATTCACCAGAACTAATTCTTAACACTGCTTAAACGATTAACCATTGAATCCTAATTAAAAAACTTAAATTAATCACACAAACATAATAACACTAGATTTACGTGGAAAAACCAATAAGAGAAAAACCATGGTGAGGATTAACTCACACTATAGAGTGTTGCAAGTATGGATGTGTTTGGTGGTGTTGCCATTGATGTCAACACAGTTCAGTCTAATTGTAGATGGTACTTGTATATTTGAGATAATGTAGAAGTGCTTAGAGTACATGGTGCTATATATATGAAGTTGTAATTGTGTTTTTACCAAGTGCTTTTGAGAAAAATTAAGAAATAATGAAGGCAGTATTGAGTGTGTGTTCTAAGTGTGCTCTGCATTTCTTCAGTGTTGATCCTATGCTTATATTAATTTTTGGTATTGTTCATGAGCTTCAATGGATAATATATCCTAATTTTTAGCTTCTAGATCGATGGAGAGTGGAAGATGTGTGAACTAGGAGAAATGTTTTGGCTTTGCAATATTCAAGTGTTTTTCTTCAGATCTTACAAATCTGGGAGATGATTCATATTGATGTTTTATGTGTTCTGACATACATTCTAGTGATTGGGTGCTTCGGAAGACTTCCTTCAGAGCTCCTTTGTGTTGTTGGTTGGTCTGATTGGACTATTGAAGAATATTTTGTGCATGGAGATTGTTGCAGTTGTTGTGGATGTACCTGAAGGTTTCTTAGAGATGGTAAAATTTTTGGTGAAGTGTGTTAAGTGATCCACATGTGATCATATTGCTTGAGATGTGTGTACTTCAAAGATCATTGGTGTTTTCATTAGGTTTGGCCGACTTGGTTTCTACACGTTACATAAAGATTTTGCATTGAATTAAGAAAGCGTGTGATTGATCCAATATGTTGTTTGGGTCCTAATTAAATTTGTAATTGGTCCTCTCTCATTCTTATCCACCATAGGAATTTTGAGTAGCCAACCTAATTTGAATTTGTAAATTGAAGGATGTTTAGCCAACCTTGGAGAATGCTTCTAGGCTTGAAGATGGTATAAAAATAAATCAAGATGTTGTGAATTTGGTATCAAGCAAGTGAAGTGTGCAAACAAGTGCAAAAAGAAGAGTGTGTAAGAGAAAATCAAGGTAGTAGTACTTTGATGTGTTAGATTCCTGAAAGCGGTGAGTTGATGGTGTCTACAATCTTCTGATCAAGTTGCGAATGTGTGGAACCTTTTGTGATGGATCTTTATTTTTCTTTTCTTTTCTTGTAGATAGTGTTCCTCCTTCTGAACAATGAGTCCTATTGTTGGTAGTAAGCCTTTGTATCTAGGAAGTGAGCGCTCTGGCAGTGAGCCTTTGTATCTGGTATTGCATTATTGCTATATTGTGAGCTAATCCTTGCCATGGTTTTTCCCTCATTGGGTTTCCAATGTAAATTTGGTGTCTCTGGTGTTTTCTTTCTATTATTTTCATTTCATGTTTACACTTAATAACAAATTGAGCTAAAGTGGAATTCATTAGGTTAGAAGTAAATATATTTGGTGCAACTGATTCAGCCCCCCCTCTCAATTGTCTTGTGCATTTAAACAATTCGTATCAGATCTCTAGTTCCTCGGTGAAAATATTAACCTCTTGAGGTAGATCAGATGGCACACAAGTTTCAAATCCCTATTTTTGATGGAGTTGATTACAGTGACTAGAAATAATAGATGAGCGGTTATCTAGTTTCTCTTGGTTTCAAGACCTAGAAAGCTATAGAGACAAAGTATTTTGCACCATCCATTGGTCCTTCCTCTGCAGATGAGATTTCATTTTATGAGGACAATGAAAAGGCAAGGTATGTTATCTTCAATGCTCTATCTAAAACTAAAAGGGAAAAATTTATTTCTTTAGGCACTACTTATGAAGTATGGGAAAAATTGAAAGACATTTATGAAGGAAATGATAGAGTAAAATTGTCAAGGAAGCTAATAGCTAAGCGAAAATTTGAGAACTTGAGAATGGAAGAGGGTGAAGATATTGCAAGCTATTATCAGAGAGTTGAACTTGTAGCAAATGAGATCAGGAATCAAGGTGGTACCATGTCATATGAAGATATAATTAAGAATATCTTGATGACCGTACCAGAGAATTACAGTGACAAAGTCTTTGCTATTGAAGAATCATATGATCCAAAAACATTTACTAAGGAGCACCTATTTGGTATCTTGACTGCATTCAAGATGAGAAAATTTGCAAGAGATAAGGAGAAAACTGAAATAGCCTTTAAAGTAATGAAGATAGGAGATGACTCGGATGATGATGATACAGAAGAGTTGGAAGCAAACTTCACAAGGAAATTGAAGAAAGGTACTGGTAAATACAAAGGTATGTTTCCCTTTAAGTGTTTCAATTGTGGAAATATTGGTCACTATGCCTCAATATGTCCTAATAGAGCTACACACAAGAAGAACAAAAATAATAATAATAATCACAGAGACAAGAAGGATAGGAAGTTCAAGAAATTGTATTATGTCAATGAAGATGCAGGAATTTTTGATGATGATTCTGATTTTGAGGAGGATAAAGATGAATGTTTATTTTTATCCTTGGAAATTAAATCTTTATCTGCTAACCATGGAAGATGTGCAAAGGAATCTGATATGGAGAGCAAGAAGGTTGAGATGGAAGGTACTCTAGTGATTGCTTTTCATGCTAGACAGGATGAAGAATTTTTAGTAATTGATAGTCGGTGTTCAAATCATATGACTAGAGATAAGAGAGTTCACTAAACTTGAAAAGTATGATGGAGGAATAGTTATGTTTGGAGATGATTTTGGTGCTAAGATTGTTGGTAAAGGAACAATTATTTTTTATGGAAAACATAGTACTGATGATGTCTATTATGTTAAGGGTTTAAAGTATAATCTTTTAACTGTTGGACAAATGTGTAGCAAGGGATTCAAGCTTGTGTTTCAGGATAAACCTGTGAGATCAAAAAAGGATCTAGAACTGTGGTAGTAGCAGGAAGAACTCATGGAAACATCTATCAGCTTAAGAGTGGTGATGGTAAGTGTTTTTTTCATAGATTAATGAAAGTTGGCTTTGGAATTGGAGGATGGGACATGTAAATTTCAACATCCTGATCAATATCAGTTATAAGGAAGTTGTCAGAGATCTACCTAGAATCACAAAGCCTTCAAATTCAATTTGCAGAAGTTATCAATTGGGAAAACAAACATGAAGTAGTTTTAAAGGAAAGGAACAATCATCTATCGAAATGCTTGAATTGGTTCATACAAACCTTTGTGGTCCTACAAGAACAAGAAGCCTATATTGTGATAGGTATTTTATGCTCTTGATTGATGATTACTCTAGGATGACATGGGTTACTTTTATTAGAGAGAAATATCAGGCTCTTGATAGATTCAAGGTATTCAAGGTAAGAGTAGAGAATGAGATAAACCTCATAATCAAATGTTTAAGGTCTGATAGAGGTGGAGAATTCAATTCTGGTGAGTTTAATGCATTTTGTGAAGAACATGGCATAAAGAGACATTATTCTACCCCTAGAACCCCTCAGCAGAATGGAGTTGTAGAAAGGAAGAACCAAACTATTCAAGAGGCTGCCAGAACCATGATGAAAGAAGAAAATTTTCCTGATTTGTATTGGAGAGAAGCAATCCACATTGCTATTTACATTCTTAACAAAGTTCAGATCAGAGGTAATAGCACTAAGACTCCTTATGAGTTATGGATTGGTAAGACTCCTACTGTTAAATAATTTAAAGTGTTTGGAAGTAGATGTTACATTAAAAGAGATGATGAGAATCTTGGAAAGTTTGATGCTAGATGTGATGAAGGAATATTTCTTGGATATTCAAATAACAAGGCATATAGATGCTTTAATCAAATACTGAGGAAAATAGTTGAAAGTGCTAATGTAAAAGTTGATGAAGCTATGTATAGAACAGTAGAAATAAGTGAAGTTGAACCAGGTGATCATATATGTGAGAAAGTGCAAGAAGAAGAAAAGGAAGAGAAAGAACAAAGTCATGAAGAGGATATTTTGGAACGTGTACCTAAGACTCCTAAATATGTATAGAGAAATCATCTGAAGGAATAGATAATTGGAGACATAAGTGAAGGTGTAAAGACAAGAAGCAAAGTGATTGAGGTAAACTTATGTTTATTTTCTTAGATAGAACTTAAGACTTTGAGTTAATCATGTAATGATGAGATTTGGGTTAGAGAAATGAAAGAGGAACTGCAGCAGATAAAGAAGAATGAGACATGGGAACTAGTCCCTAGACCTGTAAAAAAGAATGTAATTGGTTCAAAACGGGTATTCAGGAATAAGTTGAATGAAGATGGTGAATTAGTAAGGAATAAAGCAAGACTTTAAATGCAAATTTTATTCACAGGTTGAAGGAATAGATTTTGAAGAAACATTTGCACCAATAGCAAGAATGGAGGCCATTCGGATGTTCTTGGAATTTTCATCTCATAAAGACTTCAAAGTGTACCAAATGGATGTCAAGTCTGCATTTTTGAATGGATAATTGGAAGAAGAAGTATATATGGAGAAACCAGAAGGATTTGAGCTATCAAACAAACCAGACATGGTCTACAAGTTGAAAAAGGCACTATATGGACTTAATAGGCTCCCAAAGCTTGGTATGCAAGGTTGGATAGATACTTGGCACAACAAGGATTCAGCAAAGGTTCTACAAATAGCAAAACTTACTTCAAAGTTGAGAAAAAAAAAATTATAGTTGTGGTAAATGTTGATGAGAGTATCTTTGGTGGAAATGAAGGTATGTGTTAGAAATTTGCAGAGGAGGTGCAAAAAGAGTTTGAAATTTCTATGGTTGGTGAGTTGAATTTCTTCCTTGGACTTCAAGTAAATCAAACTAATAAGAGAATATTCATTTTACAATCTAAGCATGTTAGAGAATTGTTGAAGAATCTTGGAATGGATGACTCCAAACTAGTATGTACCCTTATGGTAACCAGATGTATGCTGAGTAAGGATGATGAATCTTCTAAAGTTGATTAGAGCATGTAAAAATCTATGATTGGTGGACTGTTGTATCTTAATGCTACTAGACCAGATATAATGCATACAGTATGTTTAGTTGCAAGATTTCAAGTAGAACCTAAGAAGCACATGTTACAACTATGAATAGGATATTCAAATATCTTAAGGGAACTCCAAATTATGGGCTACGGTATCCAAAGGTTAATGATTTCACATTTAATTCCTACACTGATGCAGATTGGGCTAGTTGTGTAGATGATCAAAAGAGTACAATTGGTGGTGCATTCTTCCTTGGAGGAAGATTGGTTTCAAGGTTGAGTAAGAAATAGGATTCAGTTTCTTTATCCACTATAGAAGCTGGGTATATTGCAGCAGCATCCTATTGTACACAGGTACTTTGGATGAAGCAAACCTTGAAGGACATAGGTGTGATATGTGATGAGCCTATCTCTATCTTTTGTGACAATACAAGTGTTATAAATATTTCAAATAATCTGGTGATACATTCTAGGACAAAGCACATATTTATCAGGTATCATTTCTTAAGAGAGAAGGTGTTGTAGAATGAAATTAGGCTTGAATATGTACCTACCAAGGAAAAAGTTGCTAACATATTCACTAAGGACCTTTCGAAGGATACTTTTGAGTATCTCAGGGGGAAGTTAGGGGTTACTGCCCCTCCTTTATTGAACTAAGTGTACATGGAGGTGCACCAGTCCAATGGATTCATAGATTCTTTTGATTTGGACTGATGATTGTGGTATACTCCTTAGGGGGAGTAGAGAGGTGCATTGTTGTAGTATGTGATGTGATTGCACTCCTAAGGGGGAGTGATCAGAGTTTTATATGGCAAGATTTTTCATGCAAAAATTTCCTTTGCCATTGATGTCAAAGGGGGAGAGAAAGTCATGTGAAAAAGCTAAAAAGGGAGAGAGAGTCTTATAAGGAGAAGAGAGAAGAAGAAGCAGGAGATTTTGTATGTTGTCTTTGATGGTTTTTCACATTATCTGTTGCCATCAATGACAAAGGTGGAGAATGTTGCAAGTATGAATGTGTTTGGTGGTATTGTCATTAATTTTGTCATTGATGTCAACGTAGTTCAATCCAATTGTAGATGGTACTTGTATAGTTGAGATATTGTAGAAGTGCTTAGAGTGCATGGAGCTATATTTATGAAGTTGTAATTGTGTTTTTCCCAAGTGCTTTTGAGAAAATTTAAGAAATAATGAAGGCAGTGTTGAGTGTGTTTTTTGAGTGTGCTCTGGTATTATGCTCTGCATTTATTTTGTGTTGATCTTATGCCTCTATGGATATGTGGTATTGTTCATGAGCTTCAATGGACAATCTATCCTAATTTTTAGCTTTTGGATCGATGGAGAGTGGAAGATGTGTTCACTGGTGTGTGAACTGGTTTGACAGAGCTATTTATTTGTGGACTGGGAAAAATGTTTTGGCTCCACAATCTTATGGTTTTTTTTTTAGATCTTGTGAATCTAGGAGATGATTCATACTAATGTTTTCTATGTTCTGACGAATGTTTTGGTGAGTGGGTTCTTTGAAATATTTTCTCCAAAACTCCTATGTGTTGTTGGTTGGTCCAGTTGGATTGTTGAAGAATATTTTGTGCATGAAGATTATTGCAGTTGCTACGGATGTACCTAAAGTTTTCTTAGAGATGGTAAAATATCTGGTGAAGCATGTTGAGTGATCCATGTGTGATCTTCTTGCTCGATATGCACGTACTTAAAATATCACTAGTGTTTCCATTAGGTTTTGTCGACCTAGTGTCTACACTTTACATAAAGATTTTGCATCGAATTAAGGAAGCATGTGATTGATCCAAGATTTTGTTTGGGTCCTAATTAAATGTGTAATTGGTCCTCTCTCATTCTTATCCACCCCAGGAATGTTGAGTAGCCGACCTAATTTGAATTTTTAAATTGAAGGATGTTTAGCTGACCTTAGAGAATGCTTCTAGGGTTTAAGATGGTATAAAAACAAATCGAGATGTTGTGAATTTGGTATCAAGCAAGTGAAGTGTGTGAACAAGTGTGAAAAGTAGAGTGTGTAAGAGTGAATAAAGGTAGCAGTACTTTGATGTGTTAGATTCCTAAAAGCAGTGAGCTGATGGTGTCTACAATCTTTTGATCAAGCTCTGAATGTGTGGAACCTTTTCTGGTGGATCCTTCTTTTTATTTTCTTTTTCTATAGGTAGTGAGCCTCCTTTCCAATAGTGAGTCCTATTTTTGGCAGTAATCCTTTGTATCTGAGAAGTGAGCGCTCTAGTAGTGAGGCTTTGTATCTAGTATTGCATTATAACTATATTGTGAGCTAATCCTCGCCATGTTTTTTCCCTCATTGGGTTTTCCATGTAAATCTGGTGTCTCTGGTGTTTGCTTTTTGTTATTTGCATTTCATGTTTACACTTAATAATAGATTGAGTTAAAGTGGAATTGATTAAGGTTCAAAGTAAAGATATTTAGTACAGTTAATTCACTCCCCCCTCTCAGTTGTCTTGTGCATTTCAACATACAGAATATCAAAACTGATTACAAGAGGCTCACTGCCTGAGAAACAAGACTCACAGCCAAAACAAGGACTCACTGTTCGGATCAGGACTCACTGTCCAACAAGGTTAAAAACCTAGAGGGATCACTACCATAGAGATACAAAGAAGATATAATAGATACATTATAGAGAGAATACAATCTCAATGCAATGGATAAATCCACCACAATTTTCTTAGCCACTTGCAGATATGCATGAATGATAGAGTACACCTTCTACTCACTACATTCAAAAACTTGACATTTAGTCTTTACACTGATCTATCACACTCACATCACACACACTCACTGGTTGAAATCAATCTTGCATCTATCTACTATATTTCTTTGCACTTATCTCTCTTCTTTTATTACACTGCTAACTCATCTTGTATTTATACCATATTCAACTTTGAAACATATCTAAATTTGGCTATCCAAATTCAAATTCAAATTCAAATTAGGTTAGCACCAAAAACTCCTAGGGTGGAATTAGAATGAGGGCGACCCAAACACATGCTTGATAAGGAAACAAATAGATCCAACATGCTTAATCAACTCCAAAGATAGTGTTCAACACAAGGTCGGCCAAACCAATGTAAAAACCATAGAACCATTAAGCATGAATCTTCTAGATATCGAAATCATCTTCAATACAATCAAAACAACTCAACTTTATAATTGCAAGTCATAAGAATTTACCAAAGAGAAATCTGGACCAACAATATTTCTCCCAGATCTCAACCAGAAACACAAAAAATGACAGTTCACAACTGGTGAACATAACTTGCACTATACAATGAATCAATAGCATCTTCTAACAAACATGAGCAACATATTTTAACTGCACAAACAAAGGAGCAAATCCTAGATCAAAACACAGAGCAAGCATTGAACACCTGCAATCTTTCTTCAATACAATTTTATCAATATCTTTGACATATACAGCCAACAATAACCAATTGACCCATTGACATTAATGAAAACACCTTCATTATTTCCATTCTTGCAAAAATCTCCCCCTTTTTCATTGATGGCAACAAATGATGTGAAAAACCATCAAAGACACCATACTAGCTCTAAATATACTTCTCAATATTTTTCTTTTTGTTCCTCCCCCTTAGTAGATAATCTTTTATATTCTTCCTCTCTTTTTTCACACTTTCAATCCTCTTTTTCACATGCTTCCTTTCCCCTTTTGACATAAATGGCAAAGGCAAGAGATATTTTACATTGATTTCCCCTTTGACATTAAAAATAGAATACTCACAATGAAAACACCTGACACTACCTACTCCCCGTGAGAGGTAGCCACCAAAAAATCAGTCCAAAAGAAAGATAGATCCATAGATCCACTAGACTGGTGCATCTCAATATGCATCTAGTTCAAGGAAGGAGGGGAAATGACCCTTAACTTCTCCCAGAGATACTCAAAAGTATCTTTAGGAAGACCCTTCATGAATATATCAGCAATT
The DNA here is from genome assembly GCA_007115665.2 of Sequoiadendron giganteum. Classification (NCBI taxonomy): domain Eukaryota; kingdom Viridiplantae; phylum Streptophyta; class Pinopsida; order Cupressales; family Cupressaceae; genus Sequoiadendron; species Sequoiadendron giganteum. The sequence goes on from CM021100.1 coordinate 94,215,271, forward strand.
TGATCCTTCATTGGAACATATTCAATTTTTACTTCATTCTCCATGACATTCTCTCTCAAGAATTGATACCTAATAGATATATGCTTTGTCCTCAAGTGCATCAATAGATTCTTTTAAATGTTAATTACACTTGTGTTATCACAAAATATAGAAATAAGATCATCATACACCACTGTGATATTTTTCAATGTTTATTTCATCCATAGAACTTGTGTACAGCAAGATGCAGCAGCAATATACTCAGCTTCAATAGTAGAAAAGGAGATTGAATCTTTCTTTTTACTCAACCATGCCACCAATCTGTAACCACAAAAGTATACACCACCACTTGTACTCTTTTTATCATCTACACATCTAGCCCAATCTACATCTATATAGGAACTTAGTGTAAATTCAATGTCTCTAGGATACCATAACCCATAATCCAAAGTGTCATTCAAATATCTGAAAATTCTTTTAACAATAGCAACATGTCTCCTTAGGATCTTCTTGAAATCTAGCCACAAGACAGACATCATGCATAATATTCGGTCTAGTAGCAGTCAAATACAATAGTCCACCAAATCATAGATCTATAATTTCTCTATAAGCCTTAGGTGAATCATTATCTTTACCTAGTTTGCAACCAATTACAGTAGGAGTACATACTAGTTTGGAACCATCCATCCTGAACTTCTTCAACATCTCTTTCACATACTTAGACTGTGAAATAAAAATTCCTTTCTTTGTTTAAATTAATTTGTAGCCCAAGAAATAAATTCATCTCTCCAAACATAGACATTTCAAATTATTTCTACATCTCTTCCGCAAACATATTGCACATATTTTCATTTCCTCCAAAAATAATGTCATCAACATATACAACTACAATCAAGATTCTGACATTTTTAATCTTAAAATATAGATTACTATTTGTCGTACCTTTGTTGAAACCTTGTTGAATAAAATACCTGGCTAACCTCACATACCAAGCTCTAGAAGCTTGCTTCAATCCATATAAGGCTTTCTTCAATCTACACACCATAACTGATTGATCTAAAAATTGAAATCCTTCTAGTTGTTCCATATATACCTCTTTTTCTAGCTTACCATTCAAAAATTCTCACTTGACATCCATCTCATAGAATTTGAAGTCTTTATGAGCAAAAAATGCTAAGAACGTCCTTAAAGCTTCCATTCTTGCTACCAAAGAATATTTTTCCTAAAAAGCTATTCCTTCTACTTGTGAGTAACCTTTACACATAAGCCATGCTTTGTTTCTAACCACTTCTCCAATCCCATTCAACTTATTTTTGAATACCCACTTCAATCCAAGGATGTTTTTATCTGTTAGTCTTAGGACCAATTCCCAAGTTTGATTCTTCTCAATCTCCATAAGTTCTTCTTTCATGGCTTCCATCCAATTTTCATCTTTACATGCTTCACTTACAGTATTTGGTTCAATCTCATAAAATAAACATAGATTCACTTCAGCAGCAGCTCTACTTCTAGTCAATACTCCTTTAGTCTTATCTCCAATAATCTGACTTTTTGAATAATTCTTCTCTACATATCTAGGTGTATTAGGTGACACCACTGGAGTTTCTTCTTCTCTTTCATTCTATTCATATTGTTTCTCTTGCTCATCATTTTCCTATTCTTCAATCTCTTATATTCTTACACAACCAGTTTCATTAGATACATTGTTAAATATCCAAGATACTAAGAGGGGGATTGAATTAGTATCTTCTTAAACTTTTTGAACAAATACCATCTAATTAATCCAATGCATAAGATAATTAAGATAAGTAGAAGCATTAACTGAACATAAAGCACATAGCACAAGGACACCAATATTTTTATGTGGAAAACCCAGAATGGTAAAAACCACGATGAGGATTAACTCACAATATAGTATAATCAGTTATAAGATATTACAAAAGGGTGGCTCACTAACAGGACTCACTGTCCAAAATGGAGGCTCACTACCTACAAAATATAGAAACAAAAATGGCTCATAGCTAGAGAATGAACTGATGTAAGTACACCTCAAAGTGTAGGTTTAGTTCCTTTGAAGCTCAATAATTTTGCATGCCAGTAGATCACTATTCGCTCTTTTTGCATCCACACTCAATCTACCAACATTCGCATACACCATTTCTCTTCTCTATCTATCTCCAAAGACATCATATATATATCTGATTTTCCCATAATTAACAATCAACTTGGCTCCAGGTAAATACAAAAATTATCAAAATAAATTCAAGTGTGTGGCATGCAACTACATTTCGGCATGGATTGCACAAACAATATTTAATCCATTGCACCTTCAACTGCTTATTAGGTCGGCTAGAGATAGACCTAATAAAAAAATTGTAAACAAAAAAACAAATGATGTCGACGACAACCATGCGAATTTATACGCATGAGATGTTGTCCATGCATGCTTTTATCAACCAAAAAACATTTCCCAAAATTTTAGGTAACAACTATCATTGGAGGGGAAATCCAGAGAAAAATATTGGAGGACAAATCTGCATTACCGGTTCAGAGTACCGGATCAACATGACTTTGAATCTTGTAGTTGCAACTCATATATCATGGTGACATCAATGACAACAAAAACTATATCAAGAGATGTGTTCTTCTTCATTCTTCCAACATATATATCCATCAATTTCAATTGAATTCTTCATTATTTCATCAACCTTGATATTTGCACCCTCTATGATCTTTCTCAATATTTTATTGAAACATCTATATGGTTTTCTTTTAGTAGAATATCCAATAAAAATTCCTTCATCACTTCTTGCATCAAACTTTCTCAAATTTTCTTCATCTCTTCTGATATAACATTTGTTTCTGAATACCTTGAAATAATTAATAGTAGGAATTCTTCCATGCCATGCTCATAAGGGATATTTGTACTATTTTCTCTTGCTTTAACTCAATTGAATACATAAATAGCAGTATGAATAGCTTCTTTCCAATAAAATTCTGATAAACCAACCTCAGTAATCATTGATCTAGTAGCCTCTTGAACTATTATATTTTTTTTTCGACAACTCCATTATGCTGAGGAGTTCTCGGAGCATATACCTGTATTTTTATTCCATGCACTTCAAAAAACATATTAAACTCATGGGAGGTGAATTCTCCACCTCTCTCATACCTTAAGCATTTTATCCTTAAATTTACTTCATTTTCAACCATAGCTTTGAATGTCTTGAATCTATCTAATGTATCTTATTTCTCTCTAAGAAATGTAACCTGTGTATATCTAGAATAGTCATCAATTAAAATAATAAAGTACCTTCACCTTGTAGACTTATCACTCTTGTAGAACCACAGAGATCTGTATGAATTAAATCCAGTAGTCCAATAGTAGAATGTTCCTGTGATCTATAATGACTTCTTTCTTGCTTTCCAAACTAACAATTCCTGCAAATAGCATTAACAGGATTTGTAATCCTTGGTAAATCTCTCATGGCCTAAACTGCATTAATCCTTGCCAAGTTATCAAAATTCATGTGACACATTCTCTGATGCCATAACCAACTTTCATTAATCTAAGTTATAAAGCATCGCCCAACAGCACCCTTAAGTTGATAGATATTTCCTTCAAATTTCTTTCCTGCAACAATCAATTTTCTAGATCCTTTTTGGATTTCACATCTCTTGTCCTTAAACACATGATCATATCTCTTACTACACATCTTTCCAACACTCAAGATATTATGCATTAAAAATTTAACATAGTAGACATCATCAGTATGATGCTTGCCATCAAAACTTATTGAACCTATCCCACATATTTTAGCACCAATATTATCTTCAAACATAACTAATCCTCCATTATATTTTTCAAGCTTAAAAAACTTACTTTTATCACCATTCATGTGATGTGAACAACCACTTTCAACCACCCAATAGTTCTTTTCTTGTTTATCATGTAGGGCAGAGATAACAATACCTTCATTTTTCTCCTTCTCTAGAAGGCTTTCCTTCACCTGTTTATAAAAATTAGAAAAAGTAGGTTCATCCTTTATATCCAAGAACAAGCATTCATTATCATCAAGATCTTCATAATTATAATCCTCATTAGATATACTAGAATTCTCATTCACATAATATTCTTTGTTGATCTTCTTTCCTTTCTTTTTTTTCTCATATCTTTGTTTATTTCTCTTAGCTCTTTCTGGACGCTTTGCAGCATAATGACCTATTTCTCCATAACTAAAGCATTTAAAGGTTAACTTACCTTCATAATTTATGGAGCCTTTCCTCATCCTTCTTACAAATTTATCTTTTATTTCATCAAAAAATTCTTCATCCAAATCTTCAGCTTTTGTAGCCTTAAAAGCAGTTTCTAATTTACATCCATTCCTCATATTCAACTTCCTCATCTCATAAGATGTCAAAAATACCAACAACAAAAATATTTAGTACATGTCTTATAATTTATACTATATTCAATAGCATACACCTTCTCACTGTAAGCATCAGGGAGAGTTCTAAGAATATTCTTTACAATCCTGGTTTCATCTAAAGTAGCACCAAGTCCTCACATTTTGAATACTCTCATCCAATCTTTATACATAAGCTTTAACATTCCCATCTTCAGACATCAAATTGTATCTCCAAATTCTACAATTTTTCCTCTTTGACTCTTTCATCACCTTCATGTTCCCTTTCTAAAGCATCCCAGACTTCCTTAGCAATCTTCAAATTATGAACCTTAATCAACTCAAAATGTACCAAATTGTTCTTCAAGATGTACTTCACCTTATTTTTCACTTCATGTGCTTTGATTTCATCAATCGTACTCTCACCATTAGCAGGAGGAGTGTAAGCTTTCTTGTAAGCTTTCTCCACATCATATCCACAATACTCTAGATATTCTTCCATCAATATTTTCTAGATAGCATAATTAGTTCCATCGAACCTCGGATAATCATAAACCATTTTTCTATCCATCCTAGACCTTCCTCAAGTGGTTAAGCTCTTTACCAAGGAACCAAGATCTGATACCAATTGTTGAACAAGACAACTAAGAAGGGGGGTGAATCAATTGTCATAGATTTAACCTTTAATTCATTCATCAGAACTCATTCCTAACACTGCTTAAATGATTAACCGTTAAATACTAATGCAAAAAATTAAATCCATCACACAAACACAATAACACCAAATTTACGTGGAAAACCCAATAAGGGAAAAAAACACGGTGAGGATTAACTCACACTATAGAAAATATCAAAACCGATTACAAGAGGCTCACTGCCAAAACAAGAACTCACTATCCAATAGGGATAACAACTTGGAGGGCTCACTATAGCATAGATACAAAGAAGATAGAAGAGCTACGTTACAAAGAGAATACAATCTCAATGCAACGGAGAAATCCACCACAATTTTCTCAACCACTTACAGGTATGCATGAATGATAGAGTAAACCTTCTGCTCATTGCATCCAAAAACTTGGCATTTAGGCTTCACACTAATCTTCCACACTCTCATCACACACACTCACTGATTCACATCAATCTCACATCTATATGCTCTATTTATTTGCACTTATCTCTCTGTTTTTCTTGCACCACTAACTCATCCTATATTTATACCATCTTCAACTTTGAAACATATCTAAAGTCAGTTATCTAAATTCAAATTCAAATTAGGTCAATACCAAAAAATCCTAGGGTGGAATTAGAATGAGGGTGATCCAAACATATGCTTCATAAGGACCTAAATAGATCCAACATAATTCATCAACTCTGAAGATAGTGTTCAACACAAGATCACAAAAACTAGTATGAAACACATAGAACCATTAAGCACGAATCTTCCATTTATTGAAATTATCTTCAATACAATCAAAACAACTCAACTCTAGAACCTCAAGCCATGAGACTTTACCAAAGAGAAATCTAAACCAACAAAATTTCTCCTAGACCTCAACTAGAAACACAGAAAACCACAGTTCATAACTGGTGAACATAACTTTTACTATGCAATGAATCAACAACCAAAAATTTGGATATATCATCTTCTAACAATCATGATCAAAATATTTGAACTACACAAACAAATGAGCAAATCCCAGAGAAAAACCTGGAGCAACCATTAAGCACCTACAATCTTTCTTCAATACAATTTTCTCAATATCCTCGACATATACAGTTAAAAGCAACCAGTTGATAACAAATTGACCAGTTGACATAAATGAAAACACCATCATTCTTTCCATTCTTGCAACAATATGATGACCTACAAGCTTATAGAGAAGAATTTTTCCAACATGAGATTCCTTTGAAGCAGGATGCAAAGCCTTTCAAGCACAAAAAAAGGCCAATAAATCTTACATTGGCACATAAGATGCAACAAGATCTCATGAAGCTTTGAGATGGTGGAATCATAAATCCTATTAAGCATTCCACTTGGGTGTCAAATTTGGTACCAATGAGGAAAAAGAATGGAGATATCAGATTGTGTGTTGACTTCAGAAATTTGAATATATCTTCATTCAAGGATAACTACCCATTTCCTAATATGGAGGCAATGTTGCACTAAGTTACCAGTTGTGAGCTTTAATCCATGATGGATGGGTTTTCTAGTTACAATCAGGTAAAGGTAAAATAATTTGAGCAGTATAAGACTGATTTTACCAAACTGTGGGGAATGTACATCTATGTTAGAATACCTTTTTGCCTAACAAATATTGGAGCTGCATTTCAAAGGGCTATGCATGTTGCTTTCTCAGATTTCATAGATGTTTTTTATGGACATATATCAGGATGACCTCATAACATATTCTAAGAAGGAAGAGGAGCATTGCGTGCACCTAGAAAAGATATTCATAAGAGCCTTGGAATATGGTATCTCATTGAACCCTAAGAAATGTACATTTGGCGCTACAAAAGGAAAGTTGTTGGGGCATATAGTTTCAAATGATGGGATAAGAATTGATCTAGAAAGGGTTGAAGCAATTCATAGAATCCCAATTCCTAAGTCAGTAAAGGGGATCTAGTCATTCTTCGGCCAAATTAATTTTGTTAAAATATTTTTTACGAACTTTGTTGAAACTACTAGGTCCATTTCTAAGATGTTGAGAAAGAAAGAAACAGTTGCATGGGGTGATATCCTGTTAAATAATTTAATGACATTAAGAAAGTTATCAAAGAAGCACTTGTGCTCAAGTCACCTGATTTTGCTAAGACTTTTCAATTGTTTTCTTTTGCATCATTCCATACTATTGTTGTTGTCCTACTACAGAAAAATGATGAAGGGTATGAACAACCTATTGTTCTCTTTAGCAAGTCACTTCAAGCAGCAGAATTGGAGTATGATATTATGGAAAAGCAGGATTATGCTTTGGTAAAGGTTGTGAAGAATTTTAATCCATATTTGGTAGGTGCTAAGATAGTGGCTTATGTACCTAGTGTTGCAATCAAAGATATATTTACTCACCAATAAGTCACAGGAAGGAGTTGTAGATGAATCAACAAGATTCAGGAATTTAATATTGATATTCAGATCACTACACTTGTTAGAGGACAGGTTTTAGCCAAGTTGATGGTTGAATCAAACATGGAAGTCAATCAAATAAATCAAATAGATTATTTTTTTTATAAAAAGGAGTGTATTGTTCAGGAATGTATTTGGCATAAAGATATCTTATATTATCTAAGACATATGTCTTGCCCTGACTATATGAAAAATAATCAGAAGAGGACCTTGAGATTACAAGCAATCAAATATGTCATGATTGATGGTTTCCTATATTGGAGAGATAGGATCATTGTGATGTTGAGGTGTGTTGATGGGAAACAGACAGAGAGTATTCTTGAAGAAATGCATGGTGGAGTTTGTGGTCATTACATGGCCAAAACAACTACCCATAAGATCTTGAGATCTATATATTGGTGGCCTTCTCTCTTTTATGACACACACAAAATGGTGAAGAAATGTGATACTTTCCAAATATTTTTTGGTAAGTTAAAAAAAATTGGTGCCTTACCCCTTAGAATGCAGAATATTGAAGCTCATTTCTAGCAGTGGGACATAGATTTTATTGGTGAGTTCAATGATAAATCTAGTGGTGGCCACAATTGGATACTTGTTGCCATGGATTACTTCACCAATTGGGTGGAGGTAATTCCTACAAGAAGGGAAAATAGTAAAGTTGTCATTAATTTCATTATGGATAATATACTGATCAGAATCAGTACTCCTATAAATTTGATCATGGATAGTGCTATGTATTTCAGATCTAAATAATTTACTAATTTCTCTAGTAGTTATGGGATTTCCTTGTCATATTCTTCCCCTTACAATCCACAAGGAAATGGACAAATCGAATCCAACAAAAAAAGTCTCATGAAGATCGTGAAGAGATTCATGGACAAAAACATGAAGGATTGGGATTCAAAGCTGAAATTAGCATTATGGGCTGATAGAACTACCATAAAGAAAGCCACAAAGAAGTCCACTTATGAAATTTTGTATGGACTAGATGCAATAATTCCAATGAACAACCTATTTCCAGTATATAAATTTATCCAAGAATATGGAGAAGATATTGATGATAGCATGACTAGTAGGATTAATCAATTGACAGAGTTGGATGAATCAAGAAAATCAGCACAAGATATCAATTTGAAGAAGTAGTTGTAGGTCAAATACCTTTTTGACAAGAAAGCTAAAAAGATAAAATTTATTGCAAGAGATTTTATTTTGATGTGGAATGCAAGAAATCAAGATAAGGGCAAGCATGCTAAATTTGAAGCCCTTTAGATTGGCCCTTATGTCATTTGGGGGAATCATTTTGAGAATGCCTATTATTTACAGAGTATGAATGGTGAAATATTGGAATTTCTAGTGCATGGAAAATTCATCAAACCCTACTTTTCATAAGGCATATCCATTCACATTGTATCGTAGTTTATTATTTTGGTCGTTGTTGTTTTGAGTTTTGGTGGTCTACTCTCCTAGGAATAAGTGAATTCTCACTCTGCTTTGGCATGTAGACATCCCCAACTAGAGCCACTAGTGGAACCTGTGAAATCTATGGCCATTTTTGAGGTTTCGATGTCCTTAGGGTTCAAAATTTCTTATAGGGCTTAAACCCTTGTATCCTAAAACCCTAGCTCTATTCTATTTTTTCATTAACACTTTGCGCCTGCTTAGTCTTGATTTTTCAAGTTGTAACCTTATGTCATAATTTCCCTTCCTCCTTACATGGCCCCTTTTAATTCTTGATCCCTTTCCTAAGTCACGGGCCTATGTTTTATGTCCACCATATTTTGTTCACCTAGTGCAACCTCCTTTTAATACAACCTTAATCGCACATGCTAAAACCCAATTTATGTTGTTTGCATTGCCCATTGTTGAAACCATTTGCTCCATCGATTTCATTCCTACGATGAGTGATGAGTTCCTTGCATTGTGTATTAGTGTATTTTTTTTCGTTTGTATTAACTTTCAGCGATGTGCGATGGTATGTTTGTTCCTCACATCGTGTATCACTATTACCCTTTCATCCTATCATTTCATTACCATAATGAGCAATGGAGATGGTGGGGTATGATGTCGACATGATGTACCAATGGCAAGAGCATGTTGGCCCGCAGTGCTATGGTCGGCCCTTCATTTTACTTGGTGGGGGAGCAGAGAGGCATCACATGGCTTGGTGGGACCCAATGTGAGTTAGATGGCAGAGTTCATTATGTCGAGGGACTCTATGTGGCTTCACCTCAACATGTGATTATTTTCTCGATATTGCTTCTTTGTGATGAAGGGATCAGACCTAATCAAGAATATCTAACAGTGGAGTGTTCATCATTCCCTTGCTTCACATCGTTGTTGTGAATCAAGGCGATATGGTGGTTTCCACAATGAGCGATGAGGGTGGTGTCGAAGAGACAGGGTGATATCAGAGTAAGGTGAAGTATGGTCCCTTCGACATTGTGATGGCATGATGGACAGACCAGATTCAACAATGGAGATCAAGGGTGATGTTTTAAGGTATCAATGAGACTTGATCATGATCATTCATCATAGATCTTATAGCCCAAATTTAAACTGCAACGGTTAGTTGTTTGAACCTTCATAGGTAGTGGCAATTAGTAATGGCACAACATTTGAGCTATCGGATTGATCCAGGATGCCTCCCAATTGATTCCATGTGCTTCGCCCAAGTAAAATTAATTGTTCAATGGTGATGTTCATTTCTTGATATTTTGCAAAGGATAAATGTCTATGTCAGGGGATGTTTCACCTAACTTTAGCTATAGATTTCCCAGGGGTTTAATATATACACATCACCTCTACCCTCATGTACTATGCTCAAGATGTCAGATGCATTCATGCTAGTTGTTGCATCATTTTAGGGGGGAAATTCTCAACGGTTTGATGTCTGATCGAGTTTATCTATTTGAAACCCTAGTTGGGTTAGGGTTTATATTTTTTCAAATTCAAATTTGAGTTATGCTTGCACTATAAAGGCAAGTTTTGTGCATTTTGTTTGGGTTCCATTCTCTTAAAACTTTGTAAGTCTTCAGTCTTAGTCTGTATAGTTTTTTTCTTCATCTACACTTAGAAAGGAAATGTTGTAATGTTTGCTCTGTAATAACAATAGATGGCATGAATGTTCATTGCATTTTGCAATTAATATCTATATTAGTTCTATCATTCTCTCCACTATTTTACTCATTATCTTTGAATCAATATAATCAAGGATTGTTCTAATTCTCATATCACATTTTATGATCATGAATGTATGATTTTTTAGTTTTTGTTCAAGGAGCAAGGTAATCTCTTTCAGTTCATATGTTAAGTTGTGATGTTACAATAAGGATTTCAAAGAAGTTTACTAGCATTATTATTTTGTTGGTTTTTTTCTACAAGGCAATAAGTCTATTAGAAGTCAGGGTGGGTCTATTGTAGGAGTGTTACTTCATTTCTTGACTCTGTTTAGATAAGGCACTAGTCAGTCTATACCTATAATCCTAAGTCTAAGGTGGATCCAATTTCAAAATCAAATCAAAAAACCTTTTGATTTCTTGCATTTTACTTTTATTTTTATTTCCATACTACCAAAAGTCATTGAAAACATAGAAGGTTGTGTATATGATTTATCCCATCAAAGGCCTTCCACCATCATAGTATGATTATCTGCTTTAGCATATAGGGATACCCACTTAGGTCCTACAAAGCCTAAAGTGTAGAGGAGAAGCTTTCCAATCGTCCATCTCCTATTAGTTGGCCATTGACCTAGGTTATTTGAGTATAAGGAGTAGCTACCCTTTAGTTGATGTTAGACCATCAGTTGGAAACACCAACATTAACAAAAGAGTGTAAGAGGTTAGAGAGAAACCTTACTCCCAAAATCAAAAAAATTGACACTTAGTCAAATTTTTGAAAGAAGGAAACAGGGAAGAGGGAGGGTGAGAGGCTTATGAATAAGAAGTAGTAAGGGTTAAAAGTTTAGACTAAAGGCTGAAACCCAAAACACTTAGGCATAATGGAAGACAAAAAGGTGAAAGAGTAGGAGTGGGAGTGACCAAGAACGGATTCCAATATGAAGGGAAGCAAAAACCCGAAATCCCAAAAAATTAGGACTTAGCCAATTTGAGACCCCCTCAAGGAAAATTCATGCAAGATGGCCCATGTAAAGTTTCTTAGATCAATTATAAATGGTGGGTCTTCTAAGGGTGGCATGAAATTTCAACATTTTGGTGATTTATGTGGGATGATTTCCTACTAATCATGGAATCCAAGGGCCTTATCAGTCCATTGGGCACATATTCATGAAGGTAACTTACAAAAAATGGGCTTCTCATAGGAAAAACAAAACATGTGTAGGCCTGCACTTGGAGGAAAGCAACAAACTATAACATGCATTCCCTTAAGGAGAATGTACGGTGTGCAACGATAGTTCTTGGAAAATAAAATAGCTAACTAATATATACATGAAACTCAAAACCTTCAGAAATAAGGTTTCAAGTAAAATAGCTAACTGAGTTGGAAGAACCTCACTATCCAGTCTGGAGACATGGAAAGCATTGGCCTTCTTGTAGCTAGTGATGACATATGGACCACTCCAAATGACATAAAACTTGGAGTGCCTCCTAGATTTGGCTCTATCTGCATCTCATTTTAACACTAGATCTCCCTCTTGGAATACTTTGTGGATTGCCTTTTTGTCAAAATGGATTTTGACCTATGCTTGATGAGTCTCTAGTGTTTGCATAGCCATGTTCCTTGTTTCCTCTAGTTCCAAAAGCTCAACCAATCTTACTATCATAGTGGCTTTTCCTTTTAAATCCAGCTAATATGCCAACTCAAGAGAAGATAGCTCCAATGATAATAGTAACCTTGCCTCTCTTCCATAAACGAACATGAAAGAAGAATTTCCAATTGCTGTTTTAGGAGTAATTCTATTGGCCCAAAGGTTTTTCTTTAATTTTCTATGCCAAACTCTTTGAATGTCTGCAATGGTCCTCTTCATAATCCTAATGAGGTTTTTATTTAAAGAATCAGCCAATCCATTACCCTGAGGGTAATAATTAGATGAGGTATTCAAATATATATCATTCCTAACTGTCCAATCTAGGACTTGAGCACTAGTAAAAACCTTCCCATTATCAAATATGATGGTGGAAGGAGTACCGAATCTTGTAACAATTCCATCAAGCAAATCCAAAATTGAAGCATCAGTGGTAGCCTTCAAGGCAATTTCCTCCGTCCACCTGGTGAAATAGTATGTGGCTACCAAAATCTATTTATTACCAACACTTGATTGTGGATTTATCATTCTAATAAAATCCAAACCCCACTGCATAAACGGTTGATCAACTTGAATGGGATAAAGAGGGAGGGAAACAAACATTTAATTTCCCGAAAAGAAAGAACATTTTTTACAATTTTTCACACATTTTTGAGCATCATTAAACAAGGTTGGCCAATAATAACTTGCCCTCATGATCTTTGCAGCAGTGGTCCTTGCAGAAAAATGGCCAGTTGAAGAGCCATCATGAAATCCTTCCAACAGTTTGTTGGCCTGATATGCCTCTATGCATCTTAATAGGACCCTATTTGAATCATTTCTAAGAAGTATGTCATCCACTACAAAATAGGGAATGTATTTTAATCTGAAGTGTCTTCTTTTAGTCCTATCTAGACTTAGAGGATATCTACCTTCCTGCAAGAAGGTAGTCACATCCTTAACCTAGTTGCTATGAGCATCGATGTTGGGTTCTTGGTGTTCTTGTAATAGAAGGGAAGCCCCTACAAGAGCCTCAAGTCCCGAGACAAGTTGTTGACACAACCCTCTACCTCTCACTAGCTTGGTGATTTTGATTTCAACATCATACTCCATCACCTTGGTGATCCATCCAACCATTTTCATTGATATCTATGCTTAACAAAATATTCTTTTAACGCTGACATGGTGTACCATTAAACGTATCCTATTGTTAGAAAAAATGTGTCTAAAATTTTTCAATTCTCTAATAGTAGCAAGAGCCTACTTTTCAATGTATTTGTACTTGACCTCATTATCTTTAAGCCCTTCACTAAAGAAAGCAATGATTTGCTCCAAATTTTCCTTATTTAGCTGGGTTAGAATAGCCGATATACTTGCTTCCCCTCCAAAGGTATAAAGAATGAAATCCTTGTCATAATTAGGATTGATAAGGGTAGGAGGTTGAGAAACTTCTTGTTTGATAGCCTTAAAGTTGTCCTTACCTTCCTTGGTCCATTTGAAGACCATATTTTTCTTAAGGCTAGAAGTAAGAGGTTTTACCAAAGCAGGAAGATTTGGAATGAAACTCCTCACAAAGTTAATTGTGTGAAACTCTATAATCCCTTCTTATGACTTGGAAGTGGGATGGCTAGGATATATTTTACCCTTGCAGGATCAATGACTAAGTTATCCTTTGAAACAATGTTCCCAAAACGTTTTCCTTGGTTAGTGGCAAAGACACATTTATTTGGATTTAGGGAAATACAATATTCCCTAATTTTTTGAAATACCTATTCCAAATGATTGAAGTGGTCTCTTGCATGTTTTGAAAACACTATGATATCATCCAAGTAGACCAAAACAAACTATTTTAACACACCTTGAAACTACATGTCAATGGCTCTCTAAAAAGTGGCCCTAGCATTTGTTAAACCAAAAGGAATTTTACAATAAGTATAGGTGCCCCACTTAGTTGTAAATGTTGTCTTATGCTGATCAAATTCTTGAACAAGAATTTGATTCTAGCATGAGTAATTGAACCGCAAATTTTTGGGGAAAAGGGGTTCTCTAGCACTTCTAGGGTTTTTCACCTAAAAGGAGAGATGTTTTCACACCCAAAATCCGTGAGGTTCATTCAAGATTAGAGCTAATGTGTGTGATTGGAATGTGTCTAAATTCAATAATCTGATAAATGAAACTAACTATTGAATGTAAACTAATGAAATTAAAAAGTATTAAAAATACTATGTAAAATGACCTAAAAATGTATGCAAATTGTAACAAAAATGGAGAAGGCTAGAGAGAAACACCTGAAATAAAGGGTGATGAAGAGGAGCTCTGGAATCTTCCATATTCTACTATTGATGTCCAATAGGACACTTACACCAAGTTGGGCGACTTAGTACTACTTCAGGGAGACTCTGTCAGAACGGGTTTCGAGGAAATGGGTATCTAGATCCTCCAAAACCACTTTTCAGGCCTGAAAATGGGACTAATTCTCCAATTATGGTGAATTAGTCCACCTATAGCTTTCTGAATCTCAAAAATGGAATCTGTAGCTTTTTGAACCACAAATTTTTAGGGGAAAGTGTATTCCTTAGCAGTTCTAGGGTTTTCACCTAGAAGGAGAGAGTTCCTTTCACACCCAAAATCTAGAGTTCATTCAAGATTAGGGATATATGTGTGTGATGTAAATGTCTCTAAATGCTGGAAATGGATAAAAGTGATTGAAAACTAATGCTAAGCCTATAAAATGAACTATGCTCGAAAACACATTGTGATATAGAAATGACCTAACAAACATAAAAAAAAATTGCTACAGAAATGAATAGAAGTGAAGAGGTGCACTTGGAAATGAAATGTGATGTAGAGAGCCTTCAAAAACCTTCAAAATTTTCTACTGATGTTCACTGGGACACTTGTGCCAATCTGGGCGACTTAGTCCCAGATCTGAAAAAACTGCCCATGTTCCTATTTTTGCCAAATGGGTGTCCAAATCTTCAAAAACCTCTCAAAAATAGGTTCAATGGGACTAAGTCGCCATTTTTGGTGACTTATTCCATTTTTGAATTTTTTAAAATCCGAAAGTGGAAATGGAAGCCCTTGGTCTGCACTTCGGTTCCTGACAGGTATCCAGTTCAGATTCTGCAGAAAACGGGTTGAAAGAGGTTTCCAAGATTCAATTAGGGATTTGTTGACTTGAGTGACTTTGATGAGTTGACAACACCTTTTTAACACCTTTCTCTTTGGAAAATTTGCATACAAAACCTACAAAGCACACATGCAAAGAGGAGAAAAAGGGTTAGGGTTAGAGAATAGGGGTTTTCCTTAGTCAAACCCCATTTTGGTAATTAAACCTTAGATAATGAAATGAAATGAAAAGGGAAATATGATTGAACAACATGAAAATGTAAACATTCACCAAACCCTTATTGAACAAGTCTGAAGAGATGCAAGTGACAGCTCTAATGGATGATTGCTTGAAGTACTTAGAATTCTTGTATGCTTGCTTGAGATGAATGAAAGTTGTTGAGTTAGGAGAATGTAGAAGATGTTAAGAGATAGAGAAGGAGAGGAGAGTTCAAATAAGGAGAAAAATCCTTATTTATACATGTGATCCCCTAATTTCCAAAAAATAACACATCATAGGTCAACCTTAGGGTTTTGGAGACAAAATCCCGCTAGAAATTTGATTTAATTTTTATTTTTATGTCAAATGGGACTAAGTCGCCCAAGGTGGTGACTTAGTCCACTTGGAAAAATTCAAGTGGTAGTCGGGAATTAAAAGGTGGTTAATGTTGATTAACGGGATTGTCTCCTAAAACACACTTAAGTCGGGTCTATAAGTGCATTAAGGGGCCATTTTTTCATAAGGGTTGATTTAGTGATGAAAAGCCTAGGAAAGTGTGAGGGTTAGTTACAACACCTTACAACACTTTAGACTAAGGCTTAGAAAGGGTTTATTGAGGTGAATTATTGTGGAAAGGTCCTAGAAAAGTGAGGAAATGTGTTACAACACTTCACAACACCCTTGTAAGACTTTATTAGGTTTTTGTTGATTTGCAAGCATCCAACGCCTAATGTGAATATGTTGGCCACATTACAACATTAGATCTAAGCAGAATCAGGCCAAAATCCAAGGGAAAAGACCCAAATGAGTGAGAAGTGTCAAGGCTACACTTTTTTTTGACACATTTAGCCCCCACTTTAGTGAGAGGATGAACTTGCTTCAAACTCACACTAAAGTATTCAAGACATGCATATCGAGAGGGATTTGAATGTACTAATGATAGTAAGATGAGACAACTATAATCAAGAGGGATGATCAAGCCCCCAAGATCAAGATCCCATGGCACACCAAAAATTAGTACAAAATATCACACAAGGAAAGTGATGTGAAAGAGTGAAGAGAGAGGGAAAGTCGGATCAAGCTTCGACCGTTTGTCCAACTAGTTCTGGATCAGATCTAGGTTGTTTGTCTGAAAGGAAGTGTACTCACTCTGGGGCGATGATACTTTTGGTTGTCCGTCAGGTGAGAAGACCCAAAAGGGTGAGAAATATACGGCTGGTATGTACTCACAAGCATGCAAGTCACTATGGGGAAAGTTGTGTCGCTGGTTGGGCTTCCCGCTTAACCATATCAAAGTTATACCTCCTAATAACTTTGATATGATGCCACAAAAGACAAGGGTTTGTGGTTCATGAGATAATAAAAGCTTCGTATGCTTGGAACTCATGAACAAGTGTAGGATGGAACCACAGGCATGCAAGTTGTGTTATGCAAGGTGGCCATATATGCAAAATGCAAAATCAAACATGTAAAATTAAAAAGGGATGTTCAAAGGAGTTATTTAGTTCGTGTGAGGTCTTTGACTTAGGAAACATTATGTCTAATGTCTCCAAGAGAGGACCAATTAAAGAATATAAAATTCACAACTTAGGGGATGCAGTGTGTCACATCAGGCCACTAAGAGGAATGTAATATGCTAAGATAGGTCACTTTCATGAAGGACATTACACCCAATGTCATCCACAAATTAGAAAACACATTGTATGAAGTAATAAGGTTGCACTAAGAACCAAGAAATAGAAAAAGGAAAATGAAAAAAGAAATAATGCCAATGTATTGTCAATGTATGCACCCACTTTAAAGGAATTGTGAATCACCATACTGTGAGAAATTTCTTTAAAGTAGAAAAAGGAAAAATGCAAAAATAAAGAAAGGACATGAGAGCCAACTTAGAAAGCCCTATGCAAAATTATGTTTCCAAGTAAGGTTGTGTCATGAAAAAGATAGTATGTCATAGGCGAGCCAACTTAAGGCATGTCATCCACATCCCAAGCTTGCTCTTATATGTTCATGAAAGGTTAATGACTTAGTCAAAAGAGACAACAACAAGTGACATATGAGATCAAGGCTAACGAACCCCTTTCCCCCACTAAGTGCAAGACAAAGGTGAGTCGAATAGGATGAAGGTATGTATTAGTGAGAGGAATTAGGTGCTTCAACGCAAGGAAGAGCACCACACTCTGTGAGATGTTTGAAGTTTATTGTTTAAAGAAAATGGAGAGAAGGGAGGTAACCCTAAATATTTCTTCAAAGAGTATGATATGTCAATTTGTGTCATGTGTACATTGCATCCATGTGTAGGAGGGAGATTGTATTTGATACCATAACAATCTTCCAAGTTAAATAAAGGGGTTGTGTGCTTCTGAGAAGGATTGGTTTATGTACAAGAACACAAATCTTTTTTAGTGTTATGTGTTGTTCCTTCATGAGGGATGGGAGTTATATAGCACCTATCACCACCATGGGGTAACTTTGGTGATGTAGAACCAAGTTGAGCATAGAAAACATAGGGTTGTTTTGGTTTAGGTTGTGAAATTTCACACTCTCCTTTAAACGGAGGTGTAATACCCCAATCGTTACTAGAACTTGTATCTGAAAATGAATTGTTTGTATATGATTCTTTGGACCTAGAGGGTGAGGTTTTGGAAATTTTATTGAAAGGAGGTGTAGAATCTAACGACCCCCAATTATCACGAAATAGTTTTTTTGTAGGTTGAAGGATTAGCATCAACTTTTATAGGTTCAACTTTTTATCTAGGAATGAAAGGATTGGGGGAGTTGGAAATTTTGTGATCAGTTGATTCATATCTTTGTTCATCTGTGTAAACCATGTATATCTTTTTATTGTACTCAAATTTCATTGTACGGTGAAGGGTAGATGGGATTCCTTTAATAGCATGAATCCACGGTCTCCCTAGGAGAAGGTTGTATGGAATTGGTCCTTGCATGATATGGATAGAGGTAGGAAACATGACATGTCCGACCTCAATAGGTAATGTGATAATCCCTAGTGGTTTCCTATTAACATTGTCAAATCCACGAATATGAACATTAATTTGGATGATATTTTTGTCCATTCCAAGTTTGTTGAGGAGGTCCATGCTACAAACATTAATTTATGCTCCATTGTCGATGAGAGTGTGTCTAACTAAGGTTTCTTTTATGATCACCTTTATCATCAAGAGATCATTCTTGTTTTGAATCACAAGTGGAGGTAATTCATGTTGAGG
Source organism: Sequoiadendron giganteum (assembly GCA_007115665.2). Classification (NCBI taxonomy): domain Eukaryota; kingdom Viridiplantae; phylum Streptophyta; class Pinopsida; order Cupressales; family Cupressaceae; genus Sequoiadendron; species Sequoiadendron giganteum. Next base: position 94,234,076 of record CM021100.1, read on the forward strand.
GAATGTGATTTCAGATTGGATTACTTGCATGGGACAAGAGGAGGATGTTAAACATTATTCGATTTTATGTAAGATTGGATCTCCTCCTTCTGTATTTAAAACATTTCTTGAAATATAAATTTTAATGTGGGTGATAGTTGAATGAGTTGCCATACAAAGATATTAGCAGGAGCATTTTTAAGGTCTTCAACACTAGGGACTCAAGGTTGAGAAAAGGGTAATGGCGTAGGAGTGATGTATGATCCCCTATATGTTTGATTCACTAAGTTACAACTTAGCTGCTGCAAAACATTGTTATGATTAGATTTCATCATGGATTTCAAGATATCTCTTAGTTTTTTGTGTGGTTCACTAGTGGGAAGTGATTTAAGAGGCCCACTAATTAAAGGATATCCCACTTGTGTCATCATAACCTCAAGAATCTTGTCTTTATTTGTATGAATTTTTAGTGAAGGGAATTTGAATGTCACTTGATTATCTTCACCTAGGGAAGGTGTAGTGTTTGAAGGATATGTGTCAACATTCAGATGTTTTTGTACCAGGATATTCACTCTAGGAGGAGAGTTTTTAGGAGAACAACAAGCCAGATGATTGTGACATTCAAATCTAGGTTCTTCTAAAGGGAATCCATCTCAAGTAGGAGAATGATCAATGGTGGAATTGTATTGTTTAATAAGGGGTTCCCTAGGAGAAGGGAGACAACTAAGATACTCATGACTTTCATCGATTGTATGTTCTAACATAAAAGTGTCTTCTTCACAACTATGAGAAATAATAGGAGAAGGAAAAATGTGACTGTCATGATCCCTTATGGGTGTGTTGTCTTTTTCGTTAAGAGAGGTAAGTGGAGAGAAACAACTAGGATTCTCATAACTCTCATTGATTGGTTCTTCGAACACCAAAATATATTCTTCGCCCATAGGAGAGATATTAGGAGAAGAACTAATATGATCAGTAGGAATGTCCAAGGTTGTATTCTATATCACTAAAACACTCCTATAGGGAGAAGGTATACCACAAATTTTGGGGGAAAAGGGGTTCTCTACCACTTCTAGGGTTTTTCACCTAAAAGGAGAGATGTTTTCACACCTAAAATATGGGAGGTTCATTCAAGATTAAAGCTAATGTGTGTAATTTGAATGTGTCTAAATTAAATAATCTGGTAAATGAAACTAAATATTGAATGCAAACTAATGAAATGAAAAAGAATTAAAAACACTACATAAAAGGACCTAAAAATCTATGCAAACTATAACAAAAATGGAGAAGGTTGGAGAGGTGCGTCTGAAAACTGAAGGGTGATGAAGAGGAGATCTGGAATCTTCTAGATTATATTGTTGAAGACCACTAGGACACTTATGCCAAGCTAGGTGACTTAGTCCTGCTTTGAGGAGACTCTATCGGAATAGGTTTAGAGGAAATGGGTATCCAGATCTTCAAAAATCACTTTTCATGCCTAGAAGTGGCACTAATTTGCCAATGATGGCAACTTGGTCCACCAGTAGCTTTCAAGAATCTTGAAGTTGGAATCTACAGCTTTCAACTTGTACTTCTCTTGACAGAAATTCGGATCCGAATCTGTAGACTTTGACTTGTAGGTTGTCTCCAAGCTCTTTTTAGGGTTTGTTGACTTTGAGTGATGATGGAAAGTTGACCCCTTTTAGCACCTTTCTCTTTGACAAATCTGCATACAAGACCAAAACCCTTGATGTAGAAGTCTGAAGATATGCAAGTAATCAGCTCCAATGGATGAATGATTGAAGTGCTTAGAGTGTTTGAATGCTTGATTATGAAGATAGATAGCTTGTTCATGAGAGAATGAGGGGAAAACCCTTTATTTATACATGATTTGCCCTAATTTCTCAAAGATATATCATCACAGGCTGACCTTAGGGTTTAGAGGATAATATCCCACCAAAATATTAAAATAATTTTTAATTTTAAGCCTAATGGGACTAAGTCGCCCAACATGGTGACTTGGTCCCACCAAGGAAATTTTGCTAATTATTGGGAATTAAAGTGTGATTAATGTTTTTTAACGGGATTGTCTTTTGAAACACACTTAAGTGTGACCTATAAGTGTATAATGGGGCCATTTAAACATAAGAAAGGGTCAATTTATTGATGAAAAGCCTAGGAAAGTGTGAGATTTTGTTACAACTCCTTACAACACTTTGAAATAAGGCTTGGTAAGTGATAAAAAGAGGTTTTTTAGGTGAATTATAGTAGAAAGGTCCTAGAAAAGTGTGAAAGTGGGTTACAAAACTTCACAACATCTTTTTAAGACATCATTAGGTTTTTTTTTATTTACAAACATTCAAGGCCTAATGTGAATGTGTTGGCCACATTACAACACTAAATCTAGGCAAAATCAGGACAAAATCCATAGGAAAGCCCCAAATGAGCGAAAATGTCAAGGGTACATTTTTTTTGTGACACAGTAACCATCCAAGAAAGAAAACCTTTTCTAAACCACTGGCCCTTTGAAATATTTGTTCTATGGAAAGAAGAGGGTAATGATCCTTTAGAGAGGCCCTATTTATATCTCTAAAATCCACACAAAGCTTGATTTCCCCATTCTTCTTTCTGAAAAGCACAAGGTTTTCCGCCCATGAAGAATACTTGATAGGAATATGATTCTAGCCTCAATAAGCTTAGACAATTCTTTCCTCATTAAAGGTTCAATTTTAGGATTGATAGGCATTTGTTTTTTCATTACAAGCTTGGCATACAGATCCAACTCAATGGTATGTTGGGAAAGTCTTGGGTCAAAACCCTTCAGGTCTTCATAAGTCCATGCAACTACATCATTGTATCTATTGCAAAGATCTACAAAAACTTCATGTTCAGTAGTAAAGAATACCTTTCCTAAGTTTAGAGACTTTCCCTCTAAAATATCAATTGGCTTGAAGTCACCCTTCTTTGCAACTAAGTTCATCCTTTTCTACTTCAGCTGATCATCTGAGTTGAAGATGCCTTCAAGGGTAATGAGACCATTTGGTATCTTGTTACTACTTACCTACATAATCGGATCACCATACTGATTCTGCAGCTTGGAATGATTTCTTTTAGAAAAAAAATCCTCTTCTTGCAAAATATTCACTATTTTCTTGTCATTTTCAAAGAACTACCAATGATCTTGATTATCTGAAATAGAAAGCCTCACAAAAAACCTAATATGATGCTCCTTTTTTCTTGAAATATGTGTTGGTATGTCAAACTGAGCACCAACTATTGTAGTTCTATCAGCATGCTTATTTTGATTTCTCGAAGTTGTTTTAATGCTAAAACCCTCAAAGCCTTCTATCCAATCCCAAGCCCTATGTTTGTAGGATTTGAGAAGATTGTTCTTGGTTGATCTTTGAGTTCTAACCTAATGAACAACCAATTAATTATCACCAAAAACTTGCAACAACTTGATGTTCCTTTTTTGTGCAAGTTGAATACCTTGGATGAGTGCTTCATACAGCCACATTTTTAGTGCAACTAAACTGAAGCTTGAAAGGTAAGTAATAATTCTCCTTACTTGGAGATACCAACATTACACTAGCACTGACACCATCCTTTTTTCTAGAGCCATCAAAAACATTTTCCATAATCCCTCTAGATATCCTTAAGTTTTTATGAGATTGGGGATGGGGGAATTTTCTTCATGAATTCAATAGGTTCCAAGACCAGTCTCCTCCACTTCAGCTATGGTAAGTGGGTCAAATTATAAATTATTCCCCCATTCATCCAAAAAACAATTAAGGACCTCCTCTAGAGGAGTGGTACATTTATGAATAGAACATTCCTCCTTTTGATCATGCAATGTGAAGTTCATGTTTATGGGACTAGGAGTGTAAGTCTCTAGATGATCTTTTGTTATGGGATCAGATCTAATGGTCACTTTGATTCCATATCTAGTTCTGAATAACATGTGGGACCAATCAAAATATAGGCATCCACCTATCTTGGCCATGAAATCTCTAAACAAAAAAATGGAAAAATGAGCAGGGAGGTATATGACTGAATATCTTGCAACACTTCACAACTAGGGCATGCATGCAAGGTCAATTTTAGAATCTTAATTACTCACACTTTTTTGAAAGAAATGTCATCTAACTATAAGAATTTTTTCCACAGGCTCATATTTGATGTTGAGCATATCAGCCACCTTCTTGGGTATCACAAAACTGCTAACCCCAAAATCTATCATACAGTTATGACCTATATGATTTCCAATAATTAAAGAAAGATATAAGGGAGGTGGCAAGTACTGATTTTGTTAGAATTCCCTTCCTCTTTGGGTTGCATCAAGCTGCTTGGCAGAGTAGTTTTCTCCTTTTCTTGTACATCACCTAGTTTTTTATGTTCCTTCAAGAATTATTATAGAAAATCCCTTTGTGATGGAATGGATAGAGCCTCCCACACAGTAACATTCAAGTTAGCTCTCTTCATTTGATACTCTATGTTGAAAGGAAGTTGAATAGTTTTAGAAGGAAGCTTTAGAACAAAAAGGTTTGTTCTTGTTATTTGGATGATCTTAGATTGCTTTGTTGCTTGTTTGGGCCTACTAGCAGAATGATTTGATTGTAGAGTATCTATTGTTCTACCTATTGGTCCAACATTTGTACCTTGTTGAGGCTTTTGAGACACTAATGTCTGCCCAACCATGGAATATGTACCACCCTCCATTGCTCTTTCCTTTGATCTTGTGTTTTGGGCTATTGTTTGAGTGGCTACTTGGTTTACACCACAAAATTCTTTTTGATGCCAATTGACCAATGAAGAGTCTTCATGTGAGTAATTTTGACTACTAGCAGCTATTTGGTTGGTATTAAATTGTTGCTTTGAGGTGGATGTTTCATTCTAAACCACTAGAGTTTGCACAAATTCCCCATTTTGGAAAGCATTTTGATTATGAGGTTGTTCACATCAGTAACACCACTCATGCTCTTGGGATAGATTATTCTAAGCTGGGACTAAAGCCTTAGAAGTGTTAGTAGTAGGTGGGTGTATGTTATTAATGGGATTAGTATGATTCACTTATTCTACCCTTGATAACGTAGCCTATTTTGTTGATAACTTTGATTCAGAGGTTTATAAGGCCTATTGTTTTGAACTTGTTGCCTCTTCATTGATACTAAATCATTGTTCATAATTCAGAGCAAGGTTCCCCAATCCTCTAGAAATGTAGCAGAAGTAGAAGGTTGGCTTGTGGAAACCACTAGAATAGGAGCCACTAGGCTAGGAGTTACTATTGGATGTGGAGGAAGCTTTATAAATAAAGGCATTAGTGGCCTAGGATTTATCTTCCCAACTTGTATCAAGTATTTTTTTTCCCTTATGGAAAGTTCATATGCCCCTGGTAAAGTAAAACCACCCATAGACTGAATCATGATAGCTATGTCACTATTGAGAGTCTCTAAGAAATATAAGAAAGCATATTCTAGGGATGGCTTCACCAAAACAGGCTTTCTATACCAATTCTTCTGAAATCTATTGTTGAAGTCACTCATGAATTCATGAGATTCCCTTTAGTATAGTGGTAAGTTTTTTTAGTGCAGGAAAATGCATACCCTTTAATTTTCACACTTGTTTGGGCCCGCCTTCCTTTATTTATCCTTCTTTATGTCTTAATTGGTCCTATTTTGTATCCACAAGCCTAATAAACTACATCTTTTCTAGATAATCCCGACAATCATCAAAGGGAAAATGATCATTTAATGATTTTGTCTATGTGCCCCTAATTTTTGGGTCAAGACGAAAATGTCACCTAGGGCATCTTAGTCCCCCAAAGGTCTTAGGACCCTAATTTTGAATATACCTTAAAAGGTCCCTTTTTGGAATCTATTCCCCAAAATTTGAGCCTCAAGACTAAGACACCACCTAGGGTCTCTTAGTCCTCCTTGGCTTATTTTTGGGATTTAATTTCAAATTCTGGCAGGATTTAGCCTCGTTTTATTAATATTTTCCTATGTCAGCTTGGTGTGATGTAATTTCAAGATATTAAGTTTAAATAAGTATAAATGCAAAGTTCATTCACTCATTTTCTCTGAACAAGCATTCAAGTATTAATTCCTAAGGCAAGTTTATGCATTCAAGAGTAATTCATCAAGCATTTGGATTCATCATCAAGATTCAAGTATCATATCAAAGGAGATTATTGAATCATGTGTGTTTTTGTGCTAACATGTGTGATGTAGGGTTTTGATTTAAGTAAGTGATTCAAGCAAGATCTATCAAAGAATTCCATTGAATCAAGATCTACATTCAAGCTAGCCATTTCACACAATGTTGTAGACTTTACAACAAAGGTTTGGTGATTTGTAGCATTGCATGTTGTTCATTCATCATTTCCCCCCTTCATTTCATTTTATTTCAAGGTTTAATTACTAGCAAGGGGTTTGACCAAGGCAAACCCCCATTTACTAACAATCAACAAGTTTTTACCCTCTTGCATGCTTGTGATTGCAGATTTAGATTGAAGACTTGAAGATAATTTTGAGTACAAGATTTAAAAGTTGCATTGCAAAGTTATCTTCATGGAAACTCAGCTACAGGTCAAATCTAGAAGTTCATAACCTAAGATATGAGAGGAATCAAGTGCGGACCTTGGAGCTCAAGACCACATTTAGAGTTTTCAGAAATCTAGAACAAGACTAATACACCACCTTGGACGTCTTAGTCCTCCCAGGGGTATTTTTCAGAGATTCTTTGAGATTTTGTTCTGAGATCCAAAAAATTTATTAGCCCCAAAAAAACAACGGGACTAAGACAATAGTAAGGGCATCTTAGTTCTCCATAGCACTTTTTGATAGTATTTTTTGTATTTCTAGAATCCTTGTTACATCTCTAGACTTCCTGAGTACACACATCCTATCTTGTTGTTGCATAATTTCATCATTTTCATCCCTCATTTAGCTTGCATAACTAGGTTTTGTAGGTTGAATGCTTATTTGTCTTTCCAAGAATTTTCTTGGTGGTGAACCCCTAAAATTCTAAAAGAACCTTTCCTAGGTCCTCCTAATTGAGAAATAACTCACCTTGTGAGTTTGATACTCAATCCAATTAGGGTTCTTAGGACATTATTGAATGACCTAGAGAGAATAAGTGGTGCATCCCCCACCTATTTTATTTTCGGTTCATTTTGGTGAACTTGACCTTGTTGAGCATTCATTTTCTGATTTGGAGTCCATAAAATTCTTAGATCTAGATTTCATTCATTGCATCTTGCATTATTGAAAGTACATCTAGGGTTTCTTGCATATTATGTTAGTGAAATTGCATCTAGGGTTTCTCATATTTTCATTAGTGAAAGTGCATATAGGTTGCATTTTTCCTTTCTTGCATCATCTTATCTCATTGAAAAACTGAAAAGTGTATTTTCAATAATCCTATTTGCATTTAGAAACATTGTTATTGTATTAAAAATTGAAAAAAAAATGCATTCAATTTCTTGTTGCAAGTTACTTTTCCTTGAATCCATTAGCACACTTTTTTGTTTCCAAACATCAAATCCCTGAATAGGAAACTTGTAAACATTATAGACAACTTAGAATTGGATTTCTTTTTGAAAAAAACCTCTTCTAGGACTAAAATGCCCTTCCTAGCATCTTAGTCCCTCAGGGTTTTTGGCTCAAAATCTTGTCTCTGTTGTTTGATGTCTGTTTCAATCCTTGGAAATTTAGAATTTCACCAGTAGGACCAAGACGCCCTTATTGACATCTTAGTCCCTCTTGAATTTGACTTTCCAGTTTTCAAGGTTTCAAATTGCTTCTTTGTGCTTATGTTGGCTACTTTACATTTTCTATTGCAGTTTGTAGAATTGTTGGTATCTCAGTTTCTTCCATTTTCAAGTACATTTTCTCAATCTTGCATCATGGATATGTGCTTTGAAAAGTTTTGGATTTCCCTAAAATCTTTGGTAGTTGTGTCTAGTTATGCATTTGGTAATGATCCTAATGATATTGAATACACTCATGTGTAATCAACTCCTAATGCATGTCCTCCTCATGATGTTGATATCATTGGAGAAGATGATGACAGCATGGATATGTTACTCAATGATTTCCTTAACAACCTTGAAGATAATGCATCCTTTTATCCATCCATGAAACAACCAAATCCCCCTACAATACCACCTCTTGATATTTTTGGTTACTTACATCCTGAAACTAAAACAAAAGTTGAACCTAAATTCCCTACAATAGGTCAACCTAGTTACCCTAAACAAGAAAACACTCAACCATCCTATGACAACAAAGTAACAAAAACTTCAATCAATCTCAAAGAAACATATGGAAAAGGCTTCAAAATATTAAGTAAACTAGGATACAATACATCAAGTGAACATAACATTCACCAAGTCCTAGAACACCTATCAAACAACGAAAACACAATAGGGTTGGGATATCAAGATCCCTCTCGCATTATACAATCTCCTCGAGAATAACTAATACTTCATAGTGATGGTATGGTGATCTTTGATTCTCCCCCTGATATGAATTTCCTTCTCCTTAAATAACAACCAATGACTCACAAAAATGACAAGGATGATAGTATCACCTTACGTTCCTCAACCTTCAACTAGATAAGTTGGTGAATCTAGCAAACACAAAAGACCTTATAAATTATAGAAGTTACAACCTCCTTGTCCACCACTTGAAATTGAATGGAAACTACAATTGCTTCTAAAAAAAGAACTAATAACATTACCACCCATGAATATATTAGTGTTCTACCCTAAAGATGCAAAATTCCCACATTGCACATACCATCAAACTCTCGAACATAGTATTGATGAATGTTGTGCATTCAAGTTAGTTGTAGAATCTTGACATTCTCACTATTACATGACCCTTCCCATCACCTACCTCGGCTCATTCTTGTCTTGCACTCAGTGGGGGTAAGAATTAGATAGCCTTGTCCTAGTAAGGCATTTGGTTTTTCCCTTAGGTTCGTTATCTACCTTCCACTTATACAGACTGAGATTGGGAGGCAGATGACTTGCTTTAGGTTGACTTGCCTATGCCCTACTAGTATTTTGCATTTCTGTTTTGTGTGATTACATGTGTGTATTGTGATCCCCCATGATGTTTTGTTTGATTTTTCTCTCTCTGTGTGCATTCCTCTATTTGTACCTTCATTCTCCTATATGTCATCTTTTTCAATTTTTCTTTTGTCTTGTGTTTTCCTTTTGGGGATGATGCAAGGTGTCAAGACATTCATGTCTCTTCCATGTTGACCCAAAAGGATTTGTTTTTCCTTTGCCTTTTCATTCTCCCTTTTACACTTTTGTCTTGTGTTTTCCTTTTAGGGATGACGCAAAGCGTCAAGACATTCATGTCTCTTCCATGTTGACTCAAAAGGCTTTTTTTTCCTTTGCCTTTTCATTCTCCCTTTTTTGCTTTTGTCTTGTATTTTCCTTTTGGGGATGACACAAGGTGTTGAGACATTCATGTCTCTTCCATGTTGACCCAAAAGGCTTTCTTTTTCGTTTTCCTTTTCATTCTCCCTTTTTTGCTTTTTTCTTGCGTTTTCATTTTGGGGATGACGCAAGGCATCGATACATTCATGTGTCTTCCATGTTAAACCAAAAGGATTTTTTTTCTTTTTCCTTTTCATTCTCCCTTTTTTTCTTTTGTCTTATGTTTTCCTTTTAGGGATGATGCAAGGCGTCAAGACACCTTATGTGCCTTCCATGTTGACCCAGAAGGTCTTTCCTTTGTTTTCGCACTCTTTGTGTCATTCTTCTAGTTTTGTGTGCATTTAGGGAATGATGACAATTCCGAGTTCTCTAATATCATTGTAGAAAAGACAAATATTGACTCTGAATCCATAGATTCCTTATGTGTTTCTGGGGGGCGACCCTCTTTTTTATTTTTTTGTCTACTTTAAAGTAATTTCTCATAGCATGGTGTTTAACAATTTCCTTAAAGTGGGGGTATACATTGGAATTTTTTTTATTGCTTTTCATGTTCCTTGATGTGATTTTATTAATTCATATGATGTGTTTTCTTCTTTGTGGTGACATTGGGAGTAATTTCCTTCAAGAGTGTGATCTATCTTAGCATATTACATTCCTCTTAGTGGTGACATTGGGAGTAATTTCCTTCAAGAGTGTGATCTATCTTAGCATATTGCATTCCTCTTAGTGGTGATGTGATACACTGCATTCCTTAAGTTGTGAATCTTTTATCCTTTGATTGGTCCTCTCTTGGAGACATTAGGAACAATGTCCCCTAAGATTAAGACCTCGCATGAACTAAGCCAAATCCCTTTGAACATCCCTCTTTATAGTTGCATTTTTCTTCTTGTGCCTTATTACAGTCATGGAGGTATAGCTTTGTGATGAGGCTCTTCATTGACCTCATAATCATTAAGTTTTAACCTTTTAAATACTTTATGTTTGGCTTTGAAAACTCATAATTCTCTCATTTATGTATGTTTTATGAACTTGTGAAAGTATAAAAACTTAGAATGTGTATGGTTAATATAAATTCATATTCTATGTTTATGCACGATTAAAATGTGGTGATTAAACTTTATTATGTGTGTACACGTATCTTGAGTTAATATTTAATGTTCAGCCATATGATAACTGATTTTGTTTCAAAGTAAGGGATGGGGAAATTTTTTGTGACTCATCTTCAGATAATTGATGATGCTGATCTTATAGATCATCATGTTGGATAAAGATGTCACCTACTACAACTCAAGCTCCAACACTGTACACCAGTTCATAAATCTGGAAATCAATGCAACTAAGGACAGTTACAAGAATACATGTCAACTTATTCCTACATGCCAGGATATATTTTGGATTGGATGAAGATTAAAATTCCCGCTTTTCTGATGTTTTCAAAATAATATTAGATATTTACATTCATAGCCAATGTAGTTGGATGTTAGATCGTATCAAGTTTTTGATCTTTCTCATGTAATCTCCTTTCGGTTATTAGGATTAGAATATTTTATGTAGCTCGACCCTATTTTGGGCACATTACTTGGAAATAAGAAGGAAGTTGATCTCAACACTATATTCAAGGATTCTTTTGACTTGCTTTCTAAATGAGGTGAGCATGTTAGTTGTTTAGATTTGACTATTTGATTAATACTACTATGTTTCATTTTACTGTTAGCTTAAGCTGAAATCATTTCATTTTCATTAGTTGAAGGTAATTTAGATCAAAGTTTGTTGCATCATTGTTTTTGCTTTGTTCTGTTTATTAAGTTTTGTAGTTCATTTTTAGTTCAGAAGTCATTCATATAACTAAAATAGTCTGTGATACCATGTTGATGAATTTTTTGCAAAGGAAAATAGTTACTTGTCAATTTAGTAAGTGGGGAATGGAATAGTTTATTTTCAAGTAGTTAATCAAGTTTTAATTGGATTTCATGTTCTGCAAATTAGATTAAATTAATTCTCCATTCCTTCACGAACTATTTGTCTTGAAACGAAATTTCTCTATCCGGATTCCATTTCTAAGTCATTTAGGATAAATCAAGAATAGAATATTAGTTCAGAAAAACTCTTAAAAAACATAGGGAAATAGCTCTGAATCGCTCCTAACCGAGCCAAAATTACCAAACCCTCCCCAAGATCGATCCAACTCTTACCGCAGATAGCTTTAGACACCCCCTGGATTGACATTAAGATTAAATGAGTGGGAATTGTGACAACAACGACTTCCTACCATCATTTTTGGCGTCATTGCTAGGGAACTCAATTTGGCTTTAAAAAGTGAAATCAAAGCCTTAGGTGTCGATAAGATTAGTTAATGAATGTTTTCAGAGATCAATCTGGAAGACTTATAAGAGGAGATCTAGAGAATCATATTAGATAGTTCTAGGCTAGTGCTACAAGTTAACCCTCAGATAGGTCAGTATCTACCCAGTCAGAAATCATGGGAGACAAAGATCGGGAGGAGGAGGCTCCCAACATAACTTTTTCCTTTCCTATTTCCATAAATGTCTAGGCTAATGAACCACCAATGAAAAATATCTCACCTTCGAATTTGCCCACATTTAGAGGAAAATTTTTGGAAGACCCGGATCATTTTTTGTTTGAGTTCAAAGTATTATGCCAAACTTATGATTATACATCTAATAATCAGAAGTTGAAATTATTTCCATCAACTCTCAAAGAATAAGCCTTACGTTGGTTTATGGGGTTAACTGCAAATTCAATAAATACATGGGAGGAAATGGAAATAGTATTCCTAATTAAATATCAAGATTATTGCAGAGTCAGGGATAGAAAAGAGGAACTATTTAAAATGAATCAATTGGAAGATGAAAGTTTAGAAGATTATGTGGACATGTATCAATTTGTTTTGAAGAGATGTGGAAATGGATTAGATCAAGAAATCAGTAAATCCATCTTTTTAAAAGGCATTGATGATGATTCCAAGTATACCTTGAATTTAATAGGGAAAGGTGATATAAATAAACAATCATTTGAAGAGATCATTGAAATCTGTAGAAATTATTCCAGGACAAGACAAAGCTATAGAAAGAAGAATAAAGTTTTTTCCTCTGATGTCTCTAAAGTCATGGAAGAAATTTAAAATTTAAAAAAAGACATTCTCCTTCATCTTAGTTCTCAAGCTGATAGAAGAACAATGGAACCTTTAGCTATTTACTATCCTAAATGTAGGGATAAGCATCCACAGAGGGAATGTCCTCTCAATCAGATTGATTTATGTGACATATGTGAAAAAAGACATGCTACTAGCAAGTTTATCCTCCTCCCTGAGATTAGGAATCAATTGAAGAAACCAGTTGAGGAAGAATTAAATTTTGTCGAACAAAGACAGTTTAACCCTGCCTTTGGTCAATCTAAAAACAATTCTAATTGGGGGTCAAATCAGTGGAATTCTACTGGTCAATGGAATCCTCAACAAATGCAGAATCCACTTCTGCCCATGACAAATCCTTGGGTACCATTATGGGGACATAATGAATATCCACAGTGGAGCCAACCTCAATGGAAATCAAACCAACCTCAGTGGAAACCAAATCAGACCCAATGGTAGCCTAACCAAGGAAATAAACAATGGAAAAATCAAGGGCCAAAGAGACCCTGGAATCAGAATAAGTTCATTGGGAAAAATCAACAATCAACCTCTGAACCATTCAATCAACCTCAAATACCTGCTCAGCCAGTTCCAAATCCTAAAAATGTTAAGACTCAACAACTTGTCTATAATACTGATCCTAATACAGTCGATTTGAATAACATTGAGATTAAAGACATTCATTTGAGGAATAGGGTTATACCAACAAAAATTGATGAAACTAAGGAAGATCAACAAAGAGACTTAGCAAAGGAATTAGAGAAAGGGATCAATGAAGATCATGCTAAAAAAGCACCATTTCCTTCACGTCTCCATCAAGAACCATTGATTTTGCAAGTTGATCAAAACAATGATCTGGTTGATCCATAGATTTTTGATGAGCTCCAGAAAATAAAAATTGAAATTCCCCTGTTAAGGGCTATTCGTGATATTCCAAAGATCAACCACGTGGTTAAATATTTGTGTATTAAGACACCTAGGAGGAAAAATAAGTTGCCCCCAACCATTCAGGTAGGAGGAAATTTGTCGAGTGTCCTCTCAGGAAAATTAATTCCACAAAAATATGGTGACCCAAGAAGTCATGTGATTATTCTTAGCATTAATGGTAATGAAATTCAGAATGTTCTTATTGATCTAGGAGCGGCCATTAATTTTATTACAATAGAAACAGTTGAAACAATTGGGATAATGAATGTTAAACCTACAACTACAGTTCTTTAGTTAGCTGACCAGTCAATAGAAAAACCTGAGGGGATTTTAGAGGATGTCATTGTTACCACTGACACTTGGGATTATCTTGTTGATGTCCTTGTGTTAAAAACTAAACAAAGGAAGAGGGGTTATCCTATTATTTTAGGAAGACCTTGGCTAGCAACTGTCACTGCACTCATTAACTGTAGTTCAGGTAGTATGACTATTTCAAATGGAATAAAACAAAAAGAAGTGATGTTGTATCCACCAGCCAAACCATCTTTAGCATCTGAGAATCAAATATGGATTGATGATCTTGACTCTGAGGATGAAGAAATAAAATGCCTTGCGATGATGACCTTGGCGGAACATGCTAAGGAATATCAGAATTCTATGAATTTAAGAGAAGAGGATCTAGGAGAATGTAGTAAATTTGAAACCTCATCTTGTTGTCCTTTTGCAAACATCAAAAAACAAGATGAGAATGGATTACTTCATCAACTTCTCCCACATCCTTTCCCATTAAACACGTTAATTTTTGACCCATTGAATCTTCAAGAAAAGACGAAACAAATCCCGATTCAAGCGGACAAACCCTTACTTATCAATAGTGCATTAACAGCAAAACAAGAAGAAGGGCTAAAAGGGATTTTAAATAAAAATATAGGAGCCTTCGCTTGGGATTATAAGGATATGAGAGGAATCCATCCAGACATTTGTATGCACCACATTTATACCAAGGATGTTAAACCTGTCAGATAACCCCAGAGAAGCATTAACCCTGCTCTAAGAAATTTTGTCAAATTGGAAATAGAGAAATTGCTCCAGGTAGGATTTATTTATCCTATTTCTGACAACAAATGGATTTCTCCACTGGTAATTGTACCTAAGAAAAATGGAAAATGGAGGGTGTGTGTAGATTATAGAGAACTGAATAAAGCTACAAAAAGAGACTATTTTCCATTACCTTTCATAGACCAAGTGTTGGATAACTTATTTGGTAGTAGTTATTTTTCTTTTCTTGATGGATTTAGTGGATACAACCAAATAGAGGTGGCCTTAGAGGATCAAGACAAAAATATGTTTACATTTCCATGGGGTTACCTTTTCTTATAGGGTTTTACCTTTTGGGTTGTGTAATGCTCCTGCTACTTTTCAACGTGTTGTTCTTGCTATTTTCTCAGATTTCATAGCAACATGTGTTGAGGTTTATATGGATGACTTCACAATCCATGGTAAAAATTATGATGAATCCTTGGAAAGTCTGGATAGAGTCCTAAACAAATGTAGAGAACATAGAATGCCATTAAATCATGAGAAGAGTTTATTAATGATGTTAGAAGGAATCGTTCTAGGGCATCATGTGTCAAAAGAAGGAATCAAGGTAGACCCAAAGAAAATTGAAATCATTTTGCAAATACCTGCTCCTAGGAACCAAATCAATGTAAGAAGTTTTCTAGGACACTCTGGCTATTATAGAAGATTTATTGAGGGATTCAGTAGAATTGTAGGTCCACTCTTCACTTTATTAAAAAAAGACTCTGAATTTGTATGGACTTCATCTTGTCAAGAGTCATTTGATCAAATTAAGCAGGCACTAACAACGTCGCCTATTATAGCTAGTCCTATTTGGGGTGAACCATTTCATATTAATACTAATGCCTCTAATTTTGCAATTGGAGCAGTCCTTGGGCAAAAGGATGAATCTGGTGCAATGCACGCCCTATATTATATAAGCAAAAACCTCAATCCAACATAACTGAATTACACCACTACTGAGAAGGAATTCCTAGCAGTTGTGTTTGCTATAAACAAATTCTGACATTATATTATTGGATATAAAAAATTTGTGCATACTGACCATGCAGCTATTTGTTATCTTATGAATAAAGCTATTGTGGGAGGACGTATAATTAGATGATTATTGTTGCTCTAGGAGTTTGATATAACTATCATTGATAAACCAGGAAAAGATAATGTTGTAGTTGATTTCTTATCAAGAATAGTTCTGCAAGGTAATCATGAACCTGTGGAAGATGTATTTCCTGATGAACACTTATTTGCAATATCAATCCAATCGCCATGGTTTGCTGATATTGTAAATTACTTAGTAACTGGGAAATATCCTTCTAGTTTTTCATCAAAACAGAAAAAGAAAATAATTAGGGATAGCTCTCCTTTTGAATGGATTAATGGTTTTTTGTTCAAATTGTGCCCATATCATATAATGAGAAGATGCGTATAGGAAACTGAGGTATATGATATGTTGAAGGCTTGTCATGATGAACCAGGGGCAGGAAATTACTCTACCATAAGAACAACTCATAAAATTTTAGGTGCAGGCTACTTTTGGCCTACTATGACTAAGGATACATCTCAATACATCAAACATTGTGATCAATGTCAGAGAATGGGGAGACCTACAAGATCAACAGAGATTCCATTACAGACACAAGTGTCTATTGAACCATTTGAAAAGTGGGGTATTGAATTTGTTGGACCAATAGATCCTCCATCCAAGGGAAATCATTATATACTGGTATGTACTAATTATTTTACAAAATCGACAGAATTCAAGGCATTGCCAGCTACAAAAGAGGAAAAGGTTGTAGAATTCATATAAAAGAATATTCTACAAAGATATGGATCACCTAAAGAAATTGTGTCAGATTAGGGACCCCAATTCGTGTCTTTAATGCTTCAAGTGTTTCTTGAGAAATATCAAATTCAACACAAGAAGTCATCACCTTACCACCCCCAAGCCAATGGGCAAGTTGAGGTAACTAATAGAGAATTGGAAAATATTCTTACAAAAATAGTTTCATCTAAGAAGAATGATTGGTCAGATAGGTTAACTGAAGTTGTATGGGCATACAATACAATGTGGAAGACAACTATTAGATTTTCGCCTTATGAGCTGGTTTATGGTAAGACTCCTATTTTTCTCATACAGTTTGAATATGAAACACTTAGAACGGTTGTCAATGTGGGGATAGATATTATTGAAACACAAAAAAATAGAATAATGCAACTGAACAAGATGGATGAGATGAGAACTGAAGCTTTGCGCCAAACTGAAGTCATTCAAGGACAGAGGAAACTGTGGCATGATAGGAATATACGTAGTAAGAAATTTATTGTTGGTGATTGGGCCTTATTATTTGATTCTAGGTTTCAAGAGTTTAAAGGGAAACTACACATAGGATGGCTTGGCCCATATGAAATTGAACAAGTATTTGATAATGGTGTTGTTTGGTTAATACCGATTGATGGAGAAAGGAAAACAATGTTGGTAAATGGACATAGGTTAAAACTCTATCACAAGCCAGCATCAAAAGAAGAATTTATGTCAGAACTTCAAGCAAGAGTTGAGCATTTCACTAAGGAATATTTTTCTTCTTTAGGTGAAATGATCAATCCTTAAAACCATGATTGATGGGTATAAATAAACAAAGTAAATTGAAAACCAGAAATGGCGGTTTACTTTGCAAAAAAAGAGAAAAATAAAAAAGGAAACGAAGTGCCTAATCATATTTCATTAGTTGAAATTGAATTAATTCAAGTGTAAAATGACTCTTGATCATGCTTGATTTAATGGATCGGATTTGAGATATTTCAAATAATAAATCCGGTGCACATAAAGAAGTTTTGTACGGATGAAGCCTTCTAAGCTTCATTTATTTCTAATTGTGTGATGTGTAGGTACAGGGTTAATCCAAGGAGATTTTGGAAGTATTGATTGACACGTGGAAATAAGTGGGCTCCCACAAGGGTAGAGCTCAGCGTGTTTTTATTAATGACATTATTAAGGCCCAATCTTGGTTGTTGATTGTGCGAATTGAGAATGGACACGTATCACCATCAATCGCCATCATTTGAAATCTCCATCATTAACAGGTAAGCATTTATATCTCCAAGAATTTTTCAAAGTTTGAAATACAATCATTATAGCTTGTAAATTTTACTTAAAAGATTTAATTATGATTGTTCGAAAAGCCACATATAATTTGTTAAAAAGAAAAAGAAAAATGAACATTTCATTTCCTAATTGGGCAATAAATATGGGAGAAAATTTTGAGGTGATATGATGGGCAATCAGATTATGATGTACGAGACACGCTATTGTCGGTACATCAATGAGAAATTTTAGGCATGCAAACACATGCAGTTAATACAGCATTCATTCATATATCATATCACCTATTTTCAAAAAATTTATCAACGCCGCCATCTAGTTCATAAGATTGATATTTTTGGAAATTTCGACATTGTTGGTGAAACTCTAAACTTGAAGAATTTCAATCTCATTAAAATGGGTATAAAAGGATGGCAAAGCCAAAAGGAGTAATTTTAGATGAAGAATCTAGAAGGTGTTTACAGGAAGTTGGATGGTTGGATTTCTTACTCAAATACGAAGGACATGAATGGGAAATAGTATTGGAATTTATCAAAAATTTCCATATCAACTTTACAGTAGTCAGAGGAGAACCCATTGAAGTATTTGTATTTGTAGTTGTGATAAGTGCATTATCAGGAACTCCTGAGGAAGGTGACTATATTCAACCCAGGGTTTCAAATTTGCAGGAACTACTTGAAACATTTCATGTTCTTGGTGATCCCTTACCTGTTTTTCACATACATAAAGGGAAAAACAAGGGTGTACAGCGAGGGAGTTTGCAAGAACCTTGGGCATCAATTGCACTCTGTGTAATGAAATTCTTCACCTGTGAAGGTCAATTTGCAACAGTTCTGGGGCTGGCCCTCAAGTTATTGAATCATGTCAAACATGGAGTGGCTAGACCTGATGTAAGAATTAATTTACCTGCTTTTCTATTTTCTCAGCTTTATGAAATGGCTATTGTTGATGGTGTTTTCTACACAGCAACAACTCAGACAAAATATGATCCTATCTCTCTTGAAAGGTAAATCTCTATGAAAAAAGAGATAACCCCAAGGTCTCTAATGTCAAGTCTTGACAATGAAACAAAACAACTCAGTGATAAATGTGAAAATGTTGGTAATCACAAAGGGACCTTACTACAAGAAAATGTTGGACCTTGAATTTATCATATCTAAACAATGAATTGATACTTGAAATCCTCAATTGAACTCAGATAATAAAGAAAATAACAAAAGATAAAGGTTTCAGAGATAATTCTAATACTAATTCTAACCCTAAGACAGACAATGCCAAAAGATAAGATGCTCAAAATGGACCGATCTCTAATAAACTACTTTATGTTTGACCAAGATAAATCTGCAATCTCACAGGAATAGTGCAATCTTCTGAGGTATTTAAAGATTTTCAAATCATAAACATTCATTCAAGACAATCCTATTGCAACTGAAATGAAAAAAAAATTATAATTGAACTAAGCACAATTTTAAGTCCGGGCTAACTTTGTGAAGAAGCTAACAATCAGCTAACTGCAAAAAGTATGGAGTAGAGATCGCTGCAAACATTCCAAACATGAAACCCTAAGCATCACCAATCTATTTAATAATGAACTTAAGCAATTTTAAAGATAGAACAACAAGAACCATGCTAGATAAAACTCAACACAAGAGAGATACCAAATCACAATATTCTTTCTTATATTAGGTCATCCAAAAATGGCAACAATTCCAGTCTCCTGTTACAATACTTTCTTGAAGACCAACCCTAGTTCGCTCAAATATGAAATCTCTATTCTATCACCTATATGTCTATTCTATCTCTCTATATATATCCTACAAATGAGGCAACATGCCCAATTTATAGAGAATCCCCCAAGATAGGTTGGCCCAAATAAGATTTTTTACAATAAAAATGCCACACAAGAGGTCGGCCCAAAAGATATTTGAATACAACATGAAATGTGCAATTTGCAACAATTTCATCCAAGTCGGCTTGGGGTTTCAAAAGGTTGGACCAATGCATGTAGATAATGGGAAGCGCAAACTTTGATGCAGCCCTATATAACTACTTCCCATCCTTGTCTTTAGCTCGATCCAATTCGCCATGCACTACCAGCAACACTCTGTCCAATTCAATAATAGGTGGCATAGGCAAAACCCTAACTCTTCTTTCAAGAGACTTAATGTCATCTCTTGCTTGCCTTACTGTGCCATCCCAATCAGACCTATTTGTTGAATACCTGTCAATAACTGCAATGTAGGTCGCAGCATCATCTAGCTGATGTTCAGTGACTGGACCTTCACTGACTGGAGAATAGACATCTCTCCACCATTTCCTAAGTTGTTCCAAATTGAAATGCTTTTGAGCAAACTTCTTCCTCCCTGTCATAATTTCAAAGAATGAGATGCACTTGTCATGAATGCCAAACAAAGGGTCCTCAATCTGCCTCCCTTGTTTGTGAATATTCTTCAAGGCCTTTTTCCTCATCTGCAAGATCTCGAACCATTCCCAAGGTTTAGAAACACTTGGAAAAGGAAGAATCCCACACCTAAATTGACTTAGAGTCATCTAAATCCTCCAATGTAATACTTATATGACAATTAGGTTTCTGTATTGGATAACCGCGTCCCCGAGCTCTAGGTCGAAATCTTTGAAAAATAGGACCTTCATTCACTTCAGCCACAAGGACAAATAAAGAGCCCTTATCTATATTCATATTGTGATATGCATTTGCGGCTGCAGAATGAAGTACTTTTAATATGGGATAACATGCTCTATGAGGCATCCAATTCAGTATTGAAAGTGCCTCCATATAGGTACAACCACGAAGTTGATGAGCTACTCTACGTGCTTTATTAGAAGACGTACATACATGTTTAGCTATAGCTCGTATTTTTCTAGTTGAAGCCCTATTTATAAATTTCATCTTCATCCTCCACAATGAATTTTTATTTTGGCAACTCCAATTTGAAAAAATGAATGGAATTATCCCTCGTAATAGGACAACATTATATAAGATGATTCTATTTTTCTATCATAACAACATTTATCTACATTAATTTCTTTTTCTATCATAACAACATTTATATAGATGACTCTTTTTTTCTATCATAAAAACATTTATCTTTTCTATCATAAAAACATTTATCTTTTCTATCATAACAACATTTATCTCCTGAGGCTGATCCTGAGCCGCCATCCAAGCACGAATCTCCTGGGAAACAAAAATATGAGTCAAGTCAATATTTTGACCATTGTTAGTATTGATTCCTCTAAAAAATAGAATGAAAACCTCTCTATGACCTAATATAGACCAGCGTACCAAAAGTTCAAAAGACGTTCAAACAAACCGATAATGGTTCGTCATTCTAGAGTGTAGCATGATCATGACCATTTTGGCAACTCCAATTTGAAAAAATGAATGGAATTATCCCTCGTAATAGGACAACATTATATAAGATGATTCTATTTTTCTATCATAACAACATTTATCTACATTAATTTCTTTTTCTATCATAACAACATTTATATAGATGACTCTTTTTTTCTATCATAAAAACATTTATCTTTTCTATCATAAAAGAAGGATCTCGCTCTGTAGGATTTGAACCTACGACATCAGGTTTTGGAGACCTGCGTTCTACCAAGCTGAACTAAGAGCAAAAAAGAAGGATCACGCTCTATAGGATTTGAACCTACGACATTAGGTTTTGGAGACCTGCGTTCTACCAAACTTAACTAAGAGCGCTTTTTCTTTTCTTTTATAGGAGGAAGAGTACTAGGTAGGGATGACAGGATTTGAACCTGCGACATTTTGTACCCAAAACAAACGCGCTACCAAGCTGCGCTACATCCCTTTTAATCATGAGTATTTTTATTCGATATTTTATATTACAATAAAATTTATTTTGCTTTCCACATTTATCCACTTTGATTCCCATTTGGTTTCGTGAATAGACTGTATACACTAAAGATATCATCTCTAAGATGTCTATTTATTGACAGTACTTGATTAATATCACATGTTTTGTTCCATAAAAAAAGCTTGTAGAAATATTTGTTTACAGTTTCTTAAGGGACTCATAAACTACAGTTGTAGTTGACCATATAATATATTCATCACGATTGAGAAGGAGAACTTACGAACAATGCAAGATATAAAAACATATCTTTCCACAGTGCCTGTGTTAGCTACTTTATGGTTGGGATTTTTAGCTGGTTTATTAATTGAGATAAATCATTTTTTCCCAGATGCCCTAAATTTTCCCTTTTTTTCGTTTTCAATACTAATTGTTTTATGTAACAAGAGATCAATGTCCTCTTTGTCTTGGGCCACCACAGTCTTCAGCCAATCCACTGACCTCATAGCATCCCCTACAGTCGACAAGATATCCTTGATGGCACCATCTCCTTTGGTCTGGACTCCCTGCAACCAACCAACTGTGGCATGTGTAGTGCCTTTTATTATTTCAAGTTCAGAGATTGTTTCCTGGGGCAAGAAACCTGTAGCAGAGGAGGAAGAGCCAATGGACTGCAAGGGTTTCATAAATTCCTGCAAGTACTTCTTCAATTTCTCATTCTCCCTTTCCAACTCATGCCTGGTTTGCACCTCTTTCTTCAATCTGCCCACAATTACAGCAATAAAGCCTTCATACTCCTCAATATCTTACTCCATAGAAGCATGCCCTAAGTCAATGGTCTACACATGATAATCTTTTGCAGTCACATTATCTTTATCTTTTTCTGGAGCAGGGGTAGCAATGTGAGCCACCCTGTTGCCTGATCCATCTCTCTCAATTTTGGATACAACCCTAGCCTTCTTCTTGGTTTTTCTTTTCCCAATATTGGCCATTAGGTCATCCCAATTGGGGGGAGTGTCTTCCACTATTACCAATTTATTCTTTAACTCTCTATCCAGCCAGCCTGGAACAGTGGATTCAGTTGGCACTTTATCCTGCTCCTGTTGGATACTAGGTGCATCCTTCTCAATACTAGGCACCTTAGGGATCTCCTTAGTTGAATCCCCCTTCTCCAAAGACTACTCCTTTACAACCTGTGTCTGTGAAGGGATTCTAGCTGGTATCTCCTCTTGTTGAGGGGATTTGTTCAATTTCTCTACTGCAGGTGAATCCGCATAGGCTACCAAGGGAGATTGGATTACCTTATCAACTTATGCCTCTACATTGTAGAGGTCTCCTTCCTGGAATTCTTCTTTTCCCAAGTCCTTAGGATCTTCATCATTCCTTGGTTCTTCTTGCATACTACCAGTATCTTGAGGAAGGGGAATGTTTTCTTGTTCAATGATAGGAGCAGTCATAGGAACATCCTCTTTCGTTGTAGCATCCTTTGGGGAAGGATTCCTTGACCTCCTCATATATACCTGTGTTATTTCCCCTGAACTTTCTATCTCCACCATAAGTGTTTCAACCTCCTTTTCTAATTTGGAAGTTTCTTTTTCCTTTTGTGACATTCTCACAACTCTTCTTCTTTTGAGCAAAGGAGCAGCCTCATCTTCCTTCTCCTCCTTATCTTCTTTATCCTTCTCAGCCTCTTTCCTTCAAACATGCCTTCTCTTTTTGGCAATAGGCTTTCTTTGTTTACCCACATCTGCTACTTCTTTAGTTTGAACATCCCTAACTTTAATCTTGAAGGGAGATTCCACCTTGGCCTTACCCTTAGGATCCTGTTCATGTGATTCCTCGGAAGCAGAATGAGACTCCAAGTCTCCCATCAAATCATAGGTGCATTGGGCACCTTCACTTTCTAGCTCTAGCATCTTGTGCTTCAGCCACATTTTATTATACTTTATCATTGGAGTCATAATTTTCTCTAACTCTGTATTTTCTTCTTCCAACCAATCAATCTCTCCAACTAGTTTGTCTTTCACAGCCTCGAAGATATGACCCTGATTCATATTTCCATCCTCTTCTACCTAGTTAGGAATGGCCTTTATGTTGTACAATCTTACCAAGTCTACTGGTAGCCTAGAGAATTTCTTCTTCCTTACATCAAATTCATCACCAAGGTTATCCCAATAGTCCTCAATGTTTTCTTTGTGGTTGTACTCCCTGCTAGCCTTCTTTTGTGCCTCACCAGTAATATCAAACCTTGCCCTCTTGGAATGGAAAGAGAGACCAAAAGTACTCATCTCCTTTTTAGAAGCATGAGCAGACTGGATTGAAGGGCAGACCTCATTTGTTCCTATCTTCAAGGGGAAATCATTCCCAAATCCTGTTTTATGTTTATCTCCCTTCACAAACACATCAAAGTCACAAATCTGTCTAGTGACCTCCAAAAGTATAATGTGATCAGTTGGGTACCTTGGGAGTCTGTAGGGAGACCTTTGACAGCCATCAATCCTAATGTAATAGAATGTGGGGAACTGGATGAACCATGCCCCATACCTCCTTATCAATTCCTTAGCCTTGTCTGAAATCCTCACATGCTCTGCACCCTGCAGCAACCTGGTAATGTACATTGTAAAAGCATCATTTTCTCTTCTATAGCTAACTCTTGCCAAGTGTAGTTGTGGATACACCTCATAGATTACATCCTGCCTGAATACACCTCTAGTGCTCAACCCCTTGTATGGGTGGAATCTTTCCAATGCATACACCAGGTAGGAAGTCATGGTGAAAGTCTTGGTCTGCAAGACATTGCACATCTACTCATGGATTACTGCACTTATGGCCCCTTTCCAATGGTAATCTATACCCTGCTCCATCCGAGCAATGACATTAAACATCTAGCTCTCAAAAACTCCCGCACTCTTCAACCCTACCAACCTACTGAAGAGAGTGATGACATTATAGTATTCCCTCTTGAATTTAAGTCTAAATAGTTGTTTTGGCAACTTGGAGAAGTGGGACTTGGGATTCTCCAACCAAGAATTGATCACTTGCTGGGACTTAACCACATTCTCCTCATAATATTTATTTGTCGTATCCATATCAAAGGGCACCACATGTGACCTGTTGGGTATATCAAAAGTCCTAGCAATGGACACAGGATCAAAGCTCACCACAATCCTTCCCTGAGGGCCAACTATCCTTTGTGTTCCTCTATCATAGTTTTTGGCACATTCAAGCACCAACTCATAGCATTGTACTGTGGAGGGGAAACCAGCTACATGTGTCAACCTGGATTCTAGAGTTCTTCTGGCCAGCAAAGGGAGGTTTTGTGTTGCCATTTCAGCCTTGAACTCTTCGTAGTCCCACATACCCATATTGGTATCACTGATCCCTGACCAAACGGAATTCAATCTTCTCTCAGTAATCCTACTCTTTATGTCTATTTTCATCTTTTCTACATCAGAGATAGCAGAGCTTTCAGCACTTGGATCTGTTGTCTTTCCCTTGCCATGCCTAGCAACATCTTGTCCTGATCCTGCCTGCAAACAAGTAAAACAACCACAATGAGATCCAAGACAAACAACAAGTGTCAACATCAATTATTTCAAAGTTTGGGATTTTGCCTCCTCCGCGGAATCCAGAGTGGAGAGGAATTCTAAGGAAATCCGGACCAAGCGGAATCCAGCAAAACAAACATACAAACCCCACAATATCATTTCAATTGATCACTATAATGAAGGAATAACTTGAAACCACTTAGCATAAGTTCATTTAATCATCAAAATGAATTATCAATAAGAAAATTCCTCATGTAATCATCACATACTTCATTCCCACAAAACTTCGGAAGAATCTGCCAAAGATGGAAATCCCCGAAAACGGCAACAGTTTCGGCAATTTGGGAAAATGAAGGAAGCACAGAATATCCAAGAAAATCCCAACGGAGCGGATTTTAGTGGAATCGAGATAAATTCACCGTGGAAGCATGAATTCAGCAAAACGGCCAGGCAACGGACACCAAGAAAATCCGGAGGATGTGGAATTCCATGAGGCCAGCAAAAGTTCGAATTGAAAGAAATTATGAAGAACAAAGGAAAAATAGGAAGACTCGGGGAAATTCAGTAGAGATGAAATTCCGTGAAGGCAATGAAAACCCGAACGCCTATTTTTTCCTCATCCTCACCCAAATAGTTTGAATGGCACGGACCAAGAGCTTGCAGCTCGACAACAACTTGACCTACACCTCCAATGGATGAACCATGAATTTAAAACTCACCTCTCAACAATTTGAAAGGGATTGGCTATGCCCTAGGTCAAGAACTCTGAAAACCTCTGCCATGAAAGCACAGAAAATCCCAAGTACAACTTGCTTGCAAACAAGGATAGGAAGTTTGTGGCAAATGCATGCAAGCCCCAAAAATAGCAATGAAAGACCAGCCCAAAATAAATATTTAAGACAATCACCCGGATGGACTGGCAAGACATGGAAACCCCAAATGCCCAGACATGGCTCGCACACTAAAGCAAGAACAAAGCAATAAATGACATGAGCGCACACAGCAAAGCATAAAAACCAAAAGAGGAAGAGGGCATATCCACATACCATGAAAATAGAAGGAACTAAAACCTGGGATGCCAGCAAACAACTTTCAAGCACGAGCAGAATACAAACAATGCTCCAAAAATATGAATGTAGCACTCGAAATCCCTTCCAAATTCAAACTATAGCAACACACCTCAAGCTCCAGCACTCCAAGCTCAAATGGCAAGCAAATAATCAAACTCAAATGGAAAATCACTTCCCAAAATTCAATATAACATTGCCCCAAAAGTTGTGCAATCGCCATTAATGCAATCAATAAGATGGCCGAGACAAAAATCCAGAAATCCGATAGAGCAATGAACTTCGGTAAAATCTGGACACGATGGATTTCCCCGGACTTGAGAAAAAAGGCAACCATTTCCAAATGCCAAAGGGAAACCAGGAAAATTCCGGCCAGGGCGGATTTTCCCAAACACAGTGAAAAACCCGAACTGCACCTAGAACTTAAGGTTGACAATATAAATCATAAATGGGCCACTCCAACCGGTAGGGTGAACATCAAATCACATTCCCAAGCAAGAAATTTCCCAAAATAGAAAGGCCAAGACACCAAAAGCGGAAAAAACAAGGGTCCCAACTTTCAGTGGGGTGTGTGTGCAAAAACTACACAACAGCTATTAGGTGTAAAGAAAAGGAAAATAGGGTAACACATCATGGTTTAATACACTTAATAGTTAAAAACCATTTCATGCGGAAACCTAATGGAGAGGAGGAATGCAGGAAATTTATTTTGAATTCAGATAAAGGAAAAAGGAAATCTAAAATTGTTGAAGGCGGGATAATAGAAATTAGTAAAACTAGGGTTTTAACTAAAGCTTAACTAAAAACCTAGTTAAGCCTATTGGTAAGCCAAAGAAACAAAATCCAGAGAACCCTTCTTCTACAAAGAAAATAAAAATAGTGAGTTCAGAGGAAAACCTTGCTCAAACAATTAGGGAGAACAAGAAACACAAACCAAAAAGCTTTGTTTCTGCGAGAAAGAGGAAAAATAAAGGGAAGGAAACCACAGAGAATTCTAAGTCTGGAAAAAAGAATTTTAAAAATAAGAAAAGAGTTGTGAAAGTTGAAAGGCCTAAAAGAAAAACTAGGTCAGAAACACAAAGAGAAGAACAAGATAAATGTGAATCTGGGAAACCTACTACTACAATCCATTTAGATGACTCTAATGACCTTGATGAAGAAAAATTTGAAAAAGGAGAGCTTGAAGAGGAGGTATTGCGTGAAGTAGAGCCAAAAGCAGAAGGGATAGGAAAAAACAATAATTCCCCTATTCGAAATATTAGTTTTTCAGAACATACTTCTTCATTCCACAATATTAACATATCAAATATGGAAACTAAGGTTGATATACCTGATGTAGGAAATTTTCTGCCAAGTAAAATTACAATTGTTGAAATTGAATGTGGAGAGGCAATTGTACATCGAGAGGGAAAACAACCAATAGGAGATGAGGGAATAGATTCTGATAATGAAAATTTGAATGAGAGAGAAGAGGAGAAAATTCAAGCAACTCTTAAGATATCTAGGTTGGAAAAGGTATTAGGAGAATTCAGGATTCAGAATATGATACTTGAAGAGAAATTGAAACAAAAAGATGATGAAGTACTAAAGTTTTAGGGGGAAACAAGCCAGTTGAAAGAATAGTGGAGATGCAATTGAAATTGAATGTGGAGAGGCAATTGTACATCGAGAGGGAAAACAACCAATAAGAGATGAGGGAAAAGATTTTGATAATGAAAATTTGAATGAGAGAGAAGAGGAGAAAATTCAAGCAACTCTTAAGATATCTAGGTTGGAAAAGGAATTAGGAGAATTCAAGATTTAGAATATGATACTTGAAGAGAAATTGAAACAAAAAGATGATGAAGTATTAAAGTTTCAAGGGGAAACAAGCCAGTTGAAAGAACAGTTTGAGGAACAAACTAGTCAATTGTTTTCATAGTTGAAAGAAGCAGAAGAAAAATTGACTCAGAGAATTATGCAAACTAAGAAGAAGGATAAAGAAATTTATGAATTAAAAGCATAATTGAAAATAAAAGAAAGCACAAAAGAGCCTAGATACCTTTCCTTAACTGTTATGAGATATAAGCAACTTAACAAGGAGCTTCAAAAATAGTTGGATAAGGCGATCACAGAAAAATAAGAGGTAGAGGAAAGAGTTATCCAGACTGTGGATATTGCATTTGCTTTAGTTTGTACAAGAAAACCTTCTGATGTTTATGGTTTATTTCTTAGGGAACTACTTCTAAAATGGAAGCTAAATCAAATTGTGTTAAAAAGACCTGTTGATTTCTCAGCGGATTATGAGTTTATGGAATCTTATTCTAGCAGCTATCCAGATGTCCAGAATCAAATGTGTGAATTCTTTCAACATGGATTTCTTATGGGAGACTCTTACTACTCATTGCTCAATCTTTACGTAGGAGAACTTCAAATCAAATCTTTTGTTTCTCTATTGAAAAATAATGTTGAATGGTCAACCCGAATGCAAGAATACAAGATCATGCAACAGACATATGGATTGCCGATGAGAAATGAATACCCAACATCAGCCCAATATATTGACAGATTCAGGTCTATATCCAGGTTAAATGATGTCACTCTGGTTTATACAAGGAATTTTTTGCAAAGCATTGCAACATTTCAAAATATTGAGGGAGTTCTTCCTCCTCTATCCATTCAGGCATGTGAAGAAAGATTTAGGTTACTTCCTAATGCAATAAAGAGGTGAGAACCTATATCACCGAATAACCTCTGATGGAGCTTGACACGTGTCAAGCAGGCAATAATTTTAATTCATGAACAGCAATAATTTTGGATTGGTATGAGGTTCAAATGGCCTATAATTATTATTCCTGCACCAAAAGTTAATGCACCTACCAACAGAGGTTCTTAGAATGTGGTACGAGAAACTGAAGAATAACAATGGGTTTGCAGTATCAACAAGAACTATAGTTTCATACAGAGGAGGAGTCTTTGATTGTGCTCTTTGGATGGAATGCATCAATAGGGGAATTCATATTCCACCTAGATAAACCATGAGGACATGGTTAACTACAGGAGGAGGAGAATGATGAGGCTCTGCATTGACCTCATAATCATTAATTTTTAACCTTTTAAATACTTTATGTTTGGCTTTGAAAAATCATAATTCTCTCTTTTATGTGTGTTTTATGAACTTGTGAAAGTATAAAAAACTTAGAATGTGTATGGTTAATATAAATGCCTATTATTTTTTTATGCATGATTAAAATGTGGTGATTAAACTTTATTATGTGTGTACATGTATCTTGAGATAATATTTAATGTTCAACCATATGATAATTGATTATGTTTCAAAGTAAGGGATGGTGAAATTGTTTGTGACTCATCTTCACATAATTGATGATGTCGATCTTATAACTCATCATGTTGGATAAAGATGTCACCTAATACAACTCAAGCTCCAACACTGTACACCAGTTCATAAATCTGGAAATCAATGCAACTAAGGACAGTTACAAGAATCAACGTCAACTTATTCCTACGCACCAATATATCTTTTGGATTGGATGAAGATTAAAATTTCTGCTTTTCTGATGTTTTCAAAATAATATTGGATATTTATATCCATAGCCAACATAGTTGGATGTTAGATCGTATCAATTTTTTGATCTTTCTCATGTAATTTCCTTTCGGTTATTAGGATTAGAATCTTTTATGTAACTCAACCTTATTTTGGGCACATTACTTGGAAATAAGAAGGAATTTGATCTCAACACTATGTTCAAGGATTCTTTCAACTTGCTTTCTAAATGAGGTGACCCTGTTAGTTGTTGAGATTCGACTATTTGATTAATACTGCTATGTTTCATTTTACTGTTAGCTTAAGCTGAAATCATTTCATTTTCATAAGTTGAAGGTAATTTAGATCGAAGTTTGTTGCATCATTGTTTTTGCTTTGTTCTATTTATTAAGTTCGGTAATTTGTTTTTAGTTCAGAAGTCGTTCATATAACTGAAATAGTTTGTGATACCATGTTGATAAATGTTGTGCAAAGGAAAATAATTACTTGTCAATTTAGTAAGTGGGGAATGGAATAGTTTATTTTCAAGTAGTTACTCAATTTTTAATTGGATTTCAAGTTCTACAAATTAGATTAAATTAATTCTCCATTCCTTCATAAACTATTTGTCTTGAAATGAAATTTCTTTGTCCAGAATCCATTTCTAAGTCATTTAGGATAAATCAGGAATAGAATGTTAGTTCAGAAAAACTCTTTAAAAAAAATAGGGAAATAGCTCTGAATTGCTCCTAACCGAGCCAAAATTACCAAAATCCCCCCCCAAAATCAATCCAACTCTTATTGCAGATAGCTTTAGACACCCCTAGGTTGACATTAAAATTAAATGAGTGGGAATTGTGACAACAACGACTTCCTACCATCACTTTGATATGGTTTCTCAATGCTCACCTAGTGGATAACTAGCTTCACTAGCCCTTGTGAGCATGCATTTTTATTTTTGTGCCTTATTAAAGTCATGGAGGTATGGCTTTGATATGGTTTCTTGGGGCTCACCTAGTGGACAACTAGCTTCACTAGCCCTTGCGAGCATGTATTTCATTTTTGTCCTTATCATAGTCATGGGGGTATGACGTTGATATGGACTTCTTGGGGCACACCTAGTGGACACCTAGCTTCACTAGCCCTTGTGAGCATGTGTTTTGTTTGCATAGTGGACAGTGTGTTCCACTTGTAAAACTTTTTGGAAAAATAGCCTAGACCCGGTCCACCACGTTGGATGGCCAGTCGAAGCTTGATCTGTTGCATTTTTTCATTTTCCTTTTTCCTATCTTTGATGGTGTACATTTGTGATCTGATTATGGCTTCATATATCATCTTCATGTGTGTTCCTTTTCTGCCTATGTTGGTCTGTCATAGAATCTTGATCCTGGGGGCTTGGCCACCCTCTTGGTTATTGCCATCCTATCTTACTAGCATTCGTACATTTGAAACCCTCTTGATTGTGTGGTTGGATACTTTAGTGTGAGTTTGAAGCAACTTCATCCTCTCACTAAAGTGGGGGCTAAATGTAGTGTAGTAAAATGCATACCCTTGAATTTTCACACTTTTTTGGGCTCGCCTTACTTTATTTATCTTTATTTATGTCTTAATTGGTCCTATTTTTCATCCACAAGCCTAACAAACTACATCTTTTTTGGTTACTCCCGACAATCATCAAAGGGAAAATGATCATTTAATGATTTTGTTTGTGTGTCCTTGATTTTTGGGTCTGGACTAAAATGCCACCTAGGGCGTCTTAGTCCCCCAAAGGTCTTGGGACCCTGATTTTGAATACACCTAAAAAGGTCCCTTTTTGGAGTTTGTGCCCCAAGATTTGAGCCTCGGGACTAAGATGGCACCTAGGGCATCTTAGTCCTCCTTGGCTTATTTTCGAGATTTAATTTCAAATTTTATCAGGATTTAGCCTCTTTTCATTAATTTTTTCCTATGTCAAATAGGTGTGATGTAATTTCAGGATATTAAGCATAGATAAGTATAAATACAAGGTTCATACACTCATTTTTTCCGAACAAGCATTCAAGTATTCATTCTTAAGGCAAGTTTATGCATTCAAGAGCAATTCATCAAGCATTTGGAGCCATCCTCAAGATTCAAGCATCATATCAAAGGAGATTATTGCATCATGTGTGTTTTTGTGCTAACATATGTGATGTAGGGTTTTGATTCAAGCAAGCGATTCAAGCAAGATCTATCAAAGCATTCCATTGATTCAAGTTCTACATTCAAACTAGCCATTTCACACAAGGTTGCAGACTTTACAAAAAGGGTTTGGTGAGTTGTAGCATTGCATGTTGTTCATTCATCATTTCCCTCCATTTCATTTCATTTCAAGGTTTAATTACCAACAAGGGGTTTGACCAAGGAAAACCCCCATTTACTAACAATCAACAAGTTTTTCCCCTCTTGCATGCTTGTGATTGTAGATTTAGGTTGAAGACTTGAAGATCATTTGGAGTACACGATATAAAAGTTGCAAAGTTTCATTGCAAAGTTGACATCTTCACAAAAACTCACATATAGGTCAAATCTGGAAGTTTCATAACCTAAGATCTAAGAGGAAGCAAGTGCAAACCTTGGAGCTCAGGACCACATTTGGAGTTTTTAGAAATCCAAAATGGGACTAATATGCCACCTTGGGCATCTTAGTCCTCCTAGGGTTTATTTTCATAGATTCTTTGAGATTTTATTCTGAGATTCAAAGATTTGGCATCTACCCTGAAAAACAACAGTGATACTAAGACAAAAGTAAGGGCGTCTTAGTCCTCCATAGCACTTTTTGATAGTATTTTTACATTTCAAGAATCCTTGTTACATTTCCATACTTCCTAGGTACACACATCTTATCTTTTTGATGCATAATTTCATCATTTACATCCCTCATTTAGCTTACATAACTAGGTTTTGTAGGTTGAATTCTTATCTGTATTTTCAAGCATTTTCTTGGTGGTGAACCCCTAAAAGTCTAAAAGAACCTTTACTAGGTCCTCCTAATTGAGAATTAACTCACTTTTTGAGGTTGATAGTCAATTTAATTAGGGTTCTTAGGACATTATTGAATGACCTGGAGAGAATAAGTGGTGCATCCCCTACCTATTTTATTTTCGGTTCAGTTGTTCCACTAAGGACAAATAATCACTTTTTTCTTCAAAATGTTTGCATAAATTTTCACCTAACTCATCCCAATTGTGAATGGAGTCAGGTTGTAGACCTATATACCATTGTAATACTTTTTCAAGTTCAAATATGTGACTATCAATCTAACAACTACATTATCCTCTATCACAATATGCACAAAGCAGATATTTTCCACATCTAGGATGTGTTCTACTAGATTTGTAGATGTTTCACTAGTGAAATTGAGAATTATTTTAAGGGAATTGACTGGTATATTATCTCTTTATGTGAAAATTAAAGGGCTATCACCACTAAAAGATACAAAGGATTTATTTATAGTCATGTGGAATAAATGCTTGTGTGTATGAGTAGCAGGTGTTCTAACTTGAAATAATTTACCCAAAGGTGGCATATCTTGAGCTCTAGAAGATGGATTTGTGCTTCTATGTCTCCTAATGGGTGATATGGAGTGGGTATTTCTTCTTCTAGAAGTAGAAAATGAGAGATTAGTGTATTGGAGGTTACCTCTAGAAAATTCCTTGGTATGAATCCTTGGCATGAATGTGCAGGTATGATCTAAAACAAGATTTTGGGTAGCAGCTGAGTCACTAACTTAAACACAAATTTCTACCTTAGTTGTAGAGTCAACAAGTACTTTTTTGAGTGCCTCTTCAAGGCTGAAATGTTGAGAGTAGCGCCACTTTTCTCAACAAGATGGATTAGAATTTTTGTGAGTCCTACTTGGCATGCCAAAAAATGTTTTCATAAAACCCCACCCTACTGAACAAGGAGTTCAACATTCTAATGACACAATGGAAAGGACCTTGAAGTGTGGGACCTTGCACGAATGAGGTTGAGTCTATAGAGAAGGCCGAATTCCTCTTCTAATCTAAGTGAAAATGTGTTGGTCTAACCGAACACATGAAATTATACCACTACCCTACTCTAATAGCTCACAAAGGAAAAGACATAGAAGGAGAACATGAAATGGAAATGGAGGTGATACATTAAGACAAAAATGTGTTCCTTATTTTCTTAATATTGTTCAATACATCAACAAATTAACTAAAACACATATTCAGACATGAAGGTAAAGAAATTTATAGTTGTGATTGTAAGGCCCAACTATTGCTCAATCAACTTGGTGTTAGACACACAATTTAGAGTTGATTCCTAGTTGAGCATTCTACTAAGCCCTCACAAGACTCCATTTAATTATCAATCATGGCTACATAAACTTTTGATGATGTTGGCACTTATGTGAATCCAAATATTCTACACTACCTATATCATCAAGTATAGGTGGTTTACACGTGTGTATGAAAACAAGAAATACGTGAAAAGGGAAATAAAGCTTAAACTACAAAATAGAGTAAATGGCTTAATCTGGCACCTATGCTATGGGTACTCTCAGCTTAGTATTGTAACTAGTTAATTGCTAAACTAATCTCTCCAATAAACTATACCACTAACTATTGACTTTTCACAACTCAACTAGTTAACTATGCCAGTGGCTTGACTCGAATTAATGTTATAGCATGTATACAACCATGAATCTATTCTAAAATTAATGAAACATGAAATATCTTTACAACAATAGAAATTGAAGTGGGTAGATAATACCTTGAGTGGCCCTTGCTCAAGTTGTTTTCCCACGAGATAAACCAAATCTACTGAATAAACTAATCATAGCAATAGACTGAAAAAGTCTTTATTGCATTGAAAACTGAATACTCATGATATAACAAGAATCTTCAATATATTTCTCATTCAGAAATTCATATTCATTGTAACAGTAAACTTGCATAAAACTATGAATACACTTCAACTATAATTCTAACTATATTTCCAACTAGATTTACTCCTCGACCATCAATCCCTAGATATAGGCGTGGGAGGAAATTTATTTGCATAAGGATTCAAAATAGAAACTGAAACAAAAAACTAAATGCTAGTGTCCACTCTCGTCATGAATAGGAGGTGAATGATTCTTTAACAATAGAAACTTTAATTAAAAGAAACAATATAAGAGAAGTAGAAATAGGACTCTAGCTCAAACAATTTTGACAGAGACAGTCAAACTGCCATGTTTCAAGCCCAACAGCATTGACCCCTTCTTCCTCTATCATGTTTATTCATTGTCCTAGTGACTCATAATTCGACCCCTTCATCAATCACCTTCATTTATTTTGGAACTATTATGCATTCATCAATCTATACTTTCCCCTACTACTCGTGATCCTTTGGTTGTAGGTTGAACTTCCCAGTTGTTGTGGGTTACAATATGCTCGCTCTTTCTGGGCTGCAAGGATTTAGTTCATCTAACATATACACAAAAATAATAATCATATATTAAACATAGATTCATACTGCATTCCATACACATTCACATAAGTAACCATGCAATCACCAACATATCATAATCATATTTCCATCCATCAAAATCTAGTTTAAGTCTCGATTAACTTGCATGAAGGATATAAAAGGCATATAAGTTTAGGAATGTATATGAAATGAGCAGCTTAAAATGTCTGAAAGATATGAACTAATCAAGATAAAACTAGCTATTAATTGGGGTCATCATTCCCCCCAACTCGAGAAATTTCTTGTCCTCAAGAAATATTTCAAGGGTGGAGGTTGTACCAAGTAAAGTCATCTCCCTAAAATTTGTAACTACCTCTACTCCTTTTATCTGTTTCAAGTAGTATCCCCCATAACATGAAAGCCTTGCCCATTTGAAATGTTCTACTTCTTCTCATTCTACAATATTCTCCCTTGTCCAATGTGGCACTGGATAAAGGAGAATGGGTGGATGAAAGGTTAGAGTTAACCATGTGAGTTCCTTTTCTCTAGTAATCTCTATGTATCT
Organism: Sequoiadendron giganteum; assembly: GCA_007115665.2. Lineage (NCBI taxonomy): Eukaryota > Viridiplantae > Streptophyta > Pinopsida > Cupressales > Cupressaceae > Sequoiadendron > Sequoiadendron giganteum. The sequence goes on from CM021100.1 coordinate 94,269,730, forward strand.
GCAATATCTTCAAGCATGGCTATAAATTTGTACAAGGAGTGTGGTTCCTTCTTCTACAATTCAAGAGTTAACTTTGTCCATCTTTCTTGTACAAACATGAAGGCACGGTAAATGAGTCCTATAGCTATTTTTTGCATGTTGGCATAGTCATTTTCTCTAATGTTCTTAATTTTTCTTCATGTACCCTTATAATTCAAGAGACTTGTCAATTCTTCTACAATTGCACTGGGATCTTTTGACTCATTTCGGATATGCAGAGCAGTAGATTTTTCTCTTTCAACATAGTCTTCCATTATCTCACCCTTTTATTTCTCATTTCTAAAATAAGATGTCAATGCTCTAACTTGCAAATCTCCTACAAGAATGAATGGGTTTCATTATGTCACATCTGGAAAAGAAAGATTATGCAAGTAAAACTCACAGATTTGATCTTTCATATCTGGTGTAGAATCAGCAAAAGCATTTAAAAACTTAAATTTTATGTTCATAGTGATTGGTAAATGACTTATTAACTAACTGAACTAGAAACATAAGTATTTTTCTTGTAAAAATAATGCACACTCTAGTAGGAGGTTTTCATTTCAGTGTCTATGATACTTTATCTATTATTTCCTCATCCTTACTGTCAATTTTTTTACTTTTGTTTCCTATTTTTCAAGGGCTCTAGTATGGTCAGCTATTATGTCTATTTTTTCTTTCTCCCAATCTTTCTTTTGTTGAGAGAATTCCTTGGATCTTTTCCACAACTCATACCTTAAGGACATTACAGTGGGACCAATTAGAGTTCTATCTTGAGGTCTTCCTTCAAGTACAATTTCCTTATTCCCTATCTTAACAATTGAAAGATGTGCAACGATGTATAATTTAGACCCATGCCCAAATGTATGCAGTTTCTCCTCTAATTCCTTGATTTTTATGTCCCTTTCATTGTCCTTTTTTTTATGTCTTTACCAATTTTTCTAGTTGTTTTATCCTCTCAATTGCTTCTTGCAATTATTTCCTAACATTTATTTCCTCTGTATAAAATTTCTCATCCTTTCTGAAGAACTGATCATCATCTCCCATGGTATGTTCACAACCCTCACTATCAGGACTTTGTGGGGTTCTTTTCCTCATTTGACTTGCAACAAATACATCCTCTAAATAAAATTCAGAGGTTCTTGTGAAATACCATGCTTGTTTTATTGGTGTATGTACACTTCTAGGGGTATCCCCCTTTAATTTTGTATCTGTCTCCACTATCACAAAATTTTATGTTTCTTGATTCTTGATTGATCCTCTCATAACACCTTTCTTCTTCAGGCAATGTGAATTCCTAGGCTATGTGGATTTCTTTTGCCTCCTTGAAGGTGCAGAAGAAGATTCACCTTTTATTTTTCTAGTTTTTGGTTTTTTGACAGAGGTAGGGGTTTCCTAGGTATCTCTTGTTGTGGGTTGGTTAGAGGTTTCAAGTTGTGAGTCTTGCAAGCTACGCTCCTCTATTTCTCCTATATTGTGGGTAGGTGAAGCAGTAGTGGAGCCAGAGGGCATTTCCCTCCCTAATATAGTAGGTGATTCCACATTTTATGGAACAACAGGTTTCTCAAGAATGTTATTGATATGACTGCAATTTAAGAAACTCACTCATGAAACATGTGGAAATTGAACACTTGAACTTCTTTTTATCAACAGGGTAACTAAGCAATAATGTGACAATATTGTGTTGTTTCTCTTCCTTTTGTACTCAAAACCCATTCTTTTCAACAGATTATAAAGAAAATTTGAAACATTTACATGCTTGTCATGGTGAAGATGGCTTAAAATTTTAAAATGGATTGTGTATAATAGAGACTTCCTACCATCACAATTTAAGTACTTGACTATATAAGAGGCTATAGAGGCCCATACCTAGGATAATGATAATCTTTTTGTACCTTGAGAATAACTGTCCAAGTTTTCTCCATGTTCTCTGAATTCATCCCTAGCAGCTATGGTGTCTTCCTTGACTAGAAGTTATTCCCCTTCCATTGGTAGTCTTGACACCTCATAAATGGTGGCCTCTAAAGAATCCACCTTCAAACCTCTTATAATTGCCTTATCATTTTTTAAAGTAGCAGAAAATTGTTGTTACAACTTCATTGAACTATGTGAGTTTCAAGAGTTTCAAGAAGTAGTCCATCTAACCAGCATGTTCAAAAATAGGTAACACCTTTTTGTTCTCCAACAGCTAGGTATGAGTTGTTAGTTCCCTTCAAATAATATTTCCACCCATGGTGATCCACTGTTCTTTGCAATATATTCAATCCTTCAATTATGCTCTAATCCTTCTCAATTCTACTTTGTTCCAATTTTATCTCTACTTATGGTTCTCATTATACCACTTCCAATATATTGTATCGTCCCAATGTAGCTAGTTCTTTACCCTTTTCTTCCCTTCTAGTCTTATGCTATTTGAAAATGGGGAAAACAAAATGGTAAAAGTTGCAAAATGGTTTTGGTTTTGAAAATCAAGAAGATAAAAAGTACCTCCCCCCAACTAAAGGTATTAAGTGTTCACACTTAATTGTGCATTTTTTGGTAGAGGGGGTGATTATATGTAGTGGAAATATCAAAAATTGATATGAAGCATGCAAGATTTAAAATGTAAACATGTATAAAATAAAATATAATCTATGATAATTATGGAAAATTAATAGGATTACTTGTAAACTCGTAATGAACTGAATGCTAGCTTATCTGAAGTTGATGAGAACTACTCGTAATTGAAATTGTTAATGAATGATATGACTACATGGCACGTGGGAAATGATGGTTTAGAAAGGATGCAGAATGTACAGGTGATAGGATATGAAATGAGTTGTATGGTTTGTGTAAATCAAGAAAAGTAATATGAATGCTAGGTGTGAGGTGATGGATAGGCTGCATGTGCGGAAAATGGTGTGCAAAATATAGAGTAGCAATTAATTTGATAGGGAATTTTGAAATGATTGATAGGTAATTTCTACAGGTGCCTTCAGTAACAGGTCCCTTTCTAAAGTTTGTCACTTTTAGGCATGAATCTATAGAACCCCGCTGCTTTGACCGTCAGAGAGAAAAAAGAATGGGTTATTGTTTTTATTGGGTCTCAAAAATGCAGGTTTGAACCACGAGAGGTTGCCAAGCTCTCACAACGCTTTTGGCCAACGTACAAGGCCAATTGATGCAATTATACCTTCTTCTCTTCAGGCTCTACTAAACCTAGGCGCGTGCACCTATATGAATAATGCAGATTTGAAATGTGTTTCCTGCTCAAACAATCTATTCACAGTGGCAAATGGAAGTGAATAGATAAAATACCGACTGCTACTCCTACTGCATAAAAGAAAGGATTTGAAAATGTTATTTTATATGAAATTTCTTTTCTGGGTTGTGATAGATCAGTGCCTTCTATCCAAATGGGCAATGGAGTCAAAAATCAAAAACTGTATATGTTTCCCTCTTTGGCTTAACTCTAGTTGTTAGGCACTTTGAAAATTCTATGATTGGCATAAAACTTCACTAAATTTATGAATTGCATAAACTATGTTGGAATGTTTCTTCACCTGGTTCTTCTTTAACTATCCAAAGGAAATCCTTAAATTACTGCGACTTATTCAAAAGGATTTAAATCTGACTTGCAGACACCAATCAACTCAATCACACAAAATGAGAGTGCATTTTGATAAATCGGGAATATACTTGATATGTTGATTTAAATAATTAAAGGATCTCAAGTTGGAGACAACCAGATAAAGAATATAAATTTTATAACATAACAACTGAATACCAAAAAGAATTCACCAGTTTTAATATATTATCTCCATTGATTCTACTTCAAAAGAAAGATTTGTACATTATTTCCATTTCCCAGGTTTTTCTTTCTATCAAAATCTCACTATTCTAACTATAGTCCTCCTTTCTAAATAATTCTCTGAAATATTTATACAATAAAATCCCAAGGGTCACGACCCTTCATATTCCTGTTACAACCGTTTGACAGAAAATAAAAATATTTAATTAAGTTGCCTTATCGGCAAATTAAATATTTTTTACATAGTTTTGCTTTTAATTTTATCACTTTGTGCATTGTTGTGAAGTTTCCTTTTATACTTACCACTTTACCGCGGTCAATCGTTTGACCGGCCATGGTATTGCGGTGCTTTGACTTTTCCATGCTTTCTTTTCCCCACTGCATTACCATGGTTTTCTTTTACATTGTTGGCGGTTGCACGGTATTTGACTTTTCTTCCACCGCCTTACCGTTGTCTCTATCTTTCTCCCCGGCGGTATGGCGGTCTTAACCGTCACGGTCTTCTCCATTGTTTACTGCGGTCACCGCGATCTCCTTGATGATGGCCAACGGTACCGTGGTATCCGCTTCACCAACCACCCTACTACTTACTGACTGTTTACCGCGGTAGCCACCTTAACCACCAGCCTCCATCCACCGCAATCACTGTGATCTCCGTTAGAACCCCCTGCGGTTGAGCGATAACTGCTCACTGACCGCCATGATGCATGTCCCCCGTGCCTTAACCGTCACCTCGCTGCTTACCGCGCCATCGCGGTCTATGTGTTGACCACCTACGATTGCGCGGTAAACCTTTCTTGTGACTGCTCGTTAACCGCCATACCGCGAGCCACCCTGAAAGGGGCTACGATATAGCGGTAAAAGGTGTCGGCTTAAGAAAAGTGAATATTATGACAACGATATAGGTTTCTTTAAGCTTAATGAAAGGCGGTGAATGAATTTTTATAAAAAGATAGTAAAAATAGGGGTTGAAACAGGAATAAAAACCTTAGCCTTTTTTTATGGATTTTTTATCGAAAATTGTAGCAAAATCACTTAGGTTTTTTATGGAAATTTTGGGTTCTAACAGTTTTCACCTTTACATTGGGTGTGTGATGTTTGTGTGTGAGACTATATTTTTGAAATAACAATGGGTGAGTTGTGTACCTCACTAATTGATTTAGTTGTGGAACTTGTGTTGACTAATGCTGAAACTTTGTGATGAGGTCCTTTCTCCATGTTAAATTCATTATCATTGTGGGGTCCATACTTTTAAATTAATGAAAGAATGAAATATTCCTTTTGTATTGGCTTCTTGTAAAGCTTAAGCATGTGTCCATTAACCAGTAGTGAGAATTTGGTTCCATCAATTGTCTACAATTGTACTGCCCCATTTGGAAATACATATTGTATCTCATATGGGCTAAGTTGCCTTGTATGTAATTTTCCCTTGTAGTCCTTGTATCTGGAGTCATAAATCAAAGCCTAACCTCTCACACTAAATTATTTTATTTTGATAAATTGATCATGCCATTTAGTTCTTTGATTTTGAACAACCTCGGTGTGATGAATAGCTTCCATTTTGATTTCATCAAGTGCATTCAAATTATGTAATCTCTCCTTATGTGTTGATTTCAAGTCCATGCCCAAGGTTACTGTTGTCCTCAATGTCTTATACTCAAATTCTATAGGGATAACTACTTTCTTTTCATACACCAACTCATATGGTGTAAACCCTATAGTAGTTTTCCAAGTTGTTTTATAGGTCCAAACTACTTTTGGCAATCCAGTTGCCCAATCCTTCCTATGAATTTGTATTGTCTTAGTCAAGATGTTCTCGATTTCTCTATTTTTCACTTCTACCTACCCATTGGCTTGAGGATGATAAGTTACGAATTTTTTGTGCCTAATCTCATACTCTTTAACCAATTTAGTAATCAGCTTTGATGTAAACTGGGAACCTTGTTCTATGACAATTTCCCTTGGCACTCCATACCTTGTGAATATGTCTTCATATACAAATTTTTCTACATTCCCATCTCTTGCAAACTACAAAGCCTTAACTTCACCCCACTTTGTAAGATAATTTGTGCATACCAGTATGTACTCCTTATTGTTTGATGTTGGTGAGATGATACCAATGAAGTCTAACCCCCATTTACCAAATGGTGTTATTTCCAATTGTGGTTGCAATGGAATTTCATTTGTCTTTGTTGGCCTTCCCATTCTTTGAAACTTATCACAGCTCCTAGTGCACTTCACTACATCCTTATGAAGATTTTTCCAATAATAGTCAATATTGAGAAACTTTAGTGTTGTCCTTTTTGTTACAAAGTGTCCCCCACAAGGTTCATTATAGCATGCTTTGAAGATATCATAGACCTCATCTTCTCGTTATATTATTTGGGCCTGTGTATTATAAGTAACCAGCTATCCATGAGTAGGGAAAACTTTTTTGAACCAATTTCTCTTTTCTCTAGGTGAGAAATGAGGTGGTATATGTCCTACTACTAGGTAGTTGGCAATATCAGCAAACCAGGGTGTATGTAGAGATAGAGAAAATAAATGCTCATCTAGGAAGGAATCATCAACTACATCTTCTGCTAATTGATTTGTAGCCTAGATAGAAAATTTTCCACTACATTTTCTTTACCAAGCTTATCCACTATGGTGATGTCAAATTCTTGGAGTAATAATAACCATCTAACAAGGTTGCCACCGACCACTAGTTTATTCATTAAATATCTAATTGTTGTGTGATCAATGTGTATGAACATAGGATACCCTATGATGTAGTGTCTAAACTTATTTATTGCACAAACAACTACCATCTCTTTCTCTATCACTATATAATTGAGTTCTACCCCTTGTAGATTCTTGTTGATGTAATATATGGCATACTCTTTGTTGCCTTCCTTCTATCCAAGCACTACCCCTATAGAAAAATCAAAAGCATCTATATGGATGTGAAAATGTAAGGTCCAATTTTTCCCTCTCAAGGAAGGTGCTTTGGTTAATGCTACCTTGAGTGTTTCAAAAGAGTGTTGACAAATAGATGTCAACTCAAATTCTACATCTTTTGTGAGTAAAACAAATAGTGGTGTTGCAAGTTTGCTAAAGTATTGAATAAATCTTCTATAGTACCCAACATGTCCTAAAAACCTTCTAACATCTTTTTTTCTTTGAGGCACAGGGAGTGTTGAGATTACTTCAATGTTATTGGGATCCACTTGAATTCCATCTTTTGACACAAAATGTCCTAGTACAATTCCTTATGTCACCATCATGAAACATTTTTTATGACTCAATGATAAATTGTTTTCTTGACACCTTTTTAGGACCTTCTCCAATTTGCCTAGTGCTTCATCATGTGTATCCCCATAAGTTGTGAAATCATCCATGAATACTTCCATGGAATCATGTGCAAAATTTGAGAAGATACTCAGCATGCCCTTTGGAAAGTGGTTGTAGCATTACATAGCCCAAATGGTAGGAGTGAATAAGTATATGTGCCTCAAGGGCATGTGAAAGTTGTCTTATACTAGTCCTCTTGAGCTATCTTAATTTGGTTAGAGCCATTGAATCCATCTAGAAAAGAGAAGTACTTTTTCCTTACTGTTGAATCAAGTACTTGGTCAATAAATGGTAGTGGAAAATGGTCCTTCCTAGCAGTAGCATTCAATTATTTATAATCCATGCACACTCTCCACTTTCCTCCTTTCTTTGGTACAATGACTAAAGGTGACACCCATTGACTGTCAAAAATAGGGTAGATGAATCCTGCATCAAGAATTTTTTGCAATTTTTTTTTAACTATATCTTTAAGTGTAGGGTCTATCCTCCTTTGGGGTTTCCTTATGGGTTTAAAACCATCATTGATGTATATCCTATGCATACACAAGTTTGGGTCAACCCCCTTCATGTCATGGTAATCCCATGCAAATTTTGATGCATGTGCCTTCAACATAATGGTCAAGGAGGTATGTTGTGCAGCAGTTAATTCACTTTTAACATTCAACATTTTACCTGGCATAATTTCTAAAGTCTTGGATGTTGTTTGAACTGAGGAGAGGTCAAGTCCTACTATGTCTAGGACACATTTTTGTGGTAGAAAAGTATGAAAATTTTGGGAGATCGAATCAGATGAACTAGCAGGGATAACATTATGTAGATGATCTTGCAAACATGTCAAGTAGTCCTATTGTTGTGGGTCCCTACCATAGTTATTTTCTATGATGTTTTCTATTAATTCATCCTCATCTTGGTTGTTTAACAAGGGGCTACATTCTATAGTCATGAGGGTTTGCAAGGAATATTGGTCTTCTTCATCTATAGTAGGCCAAATGGTTTTTTCTAGATCCACATGTGGTTGAGATGGTGGGTAAAGGACCAACTTCTTGGTTACATTTCAATTAGAGATAATCGCATTCCCAGACCTACAACCTATAAATGCATCTATTGTTGCTAGCCATGGTCTTTCTAGAATGAGGGGATAACTTGCAAGATTACCTTTAGGCTTTAATACAATGAAATTTGCAGGATACTCCCATGAATCCAGTGTTACGACCAAGTCCTCGATGATGCCCTCAAGTTTAACTGTTGACCTATCTGCCAACTATAGGACAGTGGGAGTAGGTTTGAGCTCTATTAACTATAATAGTTGCATTGTTTCCTTAATCATCAAATTAATAGTTTCTCCTAAGTAAATCAAGGTGTTCTTTATGAGAGTGCCATTTATCTTGACATCTACTATAGGACTCCCAGGGTCTGCATACTTAGGGACAGTTATGTTTCCTAACATAATACCTACAATTTTTCCTAAGACATGTACAATTTGAGGGTCTTTTCATTTGTTTCCTAGCTTCTTTAGGCATGGTTCTCTCATTGCCTTATTGTAAATAGGTACCTCCTTGATGGCTTGAATGAGGGGGATTTTGATGAAACATATTTAAGTTGGCCTAACTAATCAATTTCAGCTTCTTTGATGCATTTGAATAGCTAATCTCTCAAGATATGGAGGCTTTGGACTTGAAGTGATTTTGTTAACCTAATTTGACACAAGCTCCTTAGGTAGATTGTCTAAGGTCTATGTTAGAGGTTCCTCATCAACTGGAACTTAGTGATTTGAGGGGATGAGGGCCCAACCAATATTTTCCCTGATTTGAGGTGGACATCACTCACCTCTACCCCATAAGTAGGGTATTGAATAGCTTTGTTAGTATAGGCCTATTGAACATGCTTGTTATTTGGGTTAGGTGTGGGTTGGGGTGGCAACTGAGGTGATCTAGGTGACTGTGGTGATGGATTTGTTGAGTTTGGCATAATGGCTTGTTGTTGTGGCTGCAAGGGTTGTTGTGGCTGCTGGTAATTCATGATTTGGTTTTTCCATTGCTAGCCTCTTTGCTACTAGGGTTTCCATTGGTTCTATTGAGTTGGTCATTGAGAATTGTAGTTAAATCCTTGAATTTTTTGTTGTGGCCACTAGTTTTGTTGTTGTTGGTTCCAATTTGGTTGAGGATTTTTCCATTGGTTTTGTGGATTTGCCCAAGACTGAGGGTTCCAACTAGAGAAATTTGAATTGCTACTAGGAGATGACATGTTGTAATTCAAGGGTTTGAAGTCATACCTTGTCTTGGCTTCCATGGTTTCCTCTTAGAAATGTAGAACACTTGTCCATCTTCATCTTCTAGTGCATGAAAGTCTGATTTCCCTTGTTTGTCCTCAAAAATACTTGCCACTCTTTTGCATTTGCAATTATCTTTCCTTTGTCTACAATGTGGGTTGCCTCTTCTTCTTTCTTTTTATTTATATGCAAAGTATCCAATTGTGTAGCCAAATGGTTGATAATATCCCCCTTCATGTTAGAAAGAAGATTACTCAACTCAACTCTAGATACTCCATTGGATGATTTACTGATGGAATATGTCCTTTCTCCTCTAGTCTTCTTTGTAAAAGACCTTGAATAATTCTTGCATTCCTTGAAAATCTCCTCAAATGGTGCTTGAGAAATATCTCTTGCCCCAATGAGGTTAATTGCATCCATACAGTCCTCATTAATCCCCCTAAAGAATATCAGCTTTAAAGACTCATCAAAGAGTCTATTTTGGTGGGATTTCTTAAGGAAAAATTAGAACCTTTCCATGTAGTCTTCCAAAGATTCATCCTCCTTTTGTGACATCCTAAAGATGTCATATCTCTTTCAATTCCTCTACAGTAGTCTTGGTACTTCTCCAGGAACTTTGTCTTCATGAAATTCCAATTAGGAACATCTCTTCCTAGACCCATGAACCATGTCAGAGAAGCATCCTTCAGTATTGTTAGAAATAGTTTCAACCTATGTACATCTATTATGTAGTCATAACTTCTACAAAGAAAATAAAACTTAAACAAGAAGGTATTTGGGTCCTCAATGAACAACCCATAGAATACAAGCAATGTTGAAGGAGGTATATTCTTCAAGGAAGTTGCTCTCTCTTGGTTGGTAATGGGGAACTCAAAGGTTACATGCTCTGGTGGTTCATCCACCGCTACATCACCCATGGTTTGGAAGGTCTCCTTTGTATCTATAGTGGATGTTGGTATTAGGGAAATTTCTTCAATGTTACCCTCGATCTGTTCACTTTAATCACCAATAAAAGGTTTGAAACAACATAGAAAAATCTTGAATGTCGTAGCATCACCAACAACGACACCAAAAATTTAAGGCCCAACGAATGCTCAGTCAACTTGGTGTTGGACACACAATTTAGAGGTGATTCCTAGTTGAACAGTCCATGAAAACCTCATAAAACTCCATTTAATTATCAACCTGGGCTACGTAAACTTTTGATGATGCTAACACTATATGTGCATCCATAGATTCTGCATTGCCTATATCATTAAGTATAGATGGTTTACACATGTGCATGAAAACAAGAAATAATTGAAAGGGTAAATAAAGCTTGAATTACAAAACAAAGTAAATGGCTTAATCTAGCACCTATGCTATGGGTATTTCCAGCTTAGTACTGTAACTAGTTAACTGCTAAACTGATCTCTCCAATAAACTATACCGCTAATTATCTAACTATTGACTCTTCACAACTCAGCTAGTTAATTACGCCAGGGGCTTGACTCGAATTAATGTTATAGCATGCATACAACCATGAATCTATTCTTAAATTAATGCAACATGAAATATCTATTACAACAACAAAAATTGAAGTGGGTAAACAGTACCTTGAGTGGCCCTTGCTCAAGCTATTGTGCCCATGAGATAAACCAAATTTACTGGATCAACTAATCACAGCAATAGAGTGAAAACATCTTTATTGCATTGAAAATTGAATACTCGTGATATAACAGGAATCTCCAATAGATTTCTCATTTAGAAATTCATATTCATTACAACAGTAGACTTGCATAAAACTATGAATACACTTCAACTATAATTCTAACTATATTTCCAACTAGATTTACTCCTCGACCATCTAGCCCCAGATTAGGCATGGGAGAAGATTTATTTACATAAGGATTCAAAAATGGAAACTAAAACTAAAAACCAAATGCTAGTGTCCACTCTCCTCATGAATAGGAGGTGAACGATTCTTTTGCAACATAAACTTTAATTAAAAATGTTGAAAATAAGTAGCTTCGGTCAGATATATATAAGATAATTGAATCAATTAAAAGACTAAACTCGTCGATTGGTTATATTGATAAAATCATATGAATAGAAGGGACACGTCCCATGAACGGACATGTCTCCACTTTGTGGAGACATGTCCACTCATGGGACATGTCTCCCTTTGACTTATTTAAACCTCATTCGATCTTCACTTGAGAACATAGAAATCGAAAAATGTTCACCTTTGAGGATCGACACTTAGAAGATTGCAAACCTGTTCATTACCACTTTAACATGGTATCAGAGCCAAGTTTAGATCTGATCAGGTTTAAGCAATTCTAGCAGACCTTGAGATGAATTTTTTCATATTGGTAACGTGAACATTAGATCAAAACGCGGTTGTTTGTCTATATCATCGGGCGCATATTAAGAGCCTATAATTTAATATTATCGGGCCAGTTTGTCTACCGTCGTTGCCAAGATATATTGCGAGACTACAAAGGCTAATAATAAATCCGCTACAAAGATTCGTGGAGACTGGAGGCTCACGAATTCAAGATGTTCATGCTGGGCGCGAGGAAGAACAGAGGAGTCGTTACTTATTCCTGTAGCTAATACATTGCGACGGGATTATTTCTGAATTTTTTTTTAATTATCAGACTCTAGAAATAATCATCACTATTATATGGTTGCATTGAGCTAACGGGAGCAGTGTGGTTATTATATAAAATATGTAAATTGGTGGAGGCTGATATTAGAAAAAATTGGTGAAGGCCGATGGAAATCGTGATCTAGTGGACTTTTCGGAGGCATTTGTTAGTTGAATTAAAGTTTGAAGGCATCGATTGAAGGAGACGCATCATTCTCTATCTGCCTTTTTCAATTAAATGAATTAAATGAGAGCATCCAAAGACATTTGATATTTTAATTGGAAGACTTTTGATTTTTGGCATCGATTCATGTTAAAAAGACAAATTAAAATGGTATTTGGGTACCTTATATTAAGTGATTCATATTGTATTAGCAACTGGAGTAATTGATGACTAAGTTGCTACCTTGGCTCCTACACAGCTTCCCACGACCACTTAAGGCAGTCGGAATTATTAATCTCACCGATAGAACCTTTGGTCTACAATTTAATTCAAGGCTGGCAAGTTTCTCTTTATCTACAATAATAAAGGTGTTTTCGTCTTTTCCTTCAGGAGCTGCATCATATCAATTAAAGGGGTCGTGCTAATTCTTGGGGTGTTCAGAATACCGTGAGGAATTAGTTTACGGTATCAGGGACTATTGATGATTCATCAAATAGTTCAATCCTTGTGGAGAACCGATATGCGCCATTGCCCATATTTCGACAGTTGCGGGCTCAATGCTAGAAGGATTTGAATATTAATCGGGCCTCTTGGTCTATATCTGGCATCGAATCTCTCCCTGGCGACTTTATTTTATCGGGTTCTCTTTGTAGATGTGTTGAAGTGGTCAAATTTTATGAGAAAGTCGGTTTCAAACTTAGTAAATACAACTCTTTTGGATAAAACAGTTCAAGAGGAAATATTGTGGTCTTTCCTGGATGGTGTGAGGGGACTGCATTGAATTCAATTCTTGCGGCTAATCTTTGGTTGCCTTAATGTTCATTTCTAGACGAGTGTTTATTAAGGCGACAAATATACTAGAATATGAGCATCAGCCAAAGCCTTGGCTCGACCTAATCGCTATGTTAATCGCTCTCATTGATCTTCAAGCGTTGAAGGCACTGAAGTTACCTTGTTAATTTTCATGGCGAAATAGGAGTATTCATATCCTATTTTTCATGGCGAAATTGGAGTTGCTTACTGGAGTTGCCAGCGCGATTCTGAAGCTGCAGATCATGACTATGAGAAATCAATTTTGGGTGTGCAAATCAAGGATGGCAACACTAAAGGTGGCAAAGATGAGACACAACCACAGATCCAGCTTTATGGTGCACCTTCAGAATATTTAAAAAGATAAGTATTCTTTGTTTAGATTGTAATTACCATTCTAGGTTAAAATTCAGTTTGCTGAGTGGTGCAAATCTGACATTATTTACTTAGGATTATGTGTGACCAATAAATAGTGATCACTATGATAAGATTCTTTGGATTTATTCATTACAAGGTGTATCAAGCTAATTTGTGCAAATTGTCTTTTGTGAAGATTGTCTTTTGAATTCTATGAGATAAGTATTGCATGGTTGAATAATACGCATGAATTATTTTGTAGTTACTAATTCATGCTATAACATTGAGATGGTCAATCATGTATGCTCCTAGTTATGGTACGTCTATTTGAGATAGTTGAGTCCCATGATCTATTAGTAATCTCTTCTTAAATGCTTTCAAGATAAATCAAGAAGTGCAAGAGATTTCTTTCAAGAAGAGCTTGATGCATCCTATAGGTTGAAGGATGGAGACTCTAGTTGTAGCTATGAGACTAAGTGATTAGCTAGAGTCGTCCTTATTAGAAGAGGAAGAATTAACCTTAAGAGGGAGTTCTATGACTCACTAAGAATAAGTAAGGGTTGCAATGTTGCAAGGCCGGATGCTAAATTGTTGAAGTACCTCTTCAGCAGTTAGGTTTTGAATTGCTCAAAGTCAAGTCAACTTGGATTTAACATTGGTAGCTCCACAAACCTATTCGTAAAAGAGTGATTTGAGATGAGGTTGAAAAGAAACAACCCTGTATCTCTACAAAGGTGTGAGTTGGAAACCATTTCTCTAAAGAAAGCATTGTTAACAATTTTGGACGAGGAGGTCAGGAAGCTGATGCAAGTACTTGAGCTTCAGAGGAAGTCACATCATCACTTGTTGTAATGCATAATTCTTTGAGATGGAGAGATATGAGGTGAAAGCCCTTGTTCATCTCTGAAACTGAGATGAGTCGTCATGTTGAGAGACTCCATGATGGCATCACGTTGAGAGACTCCGTGACAAATATGCAGACTGAAGAAAGCCCTCTATGGACTCAAACAGGCTCCCAGGGTCTGGTATAAAAGAATTGACAACTACCTCTTGGGACTAGGATTCTCCAAGAATGATGCAGACCGAAATCTTTACTTTAATGTAATGAAATGTGAGATGTTAATAATTACTTTATATGTTGATGATCTATTGATAACTAGAAAATATTATCTCATTGCTCAAGGAAAGAAGGATCTAACCTCAGAAAAGCCCCTAGCACCCGCAGTGTAGCTTAAAGGGGGGTGTTGGAAATAAGCCACACCCGGACTGACAATGGGCTGGCCACAAAGTGCCAGTAGTTCAGTTGATAGAGCACTCCTGCTACAAATGGAAGGTCCTAGTGAATGCTCTAAGCCAATTCATGTGTGAGCCAAAGGAATTTCACCTTATGGCTGTAAAACATATATTGTATTGATATATCTTCAAAGCACTATTGGATATGATTGGGCTAGGAATGTAACCAATCGGAAAAGCACATCAGGGTGTTGCTTCAGTTTAGGATTGGCTATGATCCCTTGGATCTGCAGAAAATAGTCTTAAGTGGCACAAGCTTGACAGGAGTTGAATTCATTGCAGCCTCTATGGAGACAAGAGAAGCAGTTTGGCTCCGGAAAATTGCTTGTGGGACTCTTTGGTGAATCCTTGAAACCTACTATCATTCATTGTGATAATCAGAGTTGCATTAAGCTCTTTGTAAATCCAACATTCTATGATAGATCTAAGCATATTAAGATCCCCTACCATTATGCAAGAGACATGGTAGAAAGGAATGTAATCCAATTGGAGTATATTAGTTCAAATGATCAAACAACAGACATACTCACCAAACCTCTCTCCAGAGTTAAGGTTGAACTCTTCGGGAAGAAACTTGGTATGTAATTTGATATTATGTTTGAAATTCAAATTGTTTATATCCTGTACTAATATATAAAGATGTTTAATGTGTAAACTCTTTTGTCATGTGTGTGACTCCATGACCTTATGGGCCTACTCCCCTGTGTACATTATTGAAAGCTGACGATCTTTCTAATAATGAACACTTGTATGTGACATTGTAAAGTGACGACTCTACAATGATGAGTGAACTATCATGATAGATATCATGTGACTTGATATTTATGAACATGTCATGATAGTATCTCTTGGACACCTTGATGGACATCATGGGACTTGATGTCATTTGAAGATCATTGTGATCCTCAAGAGATAAATCATGGTTGATAATTATATATCTGTGGATATGCCATGAATTATTATGGTAGACATCATGTGACTTGATGTCAGTGCACATACAATAATGTCATGTGACTTGACACTTTCAAAAGCATACCATATCTTCTGATATCACGAGTTAGGTGATATCACTTTTTGGAAGTTATCCTCCCTAGTTAAAGAGGGAGTGTTGAATAATGAAGATGTGTTATGAAGAATGTCATGTGACTTGACACTTTCAGAAGCATACCATATCTTCTGATATCACGAGTTAGGTGATATCACTTTTACTTGATGGAAGTCATCCTCCCTAGTTAAGGAAGGAGTGTTGAATAGTGAAGATGTGTTATGAAGAATGACATAAGCATTTCATATCTTATGATATCACGAGTTAGGTGATATCAATATGTGCTTGATTGGAGTTCTCTTCCCTAGCTAAGAGGGAGTTTTGAAAATAAGTAGCTTCAGTCAGATATATATATAAGATAATTGAATCAATTAAAAGACTAAACTCACCGATTGGTTATATTGATAAAATCATATGAATAGAAGGGACACGTCCCATGAATGGACGTGTCTCCACTTTGTGGAGACATGTCCGCTCATGGGACATGTCTCCCTTTGACTTATTTAAACCTCATTCGATCTTCACTTGAGAACATATAAATCGTAAAATGTTCACCTGTGAGGATCGACACTTAGAAGATTGCAAACCTGTTCATTACCACTTTAACAAAAAATAACAACAGAAGAGAACTAGAAACAAGGCTCTGGCTCAAACGGTTTTCATAGAGACATAGTCAAACTATCAGGTTGAGCCCAACGGTATTAACCACTTCCTCTGTCGTGTTTATTCATTGTCCTAGTGACTCACAATTTGACCTCTTGATTGATCACCTTCATTTCTTTTGTAACTGTTGCACGTTCATCAATTTGTGCTTTCCTCTACTACTCGCGATCCTTTGGCTACAAGTTGAACTTCCTAGTTGCGGGTTACAATATGATCGCTCTAACTTTTGGGCTGCAAGGAGTTAGTTCATCTAACATATACACACTACTAATAACCATACATTAAACATAGATTCATATTGTATTTCATAAAGATTCACATAATTAACCATGTAATCACCAACATATCATAATCATATTTCCATCCATCAAAATTTGGTTTAAGTCTGGTTTAAGTTGCATGAAGGATATAAAAGGTATATAAGTTTAGGAATGTATATGAAATAAGTAGCTTAAAATGTATGAAAGATATGAACTAATCAAGAGAGAACTAGGTATTAATGGGGCTCATCGGTGATAATAGCTAGATTTCATTAATATAAGGCATAAATCCAAACTTTACAATGGTAGAATGTAGAATACAGTGTCTACGAAAGAAAATTATGAGAGGAGCCCAAAAGAAGAACCCTTAAAAATCATACAAGTGTTGCTTTTATAGATCAAGCATAACTTGGATGATATTTAACCAGACCCTAACCCAGCTAGGGTTACAAGATCTAATCAAGGAAGATTGAGATTTGTCCATGAAATTTGTGCCCAAGACAAGTATGGTTGCCATACTACTATAGAGAAGGTTATCCAAAAGTACCTCCAAAATCCTCCATGAAATCAGTGATATGTGCATGGGATCCATCAGAAAGGGACAAAAAGCAACAATGAATGAGCATGGGTGCCACAAAATCCATTGGCAGAAGTCAAAGAATGTATTAAATGTTGTCCTTGTAGCCTAAAATTTGAAATAGGTAGCTGAGGAGGTGGTTCAAGCATTAATAGCATTGTCATGCAAAACATGCCATTCCACAAAAAATCAAGGCGTCGGGCCTGAAAGGAACCTCTAGCTATGCATTAAATGGTTCAAAGCCCCAAATAGTACACTTGTCAAGAATTGAGAGGAAGCCTTACCTCTTATCTAAAGCAAGTAAGGCATAAGAGGGAAGCCTGAATCTTAAATCCCAAAAAAAATGAAAATCAAAAATCGGAAAGAAGTCTTACCTAAAGTAGGTAAGAGGTAAGAGGGCATACCTCTTACCAAAATTAGGTAAGAGGTAAGAGGGAAGCCCGACTCCTGAAATCCAAAAATTGCATAAAAATCACAAAAAAATAACCCAACCAACTCATCATGAAACCATAATATGAGAAATCACTATTTAATCAGGTTTTTTTGTTGATTTTAGCACAAAACTAAGAATTGGTCGTTGGGACATGGTTCACCATCAAATATTCTCTAGATTTCATCAAGTTGTTGAGGCAAATCGTAGGTAGACAACCTTGAATGGACATATATTTCTAATAGATGTTAAGGGCATTAAAATAGAGATGCATTCTTTGGTATGCTTCTACATTTGATGTTAAGGACATTAACATGGTGTTGGTTGACAGATTGGTCTTTTTAAAGATTGATTTAGTTTTACTCCATTTTCTCAAAATAAAGACTAATCAGCAACAAACTATTGAAGAGATCACCATTTCATTGATGATCTTCTTTGAATTTTGATTGAGGTATAGCTCCCTCATAGGATTTATTTTTTTATTTTTTGAATTTAAAAGAAATGGGGGTATACTTTTAACTAGAAAGTAGTAAAGGAAGACTTACACTTGCTCATATCCACAATGCAAATGCGGATGAACTCAACTTGCAAAACTATAACTAAAACTCAAGATATATGTGTCACTAATATCACAACTCAAAGATTGGATTACCAGTAACAAATAAACTGACTCGATAGAATACAATTTCACCTCTTATTGAAGAACAATGAATGTAACACAGAGAACATGACATCCACAAAGAGAAGTAATCTTCCAGCACTTATCAAGCTCAAAGACTCATTTATAAATACTAAGTATTGTATTCAAACACATATGCACAAAGACGAAGAACTTTGTGAAACAAGTAAAATTGCAAAAAAATGGATCCTTCTTTTCAATTGATTCTCACTCTTGCATCAAAGTGCAATGGGGATCAAAAATTTGAACCCTTCAAATGTCTGTGAACATATTTATAGTTTTACATCATAACTATCACTGAAATCTTGAAAACAATTTCTTTTAAAAGAATCATAACTGTCAGTTTACCAAGTGAACATTTTGTGAATCATTATCCAATTTCTACTTAACCAAACTAAATGAGCATTTATGACAATTTTAAGAAATGTCATGATTGCATTGCATATATTGATTTCATTTGGACAAGCTAGTGCATCACCGCTCATCATATGCAAGCCTTGTGGCTTCATGTACATGTGAAAAAACTATAACTTCTAAGCTCCACATTTAATGACATATCCATCAATGATCATACTTGTGCAAATTGTTTTAAATAAGGGGATTTCATCCAACGCTGAGGTTCATATAGCCAGAATAACTTCACATCATCTGCTATAAGACAATTAGCAATTTCCTTGTCTCATTAGTTTCTCTTGAGTAAATTATTTTTAACTCATTCTTTCCTTATATAAATCAAGCATAAATACCTTCATTCTTTACATACCAACTTTCATTTCAAGATGTTGAGCACCTCTAGCAATGCCACTTCTAAGAGTTATGTTTTGGTAGTCGAAGGCATGGAATGCGGTTTGGTGAGGAGATTAGTGGCGAACCACCTCAAGGAGGTTTTTTTGATATGCAATGACGTGGAACAAAGTGTTATAAGGAAGATAATTGAAGAAAAAATCCTTGCTCATGTCCATGTGCACAACTCTACACTTCTAGAGTGCTTCATGTATAATGTTATCTGAACCTCTAGCGAGTTGGGATGGGGAGCTAGAGCTGCAAAGTGGTTGGTGAGACTAGCCTACTTAGCCAGCATAGAGACTACACTGGGATGACTCAGGGAGTACCCGCATGAAGGTTTAGTGGGAGATGTGCCACTACTCTTAGGAACAAACAAGCTCAGTAGGTTGTTGTTCTCCTTCGCACTGGACTAGACAGGAGCATGATGGAAACCTTTGCCTACTTTGTTGAGCTCAATGAAAAGCTCTTCTCTCCAACACAAATAGAGAGGCTCCAAGAGGTGGTGGAGGGTATCTGTGTTTTAATGTTTACTCTTTGTGCTTGAAAATGTACTGGAGATCTCCCCTTTTTGATGTAATACAATATATGAATATATATAGACTTTTTGCGTTTAAGCCATTCTATGCAATGTTGTGAGCTTGACATTCTTTGATTCAACTTCATGTTTTCTCTTCTATTGGGATGCATTGTTTGTACTTCTACAAATGCGATAAATTCCAATGGCTTTTGATTTGATTTAATGTTCCTTATGTAATATATTTCGCTCTCGGCACTACCATCTTTCGCTAAATGGAACTTTGAGCACTTGGTGACTATTTTAAAAGCAATATGGATGAATCAATGTCAAGTCTCGGTGGGGTTTTTGTAATCCCATCGGAGTCCGACGCAAATCTGAAAACCCCTCATTGTCCACTTCACAACCTTCTTTTAGGGTATAGTTTGAAGTCCTAAAGTCCTTTAGGGTATAGTTTGAAGTCCTTAAGGTTTTTTCTGAAAAGAGCTTTTGATAACAATGAACCACTGAATCCTTCAAAAAAGGACTTGCCATTGGGGATAGGATAGGTTTTTGAAACACTATTGGGAACCAACAAAGGTTTTGAAACCTTAGGAAAGTTCTAAAGTAGAGTTAACCTTACTTATCTTTTCCCTCTTTGGTTGGTGCATCCCAATGTTGTGAAAACTACTTCGGAACCCGACACCTTTCTTAGAGCTCCACAAAAAGCCAATTCGAAAACAATCTTTAAGTTTTTATCTTTAGAAAGTCGAGCGAAAAGAGGTTATGGCAATCGTATCAACATCCACCGTAGTTTCACAAACCAAACAAAGGGGCAAAAATTTTAACTTAGTCAAACCTTTGATGAGTGGGCGTGGTTTTGGGGAATGGGACATGGACTGTGGTAACACATGGAATGGTTAAGAGATGTGTTTTTTTTTTCTTTATATTCCACACTAATGTTGTTTGCCTTAAACTCATAGTAATGTTTTCCATGTATATAAATCCAAAGACACAATTTAGTGGGAAATAGTAGACAATACCATAAATACTAAGTAAGGCTTCTATCTTATTTTTTTAACATATCCGAACCTTATAAAAGTACTTGCCAAAAGTAAATATAGAAAGCCAAACTAAACTAAAACAAAACTCTATTGGCTTGATATCAACCTAAAGAAGTTTGTTTTCTTTGAATTCTTGTGATCTTGATTGTTCAAAAGAATTTAACATTTCAATTGTAAAGAATAATACCAAGGTGGTTGTTTGTTTAATCAAGGTTAGGTTGGGACAAATTTCCTTTTCAAATGCTAACAAAGTGTGATAATTTGGAGCTTTAATTTGACATTGGTCATCAAGTTTTAATGATAAGTGGGTAGGGTAGTGACAATTGTACAATCAAGTGGAAAGCATAAGTATATACATAATAGTATATAGACATTGTGGAACTGGAAGTGGAATGGTTCCTATCAAAAAGATAGAAATCAGCTTGTACGGCTCAAAAGAATAAATTGTAGCAATATTTTATATCAAAATGAAGGATTGTTTTGGTTATATTTAAATTTCCTATATATTTTGCAAGCTTAATGCTTTATTAATTGGTAAAACTCACTACTTAAATCATGCCTTGCACTTGTTCGGCAACTACATTCCATTTAGGATCATAATGTACATGGAGGTTTAGAAGGCTTGCAAGGAGTAAAATAGTTGTGCATGAATGCTTTAGACATATATAGTGTAGCATTCCATGCATGTTAAATAGGTATTAGGCAAACTAATACATTCCTTGAGAGAAGTCATGCCCTAATCTTGTGGGCTTATCTTAATCCCTCCCGAAGCAAGCTTCATATATTTTCTCTTTAACGATCTAGATAGATTTCAACAACAATTATACCATTGAAAGGGAATGTTTCTTGTGCTTTGATTTTCCATTGAAACTTGTACCTATAATCTCTCAAATTCTCAACTTAAAGTCCATCAAATTTTAAACTCCATCATCCACTTATACGAAAAATCAAGGAAATTTTACTTGTATAATAATAGCTAAAATCATAGCTCAAATAATTGCTCCCTTCTTTTGTACTAGCAGGTCTTTATTTAACACTCCCTTTACTCTTTAACAAATCTTCTAAAATAGTTATCAATGAGAACATCATTTCAATATCATTTATGCTCTTTTGAGATTTAAGATTTTGTTTCAAAAGCATTTTCTATTAGTCTATCTTGAGCTATTTGATTCAAAACCTATTAAGTTGAACTTTGCAATTGCTTCCTTTGCCATATAATTTCCCTTTCATACTTTCATATAGTTCTCTTTGACATTGTTCTAGAAATTGCAAGTACTATTAAATCACAAATACAAACTAGTTAATTCCCATTTCATAATTTATGATTACTCAGCAAAAGAATTATGTCTTTTTAATGTCTTTCTTGAGTTTGAGGATTTTGAGATCCTAGAGGCCAACTTGGATATCATGAAGTTGAATGACTTAGGAGAAGCTCTAAACCAAGAGCTTCATCGTCAAGACCTGTAGCCCTCTAGCATAGCTCTATTTGTAGTAACAAGAGTCATTGGCTACGTTTGAGTTTTTGGAACTTTCTACTTTAGTTTATAGGTTGACTTTGTACAAACTATATTGTAATTGAAATTTTATAATTTGTAACCTTTTAGTTATTATTTATGCACTATGAGGTATGCTTGGTGCAATGCAATGTAATCAATGATATGAATATAAACAAAAAAATCCTATTTTCTACAATTCATGTGTTAAACTCTATATTTTATTTTCTCTCTATATCTCTATGTTAGGGAAATGCTCTTAAATTTCAGAAAAAAAAAAATAGGTTTTCTCTTTTTCAACAATTTTTTACATTTTTTCTTAATCCAATTTTTTTTTATTTTTTCTCGATTTTTTCCTGATTTTTTCAAAAAATCTTATACTCTTGATTTGCAGATTTTTCCCGAAATGATTTTTGCTGCTATTTTAAAAACCATCTGTGACAGCCTTCTACAAATTTGAGCAACTTTAAAGATTTAAAGATTAGATGACTACATTCACAGCAAACGAAGCAATCAAGGAGATTGCTAGCTTTCAATATCACTATTCATAGAGCAACAAAGGATCTCCTATCTCCATAACTAGTTATTCAATATCTAGAACCATAATATTAACACAATGATGACATATGGTCTTGCCTTGTCAACGTTTCTATTTGTTCTCAGAAAATACCATTCTTAGTCAATTCTTTTGAGACCAAGTACTATGATTATACAGGATATTTTGGGATTATCTTGTCTGGTCACTGATGGGTTACAAGGTCTTATGTCCTGGGATGCAATGATGATGTATAATGGTTTAATAAAAAATGTATTAGTAGGTTAGAAAATGTTTACAATCACCCACGTCCGGTCGTGAGACTTGGATATATGGGCAAATATTACAGTTTTGATTTGTCTTTACATTGCATTTGCTAGAAAAATCAAAGCAGAACATACATACATATATATATGTTAATGTAAAATACATGGCAAAGCAGAACATATATGTTAATGTAAAATACATGGCAAACTGAAAAGTGAAGTATTCACAAAAAAAATAAAAAGTTATTAGTCTTCTTATGCTCTGATTGTTTTTTTACTGTTAGTATAAAATGGGAGAACACTAAAAAATTGTATTAAATAAAACTGTCCCAGTAATTGAAAAAATAGCAAGTTCTTGAAAACAAAAGTGCATCTTTTTCAGTCAAAGAAGGCATGTGTTTTGTGATTTATGTGATCATGGTTATTGGCAGTCTAGCAGGTAAGATTGGATGACAAAAGACTGGGAATTATCGCAAGAAGACCAGTGTTCGAATAACCAATGGACACACTGACATAGCCCATGATAATGTGGG
Organism: Sequoiadendron giganteum; assembly: GCA_007115665.2. Lineage (NCBI taxonomy): Eukaryota > Viridiplantae > Streptophyta > Pinopsida > Cupressales > Cupressaceae > Sequoiadendron > Sequoiadendron giganteum. The sequence continues at coordinate 94,293,219 of CM021100.1, forward strand.
TCCCAAAGTGCATGGGCACTCATTTGTGTATGGGATCCATAGAAAAAACCCTCATTGATCAAGCAAAGAGGATTTCTTTGAGTGTTTGCAAATTTAGCGTGCTTGACCTCTCAAAACTTCTTTCAAACAATGTTTGTATTAATCAAACATTTATTAGTGGAGTTGGAAACTTAGCTGAACAATTTCGGAAGTGTCAGATAAGGTCACTAAATGTTATGACAAATTCTGTGTCTAAAGACGACATTAAATATCTAAAAGAAAGAACAAACTATAAACAGCATTCTGCTCATCCCTTGAGACGGCCTTGAAAATCACAACAGTAGCTGAACAGCGTATATTTTGAACAAACGTTTAATGTAGTTTAATGTTGAAAGCTACCTTCTCAAAAGTCTCTCCCATTACCAACCATCAAATATTATGGTGAACTTGGTGAACTTGGTGAACTTGGTGGACTGGAACTTTCAAATTTTTGGAAGACAATGTATTCATCCATATAGATTTTTTGTTCTAGACTGTGGTGATTAGTGTCTGGACTGTGAAACAGCAGTTTGTTTTTGCTGTTATTGTTTTCTACCATCCTCTGTTTTCCTGCCGTAGATGTTTTCTTCTGCTTCTCTTTGTTCTTTTTGCTGCTTCTTTCAATAAAATAAATAAATCATAGATGTGACACATTTCACATCATAGAAATTTCATGAGATTTTCTAAACTGGAATTAAGACAGTATATTCAAAGTTCTATAAAAATGAGATTAAAAAACCTAGCGACAAGTAAATCGTAATAAACTAAAAGACCACTTACTTGAGGCTTTAAAGGCTACCTAGAGAGGAGAGCTAAGAGATATTTTCAGTATAACATCTCGTATACCTGAGGAACATACCTATCACACTTGGTATCTCAAAAATACTTTTGAACTTACCTCACGAATGGAAAATATTTTGTATTCAGTTTTTTCAAATAAGTTCATAGCCCCTGTTGATAGTTGATACTTGATCCTCTAAAATAATATTGATCAGATTACCCAGCTCAAATAAACAACCTTCTTTTAATTAATTTCCTCAGACCTACTTCCTGTACAAACCCAACAAACATTCAGAGCCCGTGTGAATTCTTCTGCTAAATGAAAAAAGGGAACCAAACACTTCCACAGAAAATCAAGTTCATAATCATGGACCAGACTCAAAGCAAGAGAATGAAACCTAGAAATGATAGAAAAAAGCTTTTAAAAAATTTCTTTGATGAAAAGACCAGAAAACATTGAACAACCATGGCTAGCACAAATATACCAATGCCAAGAAAACATTGTATCTATATGTGAAAGCATCTTCTACAGAGTAAGGCATGCAACATTTTAAAAAATTGAATAAATTATAACAGCAAAAATCTTTTGGGGAAAAAAACAGCAAATCAAGAGTATAAGATTTTTCAAAAAAAAAGAAAAAGTTGGATTATTAAAAAATTAAGAAAAATGTTAAAAAATAGAGAAAACCTACTATTTTTTAATTTAAAGGCATTTTAATAACACAGAGATATAAAGAAAAAATAAAAAATGAGAGCAAGGATCTAAGGTGGCAGCCCTTAGCATGGTCGAGGGGCAATGCCTCTCATAAAGGTCTAGTCAACAACCAATGGAGTCAAGGGGCAGTTCCCCACATTGGGGTCTAAGGGCAGTGCCCCAGCAGGATCAAGGGGCAGCTTAGGCAAGGTCAAGAGGCATGTTATTTGTCATAGATTTATTGTTTTTAAGCAAGCTCCGAGACTCCTCCAAACCTTTCAAAAAATATTTGACTTTCATACTTTTAAATTTGACTATTGTTAAATTTGAATTTATTTTTTAATTAATAATTATAAAATATTAGACAATAAAATCATTACAGCTTTCAATTATAACATTAAAAACAAATAAGATCCTAAAACCTTAACACTTAACCTACAAAATAACCTTTGGGGTCAGTGAAACCCTAAATAAATTTAAATTTCACGATTATGCTTTACACAAAACTTATTCAATGGCAAAGAGATTAAACTCCATGTAGCTTACAATTGAACTGAAAAATGAATATCAATTAACACCAATAGAGGTTTCCAAACAAGGTAAAACAACTTCAAGCAAACGACAAAAAATAAGTTGGCAACCCTAGTATGAAAACAAATATGGGTTCAAGGCCTCGTGTATGTGTACAAGTTCATATATATATTTAATAATAATATCATTAAAAACATATCATTATATTAATTATATCAAAATTAATTAATTAGGAAAAGTATTTAAATTTACAATTAAAATGTCATTAAACTAGCACTTGCAACTAAAGGAGGTTCAAGGATTATGCCGATAGAAAACTAAATGTATATTAATATGTTAGAGAATACATGTTTGCGTATGGGTGTGTATGAATACCATATGCTACAAATTCTAGTTGTATGTGGCTGGATTAAACAATTAAAAATAAGTGTTAAATAATGGACTGAAATAAACTTATACGCATCTAGATTTTTTCCTTAAAGAAATTAAGTATTATCTGATTTTGAAATATTTGCATATAGATTTATAACATAAAGCAATACAAATGAAAAAGAAAGTTGCCATCAAATTGATAAAAGACATTGCAAATGGAAATAGAATGTTCTCATCCAACTGGAAAATCAATATTTATGTGGATTTTATGTTATAAGTGAGATTTTGGAAGCTTTCACCTGATATTTGGAGGTTTTTATGATGCAGGAGCACCTGGACGCACGTGCAATTGGCATCATCCAAAAATAGAGCAGAGGCCCGTTAATTTACGAAATGTTTAATATCTCACAATTTTGGAAATTTGGAGTAAAATCCTTTTGCAAGGGTCCAAGGGATATCATTCTGAACCAATTTTCATGCAAATCGGAGAACTTTCAATTTTTTCACCTACCGACACCCGATCCTGTCAATAGAATTTTGGTTTTGAGTTTTGATAGCGACATTCTTGTCGATTTCATTTGACAAAATGTCTCATTTTTCTCTTGTTCAGTTCATTCATTCATTTTTCAATTGAATGGTAACATAATTGTTTCAGGATATGAAGTGGCATTGGAGAAAATTATTAGCAATAAAAATGAATTAAAAGGAAACATAATATATGGCACGACTATAAAAGATTTGCTGGATTTTTTAAATTAAAACTATTCAAATATGCCACGCCTCGATTTAAAAAGCAGATTAAAGATTAAGAGACAAAAAAACAGGGCGTTGGGCTTCCGAGAATGCAAAAAGGCAGATTTAATGTTGAAAACGAGAGAATAGAGAGGGGCGTGGGACTGCGAGGAAGTCGAAGGGGCAGATTTAAAATCAAAGAAAAGTTAGAGTGTGGGTGGGCTATGATATGCCAAGAAAATAAAAAGAAAGGGGCATTAAGGAGAAGCTAGGCGTGGCTTAAGAGAAGGCCTCCAGATTGATGTTGGAGCAGGGCGCCACACATAAGTGTATGTGGTATGAACAAGTGAGAAGAGAGGTGAAATCCCACACAGTTGGGAAAAACAAAAATGCTACATCGAGCAAAGGAGGATTGCACCATTCAAATTGAAATGAAATAAAAGAAATTGCAGAGAATTGAAAGGGGAGGCTGCCAAGTAAATTATAATGCAGATTGATAGCATGAAGAGGGCACGCCTGGTAAAAAGACAGCTGAGAATTAAATAAAAAATGCAGATGGGAAGAGCCAAGAAAAACCGCACCATGTAGAGTCATCTTCAAATTAAATGGAAATAAAATTGCACAGAAGTAGAGGTAGCTGATCGTGCCTCATTTAAAGGATATTAATGAATGCAGATTTGGCATAGATAAATATGCACAGGGAAATTAAGATGAGGCCGTGACATATAGAGAGCAAAGGGATGAATGCATAAAGCTGGCAGATTGTGTGGGAAAGAGGCTGTGTAGCAGAGAGCGAATAATGTTATATACAATACCAGGAAGCCAAATCAAGTGCAGAATTGAGTATTGGAACAGCGGAGTTGAGAAAAGAGAGATTGAAAATGACAATAAATTGGAAACTTGCAGATGGCATAATGTATTGGCCTACATATTGAGAAATCAAAAAAAAAAATTGCAACCGAATTTTGGTGCTATGCCTGTGATAATACAGTGGGTTGAATTGAATTTGTTTCTGTTGTGCTGAAGTAAATTTGAATTGATTTAATTTGATAAATGTAATTGTCAAATCTAGTTTGAGTTGACTGCAAAATTGGATAGTCTAATAAGATTCTAAGATGAATCTGTTTGTATTGCATTATTTTACCATTAAATGGCAGTTAGTTTACCATTAAACGGCAACTAAAACTTGTTTTCCAATGGCTCAACAGTGGTTTGCAGACGTGAAACTTGTTTCAGGCTCAAAACTCACACTATATATAATCTATTGACTAATTAATTTTAAAATATTAAAATTAAAAAATTATAATTAACTTTATATTCCAATTAAACAACTTTTATTTTAATCAGCTTTAAAAAACTGCTAAAAAAACAATAATATTTTATTAAAATCAAAATATAAAAGAAACCTTTGTAAGAATCAAGATATAAACTTTTTTTAAAAACAGTCATATATTTATAAAGCATTTTGTATGTTTTAAACATTAAAAAAGGAGAGATATTTGTTTGCTGTCGCCTTTTAATTGATTTATCAATCCATCCATCTTCATTCAGAACATATACTCCAACAAACCCACCAAAGGCAGATACGGTCGGTGGGGTTAGGGCTTCGCCCACCGCCCACCAAGTGTTTTTTTCTATGTTCCACGGGGATGCGTCCCCTGGGTTTTTACCCCCCGTACCCGTCCCGGAAATGTTTCGGGGACGGGGGACGCCTGGGGGACAGCTAACAACCATCCCTCAAAAGAACCCGAAAATCGGGTACGTCCCCGATTGGAGGAAACGGCCCCAACTCAAAGGGGGACGGATAGGGGACGCCTAGCCGTCCCTCGACCGTCCGGCCGTCCCCTTTTGCCCAACAGCGAATTTAACCAAAAAAAAAGAAACAATTTCTAATTTTCTTCTTTTTATTCTTTTCTTTGTGGACCCCACGCCCTCCCAACCCTAATATGGCCACTTAAAACATCTTCTTACCTTCATTTGACTTCATTTTAACTTGCCAAAAACAAATTGCAGCCAAGAGCAAAAGTGAAAAGAGAAAGAGGAGGGTTTGAAGGAGCTGTTGGAGAAGAAAAACCAGCATTTAGGAGGAAAAAAGGAGAGCATTAAGGCAGCAACCAGCAAGAGAAGTGAAAGAGGTAAGTTATTCTTCCATTATCTTTCATTTTTTTCCATTTTTCTCCAAGTTAAAATGATAAAATGTATGATTTTTTGTATTTTTTTTAATTTTCAATTTGCAAAAATCAAAACAAAACAAAACGAGCAGCAATAGTGAAGATAGTGGGCATGTTGAGAGGGGGGAAGAAACCCAATCAGTTCATAGGGGGCAGCCTCAAACAAACCTATTTGATATCCCTTCTGAAGATTTGAAAAAGTATGCAAAAGGCCCTTTTAATCCTAAAAAACCTCTTCTTCAACTAGCATCACGTATAGACCAAGGCAAAGGGAAAAACACTGGGGGTAGTAGATTGTGGCAATGTCACATTTGCAAAGATAAATATTATGGGAGCTATACTAGAGTCTATTCTCATCTATTGGGTTTTGGAGGCCATGGGGTCAAGGGTTGTACAGATATAAGAGATTTTGAGAGGATAGAGTGTTATAGATTGCACATGGAGGCCGGAGGAAGGCCTATAAATCAGCAAATGCAAACTCAATCAGCACATTCAACCTCACCTATGCCCTCTATGCTTGGTAGTCCTAGTGTTGGTAGTGGTAGTAGTGGTGCGGGTGATGTTCATATTTCCACAAGAGGGAAGAGGAAGGCTGCTACTTCTAGTGAGCAGAAAAATACAATTGCAAGTATGTTCATGTGCAAGCACGAGATGTGGCAGAATCTTCCATTGCCAAATTTTTCTATGCCCATGCCATCCCATTCCATGTAGCACGTTCTCCCTACTTCAAACAAATGTTTAGAGATGTGGCATCAGTTGGTACCTCATTCGTTCCCCCTGGAGAAAATAAATTACGCACTACACTCCTTGACAAAGAATATTCTAAGGTGAGTGTGGTGATGGAGGACATGAGACAGTGTTGGCTTAGAACAGGGTGCTCTATAATCATGGATGGGCGGACCGATATTAGACAACGGCCACTTATAAACATCATAGTCACATGTTCAACTGGTCCATATTTCCTTAGAGCCGTTGATTGTTCTGGAAAGCGCAAGGATGCAGAATTCCAATTTAATCTTTTGAAAGATGCTATAGAGGAGATTGGGGCAGCCAATGTTGTGCAGGTGGTTACTGATTCAGCACGTGTGTGCAGATTAGCAGGTTTGATGGTTGAGAGTGCTTACAAGCACATCTTTTGGACCCTTGTTGTGTTCATGCGTTGAACAACGCATTGAAAGACATAGGGAAGATAGATTGGGTGTAGCAACTGGTTGTAGAGGCTAGAGACATTCAGATGTTTATTTGCAACCATCACACCTCACTTGCCCTCTTTAGGACATTTTCAAGGAAAGAATTTCTCAAGCCTGTAGCAACAAGGTATGCCAACTATTTTATTTTGTTAGAGAGGATGCTTGAGGTATAGGAGGCTCTACAGTCGATGGTGGTTAATTCAGAGTGGAGTAGATGGTCTATGGCAAGCACTGTAGAAGGGAGAAGCATCAAACTAAAAATTCTTGATGATAATTGGTGGTCCAATGTGAGGTAAAAAATTGTTATTGATTGCTGGTTTTATAAAAAAATATATATGATTTTATTATTTTTTGATTTTCTAAGTTCTAACTTGTCTTTTTTGATTTTTCAAATTTTTGTTTGCAGATATATTTGTTCCATCATTTCACCAGTTGTGGATGTCATTAGATATGCTGATACAGACTCTCCAAGTCTTGGAGAGATTTATGAAACTTTTGACTCCATGCTTGCAAAAATGAAGAAAGCAATTTCTGACAGGGATCCTAATTCGGGATTATATGAGCAAAAAATTAGGCCCATTGTGACACGGCAGTGGAACACTATGAACACCCCGCTTCATATGGCAGCCTTTGCTCTTAATCCCAAATGGTATGTACCTAGACCTGGTAGGATGCCTCCATATGATGATGATGAGGCGAAAGAAGGATTTATGAGGGCCCTTGCAAAAATATATTCAATTGAGGAGGCCAGTCTAGTTCGTACACAGTTCACTGACTTTGTTAATCTCCGAGGTCCAACATTCGGCAAACCAGAGGCCAAGGTAGATAGAACTACAGTAGCTCAAAGGGATCATATTGGATGGTGGTCATGGCATGGGAAGGATGCACCACAATTGAGGACGCTTGCTATTCGCCTCCTTTCACAAGTAATACATTAGATTAACTGTTTAAGTTTTAAGTTTTTAACATAATTTGATTTAGATTAGTGTTGAAGTTTGAACATTTATATAATCATAATTTAAATTGAATGTCCTAATTAGTAAATTTAAAATTACTAAATTAGTTTTTGTCTCGTCTCACAAGTTGCTAGTTCCTCTGATGTAGAGAGGAATTGGTCAACATACAGCTTTATTCACTCTATCAAGAGGAATAGGCTGACCTCTAGACGAGCAGAAAAATTAGTGGCTGTGCATAGTGCTTTGCGACTCCAAGATCGTCAGACTCCTGAGTATAGACAGACTCTAGCATTACGATGGGATATTGATCCAGAGGATGTCGCACAAAGTGATGAGGAGGAGGAGAGACAGGAGGGATTCGTTGGAGTTGCATTAGATGAGCCAACCCCTCATCTGTAACAGTGACTCGGACTCTGAGTCTGATTTTGATGCAATGTTGGTAGATGCCGAGTAGCGACAGCCATCATACTTTCTATTACTATGTTTTGGACACTTGTGACTTTGTCATTTTGACATTTGTAGTACAAACTTGTAGCCTTTTGGGCATTTTATTATTTTATATCATATGCACATTGACTATTTGACATGAATTATGGTCCATGGAAGCAATTAGGTAGCTGTAGTATTAATTTGTTTGATAATTCAATTCTATGATGCATATGTCAATATGATTGGTGATTACATTTGTTGTTTGCAACTTTATGAATGTTCATTGTTATGATTATCATTACTCATATGAATATCTGAAATTTCCCTATATTAATTTATCTCTCTCTCTATATATATATATACTATATAGCTGTCCCCCAGTCCCCTAAAATCCCCTCAAAAAATTGCCGTCCCCGAAACTCGTCCCCCCGTCCCGGAGACTCAGTGGAACATAGGTTTTTTTGGAAAAGACCTAGTATGAGTTTTGTTCACTAAGAAATTAGAGTTTTAATCTCTAAGAAACTAGAGTTTTAATCTATTTTCAAATTTTCATTGGATCCTCCCGTTGTGTTTCTAGTAACAGAGGCATAAACCCTACGATGCACACATAATATATCCTATGCAAAAAAATCCATTGAAATCCATAAACAAAAGTTGAAATTGTAAGTAAATTTTACAGTGCAGAAAAAAACCATTCAAATCGTGTTCAATTGCGAAAAAAATCGGCTCAAAATCAATGAAAATCGCCAGTCAACAATTTATTTAGAAATCACAATTTTAACAGAGAAAAAATCACCAAACATATCATTCCAAGATTATTCGCATAGAATTGTAATTTTTGCTTCTTTGGTATAAATATGTGAAAGCACACACTGACGCAATTTATAATAACTGCAACACCTACAGAGAATGTGATGTAAAAACTCCATGCACAGAAAATTCTGTATTACAAATGAACAGAAGGTATAACAATGTTAGAGATTGAAAATGTCTGAATAAAACACCATGGATTGCTTATTAGCTGGCAACCAATGGACTTCATTCTGGGACATAAAAGAGACTGAATGTTCCAAATAATTATCAAAGTAATCTGGAACCAGAAGCCCCTTACAGCAAATGAATACAAAATCTGGTTAAAGATATTGTACCCATCGCATGAAAATCCATGAATTGAGATTGTACAATTTTGATCAAATGCCAAGAATTGAGATTGTACACATTTGTATCAAAAGCCATGAATTGAAATTACACACATTTGTGTGCATAACCATGAATTGAGATTGTACAAATTTGTATGAAAAGTCATGAATTCCACCTTAGCTGGAGTACATTCATATCTAATTGATTAAACTAGCTCCAGCACAAGGCAAAAAAGTGTGTCAATCTCCATAGTAAACATGGCAATTACAAATTCATAAAAATTAAGAAAGATTTGATATTTCATAGAGAAAACCCAAGAGCAAAACTCATAACACTGGCGCAAAAAAAAGAAAGTTTATGAAGAAAACTTGCAAAAAGAAGCTAACCCTGACATTCTAGGACCTGTAACAGCCATTTGATGTTTCCACACTTTTCAATAATAGCTTACATTGATCGTTCAGCAATTCCAAGTTTTCAGAGAACATCTTCACCTTCTGTATCTTGATCTTGCGCCATTTCTGCTGCAATTCCCAGGACTCTACAGCATCTCCACACAGAAACTCTTCAACAGAATTCACACTATCCATCAGCTCTTTCATTCTTCTTGAAAGGCTCGAAAAAACACAGCTCCCCATTTCTGCTACACTCCCAAATTCTCCAGAGGGCTGAAAAGAACCGGCAAAAGCAGCATTAATGCAGCTAATGGAGCCCTCAATCACTCCTAGTCTTGACAGTTTGTTTTTTATCATGCTTTGAATGTTGTTCTCTAAACTCCTGTTTTTGCATTGCCGCAACCCATTTTGTCTCTGCTTTTCCAATAGGATTTCTTGATACGGACATTCTTGTGGCCTTTGTTGTTCCACAGTTTTCAAGAACAACTGACATTGATCATTCAGCAATTCAAGGTGTTCAGAGAACATCTTCATCTTCTGTATATTGATCTTGTTCCATTTCTGCTGCAATTCCTGTGCCTCTGCAGCATCCACACCATGAAACTGCTCAACAAAATCTACACGATCTATCAGTTCCTTCATTCTTCTCGTCACATTTGAAAACCCATAGCTCCCCATTCCCAACTCCCCCTCAAATCCTCCCAAGGTTTGAACATTGACATCATGAATGACACGGCTAACAGAGCTCTCCATCACCTCTTCAAGTCTTGACTGTGTGTTATGAATCATGCATTGTATTTTACTCTCCCAATCCCTGCTTTCACCTTGCAGGGGTTGGTGCCTTCCATTTTCGCTTACATACCCTGTTTTAGATTCTTCAGATGGAGATTCCTGCAAGCTTTGCCATTCTGCTGCCCCATTCTTCTCGTCATCTTCCTGCTGCTGCTTGAACATGTGCTGGAGTTCTCTTCTATCTCCACAAACTGTAGGGCCTATTCCAGCGTCACCTTCTTTAGGATTTCTACCTTCAGTTTTGTTGGATTTAGGGTTCACGAATTTATCAGAGCTAGGCTTTTCAGCTTCATTTCTCCTAGAGTTAGAATTTCCAGCTTCAAGTATCCTGGGATTAAAGTTTCCATCTCCAATTCTCCTAGGGGTAGCCTTTTCAGCCTCAGTTACCCAAGGCTTGGGGTTCCAGACTACAATGTCCTTATGATTAGGGTTTTCATCTTCAACTTCCTTAGAGTTAAGGTTTTCAGCGTCAATTTCCCTAGAATTAGTGTTTATAACTTCAATTTCATTAGAGTTAGGGCTTTCAGCTACAAATTTCCCAGGGTAAACTTTTTTAACATCAATTTGTAAAACATCGTTGTTTTGGCCCCAGATTTGTTTCCATATCATAAACAGTGCCGGTTCATGAGGTGTCCTGAAGGCAAAATTATCCTCATTAATGTTCTGCTCTTTTAACTTGTTCTGTATATTCCTAAACCTTTTTCTCATCCTCTTCATTTTGTTATAAAGCTTATCGTTACTTACCTCAAAGTCAAGCTCGGCCTTTGCTCGCCAATAATAGGCCGCTATGTTAACTTTCCCTCCCGGCGGACAAGACTCCAACATAGCCATGGCGAGGCATACCTCATCTTCGTCTTTCCATTTCAGGGCAGAATCCGACCCCTTCAGCCTGTCCTTGCGTTCCAATCTCCTGACTTCGCCTTCGCCTGCGATTTGCTTTGCATTAGTGATCTCCTTTGGGTGTATTTGCGCCACTAACTCTTCTGAATCAATTACAGATTTTTCAACGCTTTTCTTGTATGATTTGTGCCTTTTAGAGAAAGACGGAGCAACCTGCAAGTTGCCTTCTCTGCGTCTCTTCTCCTTTGAGTTTGGCTGTGCAAAGGCGCCGTCTTTCATTTTTTGGAAACAAGGCGAACCCGAGAGAAGCGAACACGAGATCTCTTTCTTATAGAAAAGATTTATAACAAAGCGCGTAAAATCTCCCTCATACAAAATTTCAAATGTGGGAAAGTTTTTCATTGATATCCATAAAAAATTAAATTAGTAAAAGATTTATATGTGGTGATGTTGAACAATTCAAAAATGATGTTGAACAACTCAAAAAAAAAACATTATTGTGATATTTTCAGCTAATTGACTATTTAAATCTAAGGTTTCAGGTTTTAGGTTTAAGGTTCGCATCATCAATTTTGATGTCGTTAATATGTGTAGTCATAAAAGGTGTCAAATGTTAGAGTAATCATGCATTAGCTAATAATTAATTAATCTTTAATTGATTATTAGTTTAATTCATTTCGTGTACATAAGCTAAACTTAGGAGTGTTTTTATTATTTTATTAATTGAGCTATTATTAGATTATTATGTCTCATTACATGTGATGCTAACACTTGTCATGAT